>VWZK01022030.1:0-335254 GCA_013396935.1 Baryphthengus martii | reverse complement strand
TTTTTTTTTTATTCTAAAGATGCTGAGTAAGAAGGAAATGTGTACTCCCGGGAGAGCAAGGCTGAATATTAGGGTTAATTTGAGGTATCTTGAGGAGGTGGCTAAAGTAGAGTTTGAGTGGTTTCACACCCCACTGACACTTGTTTAAGAACATAATTGAGATTGATGAGTTTATAAATTATAATGTAGTATCTTACAACTTTTATTTGCAGTTTCAGCTGTAACTGACAGATAAACTAGGCTCTGGGATGAGGTACAAAATGGGTTTTCTCATTTTGTAAATGAGAACACACAGCTGTGCAAATTCAGTATGTTAAAAGATTGTTTTTCAGACACTGACCGGAGAAGTGGCTAGATTATGTGTAGTCCTTTAATATTACCTTGTTTCACGGGAAGGATTTTCCATTTTGAAGTGCTGTGAATGTCACACAGCTTTCAAAAGTACATAATCTGTAAGTGTCGAAAGTGTGTTTTGTTTTTCAAATAAACAGCTGAAAGCTAGGCTGACAAAATCAACCATCTTGACACCTCCTGTGGAAAACAGCTTACTTTGCAGAACTTGCTTTAATCTGTGGTTGGTTGTTTCTTTTTGCAAAATAATTAGTAGACAGCAGAGCGTAGGCATTGTGGGAGAGAAAACTCCAACTTTCATATTGCTGTCTTTTATTCCTGTAACTGAGGCAGTCTGTTGTGCTGAGTATAAAAAAGTAAAGTGGGTGTGGTGAAGTAAAAGGTACTGTAGAACTCATGCATACTGTCTTAGTCTAAAACCTGATAAATACATTAATGTCTGTTCATGCAAAATCAATGATATGTAACATTCTAAGCTACCTGGACACATACTTTGTTCATTGTCTTATGAGCTCATGGCTAGTTAATTATACAGTAGGGTAAAAATAATAAGTGAGTTAAATTTTATATGGTTGGCTTCTTTATGTTAACACGATCTCTTTCATCAGCATGTATAACCAGGTGATATTCTTTAGAGGTCAATATGCCACAAAACCTAAAGACATCTTAGTCTCGTCTGTTTTTAAAGAATGAGTCATTAAAATTCCAGTTGGATTTCTTTTATCTGTGCTTGTATACATGTGCCTATGGAGATTTTGCACTTGCTCTGACATCTGTTTTCATGAGAGTGCTGCTCTGCTTTATGAATTGAGCAAACATTTTAATAAGTATGACTTTGTTCTGCTCTTGGGGAAACTCAGACTTATCAGCATGGGTCTATCGAGAAAGGTGAGCAAAGGTCCTCTGGGTGTGCCAAGTCAGCAGTCTGTGCGTGCCGGGGCCAAGAAGTGCATTAAAGAGACTGCAAGTTTAACAAGTCAGAACATTTTCACTATTTCCATATTTATCAAACATGTCAAGGAATGTGATCACAAGGCCTTCCAGGGATTAACTGCTCTAGTATTTTGATTATTTTTTTAAAAAACTGTGACAAAAGCCAAGTTCTCAATGCGCAGCAGTGCTTTCATAGCTGCGAATGTGAAGAATGACTGGCGGATCTTGGGGATCTGTTCTGAATGGCAGGTAGTGCTCTCTAAATGTTTAATCACACCCTGCAACTGATTGGGACTTATGCTTTGGGAGGTGACTGGTATTTTGGCATGTTTCCCACGACCAGAGGCCTGGAATGAATTTTCTGAGGTGCCTGTAAATACACTTCTGTAGATCGAGCAGTCAATGATACTTTGAAACACACGTGGGAACAGAGCAGGAATTTTAATCTCTACAGGTTTGCACGTGTTATCAAAGCATTGTGAATACACTGGCTTAGCAGTGAGCACAAGATTTTGAAAATGAGAATGGACAGGTGCTCTTCCTACCAATACTGAGAGCTAACTAGAAAAGGAGAACAAGAAATGAGGGAACCCAGCCACGAGACACACTTGTAGTTAAGAGGTCTGTTTGCAAAGTGGGTTTGATTTCATGACTAGCTTGCTGAAACCTAGCTCTAGGAGTTATTTAGTAGAAAGATCTATCCAGCTTACTGGGGGATATTTTGTTGTATCAAAATTACGAACAGGATGATGGTAAATGAAGTGAAAATTGTGTATCAGGTATCTAAAAGTGAAAAATATAGATAAACATTGGAATGGGTGGAAGGATTTTCACTGGCTTGGATACTTTTTTGTTTTCCAAGAGTTACATTCCCCAAACTTCAACTTCATAGTTTGAACTCGTGTTCCTCTAATCAAAGTCAGAAGATTACATGTGTCTGTGTGTGTTTGTGAATATGTGTGCAAAATTATCTTTCAACTTCTGGCCAATTTCAGGCAGTTTTGATGGAAGAGTGAAAAAAAAACCAAAAAAACAAACCAAACCAAAAAAACCCCAAATACTCCACATTCTTATAGGTGCGACCAGCTTAAGAAGGTGAAGAAAAACTGTAGGGGCCCCTAAGATTCAACAGGTCCTCAAAGTTCTTAATGTACTGCAAACGAACAAGCAAAATACTCCCAGTGTCGTGTATCCTGTTTGAGCATTAAAACCTTTGGAAGAATGATGATAAGTTCTATTTGAAGAAATGATTCTATGCTTCAGGAAAAAAACAACCTGTGGGATAACTGGAGCCTTTGCAATTAATGTAGGAATATTGATGAAACATAGAAAGAGGCCATAAAAGAGTCTTTTTAATGTTGCATCTTGTTTTCATCCACATTGATTAAAAAAAATCAGTCATGTTTTTTGTCGGGTTTGTTGTGATGAAACAGATTTGATGCAAGCTGTTACTTGTTTTGGGTACAATGCCTTACATTTTTTTTCCCATGTCATCTTTTTCTTGTTATTTTGGCATTTTGAGGGGTGTTTTTTTTTTCTTCAAACACTTGCATTTATGTGTTCCAGCTGGTAGTTCATGGTCTAGATCCATGGGACACTTTGCATCCTGCTGTCTTTTCCTTGAGGAAGCACTGACCACAGATGAAGGCTGTACTTGCAACCCATACTGATTCCTGCATGTGGGCAGCAGTTGTAGCCCGAGTCGTCTGCAAGTCACTCTGTAAGAATAAGGTGGAGGTGAACCTCCTGGTCATGTACTTGGCTTTGCCTTTTTTGTCTGCTTCCTTCTGCTGCAAGGTTGGGCAAGCTTAACCTAGGGAAAGAGGTAATTTGTCCTTAAGTCATTGTCTAGAAAGCTGTATAACAACGTGCTAAAATACTGTTTGGATGCTTCCTGGTAAAAATCAGAATTTTTCCCCATTGTGATTTTGAAAGAGAGCAAATTTGGTCAGAACTCTGGTTATTAATGAAATCATCAAATATTATTTAATGTTTATTACTGTCTGGAAGGTGCTAACATAGCTTTCCAAGTTAAGGTAGGAAAGAGACCTTAAGCATGTTACAGATTGTCTAGGTTAGCTCATCTGTTGGTAGGACTGATTTTAAAAAAGTAACAGTTCATATAACAGTGAAGTCTCTCTGCACTGGCTAAGTAATTTAGCATCTCCTGAGCTAAACCTGAAGCTATATATGGTTCTTGCTGAGACAGATCATGCTATACACAGAGCATGAGGGTGAAAGAAATATTTACTATTAAAATCTGCTAGAGAAATGAAAATAGCAGTAATGTTGATCCACTGTTACGTAGCACCTTTCATCCAAAGATTTCCAAGCACTTTAATACCATGTAGTTAAGTTTTAAAATATCCCTCTCTTATAGTTTGATTATATTCCTTGTTTACAGATGGAAGAAATATATCTGTGATCAGTACTAAACATTGCAAAGGGAGCTCTGAGTAAGAGCCAGGAATAAAACCCCAGGAATCTTAAATCCCAGTTTTCTGCTTTAGGCTTAGATCCAGCAAACACTTCTGCAGGTATTTTAATTCCTGTGCTGGTTGCCTGCTTAAATATCTGAAAAAGTACTTGTAGGAATTTTGACCTAACAATCAGAAGTCTTGCCTTTTTCAGTTTGAGAAATGTAAAATTCCAAACATATTTCAAGCTAGTCTTGGACTTTGCACTCTAAAATATGCATTAATAAGTAATTCTATGGGAAGTTATACTAGATCGGTTTGTGGTTTTTTGTTTTTTTTAATAATCAACTTCTTACCTTTTACATGCTAAACTGCAGAAACCTTAAATTTATCATAAAAATGCAGTTGTATACACATTGGGCTTGGAGTGGCTTAAGGATTCAGTAGAGTGGAAGTTCTTCCTTTTGTATTGTCAGAGTAAAATGTGCTAAAGGAGCTGAATGCCCTTGAAGATGGACTCAATGGGAAATGTCATTGAACAATGTCGTAAGTAGTGCAAGGTAATGCACTTATGTCCTAATAATAAAAGTTTATTTTGTAAACTGGTGGTAGATCATCATTTGGAAACAGGAAAAATAATGTTGTGTTGGCTACTCTCTTAGAGACTGAGGCATCCATGGGTGAAATGAAAATGTGATTTTAGAAGAGGTGCATATTACAGACAAAGAGAAATCTGAACAGCATCTCATAAAGCACCCTTGAGGCCTGGTGTAGAATTTGGTGGGAAATCAACAGTGTTTAAAAGATACCAAGAAAAAAATTAAAGAGCAGCTACAGCTTATGTGAGGAACACCAAGCCTCTCTTCTCTTTTGAGATGAGACTGAAATAGCTCTGCCTATTTACTGTATCAAGTTAAAGATATGAAGGAACAGGAACACAAGGGTTTTTCCTGTGCAGGAGATGTGAAGTATAAGCTGAATACCTGACTGTACAAAAAGTAGCTAATTCGAAAAGTAACATGCTAATCATGGAAATTGAAATTGGTTATGACATCAGTTAGCAGTGTCATTGTAAATCTGCTCATAGTAGTGACTTTTAGGTGAGCTTGGGTCAGCTTGAAGGAAGTATTATATTTTCTTGCAGCCCTGATAGTGGGAGAGTGGACGTGATGTTTTGAGAAGCCTCCTTCTTGTGCGTTAATTTTATAAATATAATATAAATGTTCCATAAATACTGAAGGAACTTTGGGAACAATGTAGTAGTATTGGGCTAAGTTCTGGTACAGCACTGCTGCTTTTTAAAATACTGCTTCTTCAGTCTATTTACATTTTGCCATCTGTTCACCTTGCCCCAGTAAACTTAGCATATACTGTCAGACAGCTGAGAAGCCCCAACAGCACGGTTTCCTGGGGGATGCAAAAGGGTCTTTCAGCCTTTTCTCACTGAGCTGCTGCCAGGTGTGTTTCAGAGCCAGAGGAGGGCTGTTGGAACAAGCTGCCATTTGCACTGTGGGTCTAAGTTTACAAAAAAAAAAAAAAGGCAAAAATTGATCGTATAGTTACTTGACCATCACTATTTGGTGATAGTAATAACTAGTTTACTCCCAGTTGAGTTGATAATTAAAAATGCAGGAAAGAGGAACATTTTTGTTTGGTGTTGCAGCAGTGAAGAATCACAGGCTCTCTGGTGTTTGGCCCAGGCAAAAAGAGTGCTATAGTCATGAGAGAAATAATGCAATACCTATTCATGTTTTCAGTGATTTTATTTTTCAGTATTTTTTTCTGTTTTATTACTTTTAAAGTGTTCTTTTTTGCATATGGGGATTCAGACACAGCACTGTATATGATGTCACTTGTAAGCTAAAAAGCACAGAAGTCTGTCTTTCTGTTATTTTGTGAGATGTCAGGTAAAAAAAATATTTTTGACAAAACAAGTAGTTTTCTGCTGCTGCTGGTAACCACTTACAGTGAAATATTGTTTAACTATTTAAAACTTTTATCTGCATAGTACTTCCTTGCACTCTTCTCAATTTGGTCAATGGAAGCATGTTAGCAATTTTTAATAGGTTTTACTTTCTGACTAGTACACAACAACAAACATCTGTGATGTCTGGATTGCTCATACTGCAGAGCTGAATTTACTCATACACCATGCACATCACGCAAAAACACTGTATTCTACTTTTGCCCTTTGGCTAGGATCTCAGGGGCCTGATAAGATGGCAAAGAGAAGCTTTTTCCTTGAGAAAGTTCTTCTTTGGCAAGTGTCGTTAAGGTACCAGATACAAAAGCATCCAGACTTTTTTGTAAGTCTCTATTAGTTTGTGATATGAAGGAGAAAGAAGATAGAAAAGGTGCATCTACTGGGTTGTGTGGCAGTAAGGCTCATGGAATGATCTCATGGCCTTATTTCCCTGACTGTTTAGGGAGGCTGAGCATCGTGTTAGTGTGACAGTAGTGCCGGTAGTACCTACCTGTGCTAGTGAGACGTAGGTGTGAGGTGTGTACTCTGTTACGTGCTATCTTCCCAGATCTTGCAGTTAAGAGGTACCACATGTTTAGAAGACTCTCCCTTCTCCTCTTGTCTCCACTGCCCAATGAGTTATGCACCCTTTATCCATGAACATAACTTTAAATACTCAGGTATAGAAACTTTTCAATGTCAGGTGGATTTTCAACCCTTTATTTCTCCTATTTATGTTGTCAGTTTAAAAGTGAGGCCCTACTGATTTTGCATCACTTCAGTAAATTTGGGGGTGTGCCTCTGATATCTGGAGGTTTTGATGAGTTAGGGAGAGAAGCTGAATCTCATGGTATGACAGGACTGAGAGAGAATGTAGCTGATGGAGTAGGGCACAGGCATACCAAGTAGGGTCCCAGAGGTGCACCGAACTTTACAAAGTCACAGTAACACCTTTGTCCCCACCCTGTGTCCCTCCCATACAGAAAATTTCATGCATACTCCTACATTTAATTTTCTTTTATTGTAACTGGTTTCTGCCACGTCATCAGAAATTCAGAGAATGAAGTACTGTCTCCTTAATACTGGTGTTTGAAAGAAATACTGATCACTCATCACTGATGAGAAATAATGCATAGGGTGATGCTGTAGTGGGTAGGTGTGCATGCAGTATTTTTTATAAAAGCTGCTCCTAGTTTCTTTTTTTTTTAACAAAACAAAAACTAACAATAATGAGAGCTATTACTCATCTTGCCAAGCCTGCATTCTGAGCCAAAATTGACTTTAGTAAGCTATAATAGGACCAACAATTTGAATAGCAGCAGCATTCTCCCCACCATGTGACGGTGAGAAAACATGGATGTAGTTGAAATGAGGGAATGAGCGACTCCAGAGTCTAGCAGGGGAGGGAAAGACAATGTATTTTCCACTGGGGTTGTATCCAACAACAACAAAAAATGTCTAATTTTCTTTTTCTTCTCTGGGGTGACATGATGGGAAACATAAGCAACAGAAGCATGGAGAAGTACAGAAAAGAAAGGCACAAAGACTGTTAGCTGGTTTGACCGTGCCTGTAGGCATTTGTGCAATCAAGTCAGCCACAGGTTCCCCTGCCTCACCCCCTTCCCTTGCTGATGGAGTCAGATTTCTCTGCTACTTTGAGCCAGCAGCAGAAGCTGCCACCTCCCTGTTCAACAGCAGCACCTCCCTGATTCTGTGGGAGATCATCTCCCAGGAAGCTGACAGCAGATCTGTTTACCAGCAGCAACTGGGGACAGAGTAAATCGAAGCAAGTGGAGATTTTCTGTTGTCCGAATGAGTGAATGAAGTGTTGAATGGGAGCTCATCCAGAGGAAACTGTAAATCATATGACTTTGTCTTGATTATGCTATATTAAAAGTTGTGCTGTTTTCTTACTTAAAATAGCGTGGTTTATATTAGTTAAAATGGTGTGTGTGTTTGAAAATAGTTTTGCTTTAAAAAATAAGTCATGCCAAGTAGACTGACTATAGTTAGTTATTATATTTAATTTTTTTTTACCCCAGGAGTATGTAGGATGGTAGAATGTAACTAGGGGTGGGAAGCCATTAGACTGACATGTGTACAGTATATATGGACAAGACGAGGTGGTTTGGGCCCTAGAATGCTTACAGTCAAAATGAAGATAGAAATTTGGGCTTGTTTTAAAATCCTAGTTCATACAGAGAAGGAAAAAATGCATGGTTAAAAATAGGGTTAAAATGTAGAAAAGCTTAACAGATGGGTCTGTGTGTTTCAGGACATGTGCTCTTAACTTTCATGTTTTTAACAAGAGGCTTCGCATGCTGAATTAATTACTCCATAGCTGTTTCCTGCATAATTTCTTATGTTTTTGGCTGAAACTATTATAGAGACAGAATGCTAGAGTCCATCAGAAAGAATAGTTGGGATTATTAAGCCTCTCTCCTCCTGTTTGTGGTCTCTGAGAATCCCTTCTCTGGGCTGGCTCAGGGCTTACAGCATGGGAGGTGTAACTCCCACAGTGCTTCAGGCTGCCTGCTCTGGCTCCGTTTTACTTCAGCCCATCTTGTCCTGTCCCAATGTCAAGCATTCTAACAGGTCTGAGGGTCCTATTCATGTTTTGCAAACATTCAGAAAGTGAATGCAGGGCTTCTTGTGAAGTAGTAATACACGATTACTAAAGCTTTCAAGAATATTTTAGTCAACCTTAAGATTAGTTTCTTGGGCTTTTGGTTTTTGTTGTTTTTTTTTTTATTTCCCCAGCTGAACCTAAAGCAGTGCTGGAAGTGTTTTTATGCTCTGATAGAGATGAGAGACAGTTTAAAAATAAATCTAAAGTTTCCATTTGAATGGAAACTGAGCTGGGAAAAAGGTTGCACTATATGTTGAGTGATTGCAAAAAGGCCTTTAGCATATTAACCTTATCTATAGATGTTTCACATACCACTTCATTAACATTTCATCCTGATGAGTCTTTCTATTTGTGACTTCCAGAGCTGGAATTTCGAGGGATGAGGCAGCAGCTATCAAAGATACAATTAGATCTAATTGTTGTGAAATAAGTATTTTATTGGCACAGATGACAAGAGTTGAGAAATACACACTATCTTTTATCTGTGCATTTCAAATCACTTTTGAGATGAGCTAATTAGGCCTTCAAGATAATTAGATGTAACTTATAAATAGATAATGGCAAGTGACTTGCCCAGTATCACGTAGCAAATCAAAAGCTGCCTTAAATGAAGCCTGGGAGACCTGGCTCCAGATTTCCTGCCATCAGCACACAGTCAGTCTGTACGTCCCGATGTTGCACCTAAGTAAGAAGTATTTGCACAAGACCATGGAAAACTTGAGGGCTTGAATTTTCAGATCTCTGCTGGAGCTCGTACTTCATGGCGCAGCATTTCACAGGGTTGCTGCGGAAGCAGAGCAGAGCTGCTCCTTTGCTGGATGAAGTAATGCTTATTTAAAAAGGCAGGCTATGGCGAAAGTGTGGGGAATGCCAGTATATTCCTGTAACAAGGTGGAAGTTTTGACTTTGTTAAATTGACTCCTGCTTTGGGAACAGTCTCTGTGTTAAACAAACAGTAGCTTGCTGTTCCCCTAACACAAAGGATTGCTTTATTTGAGAGACTGCATGTGCTTCAATGTTTTTTGTTGTTGGTTTTCTTTGTTTGTCATTTTCTGGGAGTTTTTTGTTTGTTTAATTTTTTTAAACTGAAGATCACATTGATCCTGAAATTCTAGTATTTGCTTTTGCTGCCAGTGTTGGTAACGTAATTTTTTTATCTTGGTGAAAGAATGGGCTGGTATTTTGCCAGTAGATTGCTCCCTTTTGATTGCTCAGAACATCCTCTTAAGAACTGAAGTCTAAACTCCCTGGTGTGCTGGGGTGTGTATTGTTTCTCAAAAGCAGTAGGTCTCACTGTGAGTATCTTTGCTTGTATTAGAAATGAACCTTTTAAAGGCTTAAACCAAAAGTTTTTTTGCCCAACTCTGTAGTCCTTTGCTTTGATGCTGGTGCTTATGGACCCTTTGTTGATACCCACATAGAGTGAGCTGGGCTAAAATGCTGTATCGAGTGCTCCTGGAAACAGAAGGTGTTGGAAGTTCAGAAAGAGACTTCCACCTTGTGAAATCTTGTCCGGTTTCTTAACTCTGGGTGGAAATGTTCAGAAATTGAGTACATTTCTGTTCGGGAATTAGGGAGTCTAGGTCCATGTGAAAGGAGAGAATTCGTGTTTTCATGTTACAGGGATCAGAAGAAAAATTACGATGGCATTTTTCATATAACAGAACTAAGAACTTCATAATGTCCTGTTTATGAGGATATTTTTTGCATAATCTGATCTCATTATGCAAGGAAAAAACATACATGTTCTCTTTTTGAATAACAATACACTTTTTGGGTTTTGTTTTTTTTTTCCCCTTTCCCTGAAATTAAATAATAGCATGAGAAAGACTCTATCAATGCTGCAGTATGATTTGAAAACTTTTTTTACTTAATAGAAGTTATATGTTTTGCATGCATAAGCATAAATGTTACTTGGCAAGAATTGCTTCTTGCCACATTGTTCTTAAGATACAAGTAGAAAGGGAAATCAATTTCTCGTGGGAAAAGTGATGTTGATGAAAGTATGCAGCAAATCAGGGTATTAATTTAAATAACGTGTTGTTAACCAAACTGAGTGATGAGGTAACGTTAACCATGACGAACAATGATAAATTAGTTTATCCTGAAGTCAAATTAATTATAATTAAGTTAGAGACACTGTAAGAAAAATCGCAGTCAAAATGGCTACAGTTTACCAAGCAGCTCTGGCTCCTGTGCATTCTCTGTGTGGAGACACTCTAAATCTACAGTTCTGTGACTTGCATAGAGAAGATTAAATAGCAGTTGTATTAGAGGTGATTGTTGAATCCACGTTTTATAGTGAGACCAGTTTCTACTACCTTTCCATAAAATGATATCACGTTCTGAAAACAGTTCAATTAGCTTCACTGGTGCTACTTGCGGGAGAAAATTAATGCTTAACGTAAGTAAGGATTGCAGATAGTAAGCATACAGCATTCTTCTCACACTGGCAGAACCAATACAGTTGCAAGACTCTCTAGCTGACTTCTGATACAAAATGGAATACTTTTAGGTAACAAAATACATTAATAACTTAATAACACATTACGAAAGCTACATTCCGCGCTCTGATGTGCATGAGAGATTAACAATCAGATTTGAAGAGACCGCCAAGCCAAATTAGCATTTTGTGGCTGCTGGGAGTAGTCCTGCTTCTTTTTCCTCCCTTGCTTGTTCTGATATTCTTCTGATCCCTTGGTAAGTTGGCTGAGGTTACCAACTGGCAGAAGGCTTGCTCTGGATAGATTAGCTTTCTGCTGGTGTATGGACTCACTGAAGGATCATATGAATATCAGAGCTGATACGAGGAAAGCGTCAGGACTGTGTGGCTGGGAAGGGGAATGCTAAAATGGAGGAGGCAGTATGGGACCTGTTTTCCACAGCAGTTGATCGGTTACATCAGCTCAGACGAGTTCCTCTTACTGCACCTTAGCATCCAACTGCTTTAAATTGGTCTAGTTTTCAAAATGCCAGTCTGTAAAATAATCAGTGTATTCAGAGGTGGGGCTACCCAAGGAAAGCAATGACTGGGAAATAATTCAGTCCTACCAACAATAAATCACTGTCAACTGGAAGTAATAGACTTTCTCTTGGTATGGTGAATAAATGTGATTTTTGAATGAAGTCTTGTTGGTAAACAGGAGAAACCTATTAGTTTCAAGATTTGTATTTCTCATTTGCTAGTACTCTAGCATTCTATGAAATTAATTCAGTTGTTTCAGTCAGCAATATTGTGGACGTGGTGTTGCAACACAAAACCGATGTATGTGCTGGGGTGCTGGCCCTTGCAGAGTCATTCATGCTGCAGTCCTTCCTGCACAGGGATAAATAGCAAAGTTCTGCTACGTGGGCTGTAACTATACCAAAGAAATGCACGATGTCTGTCTCCTTAGGCGATCCAGGATTCTTTCATCATCTGCAGGCACAGACTTTTTACACTTTCACAAAAGAAGTACATACGCTTAGAATAATTTAAAATATACTATTGGGTACACTGTGTTTATCCTAAAGCTCCTGAGCTTGAAGCAGAAAATGCAGAAAGCCTCAGAGACTCACTGTGCTTTAGTGCATCTGAGTAACAGGTGTTCTCAGTGCTAGCGTTTGCCTTTGCAGACTGCCAGAAGAGTACTTGAGCTCATCCTGCCAGGCTTAGTTGTTTTTTTTTCTTTTTATTCCAAGGCAGCATACAAAAGGATCAACAGAGTCTGCCTTTTACTGGCCTTATAATTGTGGACAGGCAAGAAGTTGCATATTTCCCTTTTGAGGCTGCAAAAATGGCCTTGTTGACTGTCTCAATCTAGGATTTTAACATATTCCTCTGTCTTTACAGTTCAAGCGCCACTCCTGCGTTACAATGGATTACAATCCTAAAGCAGCCTTGCTGCTTTAACCCTGTCTGTTCTCTACCACATTACTGATTTTCTTGTACGTCCAGGTATAGAAGACTTCCATACTCCAGTTACTTGCTTCTCAGTAAGCATTTACACAAATGAGAAGGCATGATAAATAATCTTTTGGGGTGGGTATTTAAATTTAACGGATTTATGTATGTGATTATAAACATAAGCATATGAAACTAACTTTTGTGTAAGACTTCTATGAAAAGCTTCCTGCAAAAAGCCTAAAAAAAGTCACAGGTTTGTTAAAGTACCACAGAACAAAATCAAGAATGAGCCATGTGTTGTAAATAGCGCTCGTCATCAGTGCAACATTATCTCTTCCTGTGGTGGCTATCCCCTTGATACCCAGTAAAGGATGACCCTTCTTTGCTTTTTAGTGGAGCAACTGTGGATTCTAGTTTGCTCTGTTTTATTCAGTGCTTCAGTGCTGATTTGCTTTGCTCTTTGTATCAGGAAGTTAAGACAACAAGTAAAATGTTGTTCAAAACGTGGAAGCGTTGGTTGTGCGTTCAGTGCCTGTTGGAACACGTAACATCCTGCACTGTTCTCTGCTTGTCTTTTATGACTCATTAGCACCTTTTTGGAAAAGGTTGTCCTGGCTGGACTAAGGAGTGGGAGGACAGGGATCCTTCTTTAGCCTTTTCATGTCTTTTGTTTTAGTCCTCCCTATTTATAATGGCCTGGTTTGAAGGCGAGCACCTTCCTGTGGGTGCCACTACCTATTTTTATCAGGTGTCCTTCCTTGCATTGAAGACTTAATACTTTGAGATGAACAGATAAAGCAATTAGCAAGGCTTCAAACAGCCTTTTGATGGAATAAATCCGTTCAGGCACCTTTACACAGCGTTAGTAAATTGCTGGAAGTTTGCTTCTTATGCTTTGTTTTTTCTACATTCTTTGGACTATCTTGATAAGTTACCTGTTTCTGGAGAAACAGACAGATTAACAAATTACATAAATACGAAAAATACCATGTTGTTCCTTTTTTGTAGCTTGGGGTGCGTGGTAGGAGTTTAAAATAATAAACATCCATCAATGTTGTTTTCCTGGTTCAAATGGCAATTGTTTGAAACATCTGCTGTCTAGCAGTGTGTGGATAACATACTTTTTTAGAAGTCACATGTTGGGAGAGTTGTATCTGAGCGAGTGTGCTTTAGTTTAATTTTTTTTTTTTTTTTTAACAACAAACTGTCCTGCTAATCTGTGCTCAAAAACTTGGCTTTTGGCTGACGTTCCTCAACCTCAAAGCATGTAAATTGGGTAAAGGAGGGATTTTATTCTTCAACATTTGTGAAGCATGAAGTTATGTGAGGAGCAACGAACTCTGACATGAGCAGGCTGTCACATGATTCAGTCATTTTTGAGCTAAGCTTACTGCTATTGATCTTTTGAAGCACGCCTAGGTCTTGGCTGTGGCTGCCTTTAGAAATGGAGGTCAGCACGAGTTAAATACAGATTTTGATCTGTTTTTTAACAGCTTTGTTTATGCTTATTTTTTTTTCTACCTCCTCTGTAGATATGTTAGTATAAATCACTGTATCTTGCTTGAAGGAAATGGAACGATGCTGAGTAACAAGTGCTAAAGTTTCAGACCTTATTTCTAATGTGTTTGTTTTAGATGACAAAAGATCTGATTGTGAGAGAGGCAATATTTAAGCATCTAGTTTAGCATTTAAAAGGAAAGGAATAGCAACAAACAGAAGTAGACTTTTTTCTTACTGCGGTAGCCAACCTCAACAGTAGGTACAACCTTTAAGTTTGCTGTAGCAAATAGTGAGCTGTACTCTGCTGAGATTCCAGTTTATGTAGTTGTACTAATTGAACTGTTAAGGAGTAAAAAGTCTGTCCAATAAATTTTCACAAAGCTTTTACTTGCAAAGAGACAAATGCAAATATTTGTGGTTGTGAGGAACTTCATGCGCATTGGTGGGGTGAAATGGAATAATACAGTCTCTTTTTTTGCCTCTTTCGGTGGTTTCGAAGAACCGCAGAAATGTAAGTATTCATCATAATTTAACAAAAGGCAATATCTTAGTTTTCCACATAAGTCCAGATCCTACAGTCAGAATGAGTTGAATTCAGAGGAGGAGAAGGATTCACGGGGAGGATGTTTAGCTGCCTTTATGTTGCCTAGGGCTGGTTTTTTTGGGTTTTGTTTGTTTGTTTCCTCAGTGTGTGATACTGCAGTAATCTTTGGCCTGTACCCAAAAGGTGATTGTGGTGCTCAGAGCTCATCTTTCCACTTCGCTGACGATACACTTCATCTCCCTTCAGCTTCCCCTTGAGCATCAGAAGGCAGTAACACCCTGATGGTGAAGTCTCTCACCGACTTTGTTTTTCTGTACAGCAGAATCTTTCCAGGTGATTACTGCTTTGGTGAACTTGCCAGTTACAAATTTCCCCCCTCTCCAACCAGTGATGCAAGGGCAGTCACCACTAGAAGACAGATGCCCAGCCAGTATTCAAGCTATGGCTCCTCCTGGAAAACTCACGCCTCTGCCCTCCCCACCAGCCCCCACCCCATTTTATGGCTGAGCATGATGTTAGGTGGTACGGAATAGCTCTTTGGTGGGTTCATGTCAGCTGCCCCAGCCATGTCCCCTCCTGATCTAACAAGGA
This sequence comes from Baryphthengus martii, assembly GCA_013396935.1. Taxonomy (NCBI): domain Eukaryota; kingdom Metazoa; phylum Chordata; class Aves; order Coraciiformes; family Momotidae; genus Baryphthengus; species Baryphthengus martii. Next base: position 320,440 of record VWZK01022030.1, on the reverse strand, counting down.
GGGCAGAGGGAGAAACTGAAAAGGCCTGGATGCTGTTTAAGCAGCTATCAGCACTGGCGAAAACATTGGTGTGTCAGCCACAGTGTTTTGGTCACCATTGTAAACCACAGCACCATATGAGCTGCTGTGAGGAAAACAAATTCCATCCCAGCCAGACCTAGTGTAACTGTGTCCCGGTACTGACCGAGAGGCTGCTTTGTTTCAGAATTTCCTCTGTACCAGGTGCACGAGTACATACTGCAGGTCAGTGAAGGTTCTAACATTGCTCAGACACTGTGGTGGATTCAACCCAGTAACTGAAATCAGACCAAATTCTTGGATTAAGCTGGGATTAACTTCTAGCACATTCTACGCAGTAGCAAGGATCTGAAAATGAAGATTCTCAAATCTTTGCTTGTAGTTTAGTCATTAGTCAAACCTGACTGAAATATTTATCCTTTTAGTTTTGGTATCCTCAACTATGAAATGATAATGTTGATAACTCTGATTGAATTCTTAGGTGTGGTAGTAGAAAGTTAGTAATGGTAGAGGTAGGAGTGTTTGTAAGGATCCTTTATTTCATAGAAATACCAATAATTAAAAACAAAAAAACACCACCACTGTGTTGTTACTATTGGATTTTTTTTCTGAATAAAAAAAATCTTCTTGGGAAATCTCCATGAATTCTCAGGTTTGTCTTCATCTTGAAACATTTGACTGCAAGGCCAAATAACACTGGAGCTATTGTTAGAAGGGAACCTGATATTGTTATTGTTCCACTTAGATGGAGTTGTGCGAGGAAATGCCAGCTCTCCTATTGAGGGAACTCAATCAACTGGAAGAGTTTTTGGTTTCTTGCATTAATAGCTGCCAAACAAATGAAAAACTGATTTAATCCAAGTATGACAGCTTACTCAACAAACATCTGAAGGAGTGAAATGTAAATGAATTATCCTTTGCAGGGGAGCTTTCTGGAATGTAAATCGTGAGCAGCAAACATGGATTTTGAGCTGGTAGATTTTATATACAAAGACAAAACCTGTATCTTTTAAAAGGTGATTGAATTAAAGTGAGGCAATGCAACATTTCACTTGGAGTGTTAAGAGGGAGGAAGAGCAGTTAGTTAGAATCAACTGTATTTCATGGAATTCAAAAGAAATTTTATTATATTCCAGAAATGTCTCACTGTTCGTTTTACCAGATCTTACTCACACATATGCTTTGTAGATAGTATATGGCTTTAATTCACTCACAAAATCAGAGGAATTAGTGACAACTAATCCTTAGCAAGGATTTAGCAACTTCGATTGACTTGAGTGACAAAATATCTTGTCATTAAACTGCTCTGTAAAAGTTGGGATTTAGAACTGTTAGCTTGACTTGTGTCATTCAGTTACTTTATTTTTGGACCAGAGACTTAAAGCAAAAAAAAAATAAAAAATAAGGGAAATGATGTTAATGAATACTGGGAGGAGAGGAATCACTACTGAAATTAGGTGGTAGAAATTCACATAGACCAGTCTGTAGGTTTTGAAGATTCAGTAACATTAAATACCTCCCGGTTACATCTTGCAAGCACCATTTTTAGACACATGTCTGTTTATTTCTGTGGCAGGTGTGAAATACTTAAAATTTAAACATAAATAAAGAAGCTGGGAATATTTATGTAAAATCGATAGTGTTCAAAATCTTGGTACTGTGGACAGGTTTTAGCTCTTCAAATTCCCTGTTCAGCTTCATTAGGTGTAATAGGAAACTCTGTATCCTAAAGGACGGGATAGAGCTTCTTGTAAACAAAGAGCTTTGGGATGCATTGGCATGAAAAGTACTATGGAATTAAAGGTAGTGTTGTTTAATTTTGAAGTTAAGAAACAAGTTCTTGGCTCCTGCAGAATACAGCTAAAAGTAAATTTCACTACTTTTCTTGTACACGAACTAGAAACTAGTGCAGGAAGTGCAACAAAGCAAGCATACATTTTGTAATCTAAATTGATTGTTAATTTTGTAACTGCATTCATTTGACTGTAGCAAATTTCCGGAGGATTAAGGACCAGATGGGTTAATTGGCTCCTCCCAGTCAGTCTCTAATCTTCAGGGGAGTTGGTTTCAGTGCTTGTGCTTAATTTCATAGGATTTAGTGAATTTGTATTCTTTGTAGAGGGAGGAAGGATGAACACAATCTTGGCAAAGTTTCAGCAATGTCAGTGATTATCTCCAAATATCTGTGCTTCAATATCAGCAACTAATTAAACAAATTCTGGTGTGTACTCTTCTCCCCTAGTAGCCATGAGTTGCATCCCATGGTATGGCTGTGTTTCTCTGCGCATGCAGTGTACCTCGTATAAGGAAAGAGGTTCCTGCTTGTGACTGTTATAATTTATCATACAAGAATAATAATAAAAAATTACCATGTGTTTCCAGAAATGTTAGCTGCAGATTTCACTGTGTGCCTTTTTTTTTTTTATCCTGCCAGTGCTACAGAACAGATTCCTCACCCACCCTGTCTCAAATGCATGAGCCTGGGCAAGGCTTCCAGCTTCCTGGTCCATCACATTAAAACTGGGGCAAGTATTCCATTAAAACTGAGACAAGTTCCAGAAAACAGAAGCCAATGACATCAGCTGAATGAGTCTGTGCAATTTTTAATTGATATTTTTTAAGGTCAAGAAGTGTAGAAGTTCCTGGATTTCTTGCTGGGTCCCATTTAAAGGGCAGCTTCTGTATAAATGGAAGTTCTGGCAGATCAGTGGGCTTTAGTAGTAGAAAGTAGGAGCTTTGGGCCAACTATGTTCCTCTGGTAAACTGGTTGGAAGGAGAGAATTTCACCCAAGGGAAACTTGGTTTTATGGCTTCTTCGTAATCCTAACTGTGGTCATCTCTAAAACAGGTAATTACATAGTTGTGGTACCCAAAATGTACTGTTTTGAAGTCCTTACTATGAAAAATAACTAAGATGCGTAAGGTAGAGGAAATACAGAACTGTAGGTGAGAATGGCCAGATTGGGGAGAAACTTCAGGCACATTAATGAAATAAAAAGGAGTTTTAAGTGAGGCTAGGAGTGATAGAGATGAAGGGAATTTGAGGGAAGAGAGTTGTGTGAATGGCTGATTCTGCAAGGAGGACTGGCAGAGGAAATCTGCTTGCTTGGTTTGTCATCACTTTCCCTCCCTTTTCCTCTTCATTTTCTAGTAATTTCTAGTGATTTTCCTTCAATCTCATCACTCACATGATGCTGGTAAATAAGCAGAAACCTGTCTACTTTTTGCCTGGCACTCGTCTTCAGCATCAAGGTTTTTCTGGGCTCTCAATAAGGACACTGTTGTTGTCCAAGCAGGAACCAGGCCTTGGCAGGCCCTGGAGCTCTCATGGAAGATTCCTAGCAGGAGGGGAGTACAAGGAGGGTGTGAATCTCTTCAGGATTTCTAGTCCCAGAAGTTTCTTGTTTTGTTTTTCTTCTTTTCTTTATGGGCAGGATTTGCAAGTGACTTGACATATTTTGAAGTATTTAATTTTTGCAGACAAAACAGGAACTGTTTTATCTCTAGATAATATCACTGTTGACATCAGAGATGAGCTTCGTTGCTGGTATAAGCAGGTGCAACTGTATTGACTTGAGAGAAGTTGCATACATATTTGCCGGAGGTGAACGTCTCCTGTTTCCACCCACAGAACAGTTGGGTAAATAATGATGCACACAGTTCTCATAAGGGGATTATAGTGAAGCCACAATGGAGTTTATTCAGTTTTGATAGAATCAAGTGACTTCACTTTTGTAGGCTGATAATATGATTTACTACCATACCAAGGATTCAGGGCCGAACCAGATACAACTCGTTTGACTTGTGCCTACAAAGCACATTTGAGATACATGTTTTCTGTCAGCTCGTTTATGAGTTATTTAGTGCAGGCATGTCTAAGATCAACCATCCAAGGTCCTCTTGTGTCTAAAAGGGACTAAATTAAGAGCTTGTGATGCAGCAGCTTTTACTGGCATGGAGTGTATACAGAGGTGAAAATAAAATAATAAACTTTTCTGCAAGCATGTCTTAAGTCATATTGGTGTGTTTATTTGGGACTCAATGTGAGGGGGCAGGCAGGGGGGCTTGTCTTTCCCAGGCTCTGTACACACTTCATTAGGATTACTTTATTTATATTACGAGGTCAAATGTGATCTTGGTGCACAGGCCTCCGACTTAAACAGAAATTCCCTTGATTGTTAGTGAGATCTTTTTTTTCTTTCCCCTCCCAAGTCACTTTCTGACGTCTGGCCTGATTGAAAACAGGCAGAAACTGGCACGGAACAATATTATGTCATCCTTTGCTTATATTTCCTACCCACTGGTTCTTTATTTTAATGTTATATGAGGTCTTCAGCAGAGTGTGACATATTGTTATAATTACATCATTTGGAAATGTGTTTATCCCCAAGAGTCGTAATTTGATTTAGGAACTGTTTTCCCTGCTTTCAGTCTGTTATTCATAGCATGGCATGACCATCGGGCTTCTGCAGCAGAACTTGACACACCACTTTAAATATTTGCAAACCAAAACACAAGAGTCCATTGATGCATGTGGGGAGGAAAGAAGGAAGGGGACATGATTTAAGATTTGATAAAATTCTTGCAGGTTGAATAAACTCTAGTAATACTGTGGTAGTTTCTGTGTAGGGTATTAATTCATTCATATCTCTTTGCCATATAAATAAATGTATTTTTATGAGTGTTTTTATATGTTTCTGTAGGGTGCTTGTAATGGAACTGCATGTCTGGCCCTTGGCCTTGTGCAATGGGAAGCAATAGCTCTCCAGCATGTTTGTTAAGAAAATTGTTTTGACTTTCAGCTGTGGTTTTTCATGCCTGCAGAAAAACATTTAATTAGAATGCAGAAGTTAAGGAAACTTCAGGGTAGTGTTCAAAAACATTTCAAGACCTGCCCTATGAATTGAACAGCTGTGTAAATGTGGGAAACTGCCATTTTTATGATGATAAGAAGCAGAGTCCCATGAATGTTCATCAGACGTGGAAAAGCTGCCACTAGAGGTATCAAGCCCCTCCAGTGATGTGCAGTTCAGACTCAGCCTGCATTTTCAAGGCTTACTGTTACACAAAATGTATGTATGGTGAAAATATATTGAAGGCCCAGAAAAAAAAGTATGAGGTATGCCTGTAGAAAAGAGTAAACCAGACCTGTTCCTGTGGCATTATTTTGCTGTTTCTGGTGATCATTAAGGTTCATTGAACTGTTGCTTTTAAACTTTCTGCTTAATATATAGTTGCTGTGTTTTATATTTATCTATATGAAATGAGAAAGAATATCAAAATAAATGAATTAAGGCTCACTCATCTTTTATAACTAGTTTGAGATTACTCATGTGAAAGGAACTTTGTAGGGCTGTGCCCAGGCCCAGATTTTTAGAGCATTAAATATGTATTTCACTTTCGTTCTCCTTCAGGGAAGAAACATCTACCACGTTTTGATCAAAACCTAGAGTCCATACATAGAAGAAAGGAGCATGGCTCAACTTTTCCTACACTGGATTCCTAACTGTACTGGAGTACATGTCTCAGTACTGAGCCTGGGCAGATCAGAGGTGGTGACTCCTGATTTCCTGTTTTGCAAGGATTCCTGGCCTGATGTAGAGAAAAGTCACCTGGCGACTCTACAGAGCGTTCTTAAAAGATATACAACCTTCATGGGGCGTTTCAGCTGCTGTGCTGGCCTGAGTCTGCGCTCAGCCTGCGCAACAGTCAGTGAGAATCCATCTCTGTTCACAAAAATGTGTTCCTTAAGTCTAAGAGTTGCTGCTTTATACCAAAAGCAGTATTATGACCGTTTACTGCCTTTGTCCCGTTAACCTCAGGGAACAATAGTGTTTATTAGCACCTAAAGAACGGGCCCGTTGGAGAGGAAGTTCACATTTATGCTTTAGATCCGCATTTTCTCTTCCAAGTGCAAATTTTAGCGGACTTGGTGTGTTGAAGGGAAGGCAGCTGCTTTGGTGTACTCGCACCATCCTTTTCAGCTTCCCCACCGCCCTGTGGTCAGAACGGGGATGTGAGGGAGACTTGTTTCAGCAGAGTTTACTGTTGCAATCTAGATTGCTGAATACTGTGAGCATAGAAGCATACACCTTGGAGAACTTTAGGTCAATAATCAATGTTTCTGACATTTTCCAGTCTTCTAAGCTACTAAGAAATGACATAAATGCACTTTTAAAATATTCTACTTAGCAGGCAGTTTGGATTTGATCATCTGAATTGCTGGATTCTTCATCAGCTCAGACACACATTAAACTTCTTGTGCTTTGTCAAGCTCCTTTCGATAGGGCATGGTTTTGCAGCTTGGATTTGGTTTATGTCTAAGCATAGGAAATAAATGTAGGGACTTGTATCGTCCCATTTGTTTTGCAGTGTACTCTTGCTTCCACTGCTTTTCAGTGGTTTTCAGAATTTGCTGGAGATACTTGTACATGAGTTTTCAAGCCATAAACTGGTTTACTGAAAAACTTCACCCTGTATCTACGTGGAGAAGGCCCGCACAGCATACTGTTTTTCTTCTGTCAGAGCCTTGCAGTCCAGGTGCCTGTTTATTAATGGGTTTTGCTTTTGGATTTCTTGGAAAATGTACAAAAGGTGTCAGAGTAATAATTTTGGTTTTATTATCCTGATCGTTTCTAGACACTTTTCTGTTTTCTGGAAAAAAATTCCTTTTGTTCTATGTTCTTATGTTTCTCCTCTGGTCTTTTTCATCACTGTCAGTTTAAACTAGTGCTGTAAATTACCTCTCTTTCTTAAACTAGCATTTTGCTTTTTTATTTTTCACTTGGGAGATAGATGTGAAAAAGGTGGCTGATTTCAGACTAAAGCCTGACGTGCTTGTATTAGATCTTGACTATATCTCTCAAACCAGAGAAAATTAGTTATTCACAGTAATTCTCACTGGGAGAACTTGAAATGATGTTGAGAGTTACATAACAATGAAGTGCAGCGCAGCTGCTGGAAAAGAGCTGGCTGGAGGCTGGCATTAATAATTCGGATGTTATGCTGGGTGGGAACAAGTGTGATCCTTAATCAAGTAGTCTGTTTTGACACTGTGGAATAATGTCCGTGGATATCAATGTTAAAGAGAAATTGTTGATATTATGTGTAGGTATCCTGAAATATGTTTTTTTTTACAATGGCAAATAACTAAATTGTTTTTAACAGCAGTGTCATTGAAACTAACAGAAACCTAATATATTTTGCATTTCTTACGTGAGAAAGAAACCTTTTAGTAAACAGCCCCCTGCTCCCACCCAAAGTCTCAAATAGGTTTTCTTCTCTGCCTTTGTAACCTCACCTGTTTTGGAAGGATGAATATTCAATATTAAGAATTCTGATTAAAAGAGGTATCTCAACCTATTGGTTGTTTGATTAATGACTGACTGCCACATGAAAATTATAGTAGCTCAGACCCTTGAGCTTAAACTCTCCCTCAGAAGTTTCATTTACAGGCTAAGGGACCATGAGCAAAACAGTTTCTTTGAGGCTCGCTTTCATCTTGGGTAAAATGGGACGCTGGTGTCCTCTTTAAATAGCTATGCTATTAAATAGCTATTAGCTAAATGTGCTCTGTAATGTGAGAGTGCATTTGCTATGAGGTCATCAAACTTTTCTTGCTCCTTTGCATATCAATGTGAAGTTCATTCTTCTCGGATCTTAAATCTGCCAGAAATATTTCATCTTAAAATGCTTTTTCTAAATTATTTTCTTCTGTGAAGTGATGGTTTATATTAACATATGTAGAATTTGTCACTGTTACCTCATATCTTGTGGGCTTACTGGTGATACAGTATTTAAAAATTACTTGCTGGGGATGTTTAAGGTATTTCACAGTTAGAGTAGGTCAGCAAAGAGTGTTTTTTTTCTTTTTTGGTGTAATTTTCTGTCTCTTATTTCTGGAGTTAGATTCATGTTTATAGGTTGTAAACTCATAGCAAGTCATGCTAGATGATTAGCATAGATGCTGTGATTACAGGAAAAGATTACAAAGAATATGAAGAAATGTTCAGGTTGCAGAATGAGTTACAGATCTCACTTCCTTTTTAGATAGGTGCAGATACGCTTTTGCTGTAGTCAGCTTCTATTTATTGACCTCTTGTGAAACAGTTCACTAATATAAGTAGGGGGTTGTATGAAACTTCATTTGATCTCCTGAGTCTAGTTGATAAATAAATGTATGTCTCTGAGTAGAAAGGTTGCATAAAATTAATAAGCCTGTTTGGTTTGGGCTTTTAAAGTTATTTTAAGGTAAACCTTTGTATTTCTCTATCTCGGCATGTTTTTAATATTTTGCATTAAGACAGTATAGTTATTAGGTAGCAGAAGAAAGGGATTTTACCAGCTCTCTGCTTATAAAGTACTTGAGAAACTTGTAATTTCTGAAGGTAAAACAATTAGCTCCTAAAAACTGAATTGCACTACCTTTCAAAATTAAACCTAAGGCATATTATGACTTTTCATGTGCATACCTACTTCACATTGAAGTTCTGGAATTTGCAATGTGTTCTTTAAGGACAGTATTTCAAAAACAGTGAGAAAAAGCAAAGCATTAATGTCATCTTGAGATATTTGCCTCATGGAAGAATGCACTGAACTAACAAATGTTGAAGAGGAATATGTCCAAAACCCCAGGATTTTCAGCCTTGTGTTTATTGTCATCCTCAGGCTTTTGGCTAATTTCTAATTGTGTGTAATGTCTCAAACTCAGGGCTCTAATTCAGAGGTAATTATCATATGATCAAGCTGTAGTTGTTGTTTTAGTGCAGATTTGGGAAATAAAAGCTGACAGCTGTGTTCCAGCTGCATTTCAGCTGCACTCCATTAAAAACAAATAGACTAGAGAAGCAGCAGCAGCAGCTTCGCAATTTTTTCCATCCTTGCTGAGCTCAATGAAGTTGCCTTATCTGCTTGCCCTGTGAAATATTTGCCCTGTGTCTCTGGAGCCTAAATAAATCAAACAGGAAAAGAAGGTTCAGTAAATAGGTGCAAAGATTGTAAGTTTTAGACTGAACACACGAACGCATGTATGTGTATTTGGCTCTGCTGAAAATGTAAGAGATCAGTTATTAATTCCTGCCAGACTTTTGTGTAGGGTGGATCAGAGGTTACTGGAGAGGTCATTTCCCTTAAACCAGGTTCAAGATACCTTCAATGACTTCCCTGTCATGTCTTGTTAAAAAATGTCATATATCTGATATATAGAAAAGAATTTTAAATCTTTTGCTAGGCTATGATTTTTCTAAAAGGGCAGTACTGGTGAGGTCGTCATATGCTGAAGCCAGAAACCCTATTCCTTAGGCATGAATGGAGTTCTTTCGTTTTTGAGACGCATAGATGGGTGCTTGTTTATATAGCCTTAATACAGAGTCCTGAGAGAAGCAGATCCTGTAAGAAAATAAAAAGGAAGAGGAAAGCTGGAGGTGTACCTGACTGCTCTGTAAAAATGCAGCATGTACAAGCTCTGAAGACGAAAGCTGAGATACACTGACAAAGTGGGCTTTCATTCTAAAATTAAGCTTTTCCTTCCATTTAGAAGTACTTAATCATCATAGGGATAGTATTTTTCAAAAAGTGTCAACTGATTGAGGAGCTGTGGAAGTTAAGGCAATGTCCTGTAGGCTGTAATTCTTTCGATGCAAAGTTTTCTAATGTTCTTTGATTTGGTTTTTTGAACTTCTATTTAGGTTGCTTAAAAATCTCTCAGCTTGTATTTGTGTTTTAATTGAAGAAAAACCAGAAGCAAACACTAGTGTTCATGCCCTCTCAATCCACCACTCAAATCTGAATTCATGCACATGATGCAGCTGAAATCTCTGTTCATTTGATAACTGGATGAAGAGTTTGTGGTTTGTGTATTTTAGGGGAAAGTATCAGATGTTTATTTACAGAGTTATGAGTTGAAGTACTTGTGAGCTGATACTACAGGACTGCTGTTTCTCAATTTTCTTTCTGATCTCTCCAGTGCAAAAGAATCTTTTCCGGAGAAAATAAAAATCTCATTCCTTTGGGTTGCTCTTACATGAGTGAGCAGTCCAGAAGAAGAAAGAGCACAGTGACTCAGCTCTGGGAAAATGGTTGATGAATGATTGCGCATCTCATTTTTCTTCTTGATATTCTGTAAGTTACTATCAAAACTGCAGAATATTGAGACTTGAATTGACAAAAGATATAAATTGTCTTCTAGTCATCTTCTAGTGCCGTGTGTAACTGATTTGCTGCTGCGTTACGTGAGTGCAGAACCTTAAAAGAAATGCTGAAATCCAGGAGCAAGGGCTTTCAGGTTGGGGAACAAGTGAACCACATTGATAGGAAGTAAATGGTTGACACTTGAGCAACTTGGAACTTTGAGTGAGGTTGATGAATAATGTCCACAAGTAGCAGGTACATTAATAGCATGACTGGGGTTCTTGGCAGCTGAATGGTTGCCTCTGCGTTTGTCTCTGCTGGAGGTTGCAAGATGCATCTACGGTGGTGCTAATGGGTGGAAAAAAGTGATATAGCTTAAGTTGCCCCTTTCATTTCCTCTTAACTCAAACCTGTTAACACAGAAAAATGTGGCACCTTTGAAACTTGCGTGGTTTAGTAACAAAATAATTTATTGAACCAAAGATACTTCTCACACAGTTTAACCTGACTGGTTCCAGAGTACGCGACGCTCCCTTTTTTGAGAATTGTTACATCATTTTTTTTAATGGAAATTGTTTCAATTTTTGTCATAATTTGTGACTTGAATTGCTGTAATGAATCTTAAGGGACTCACAATTGGTTTTTTTTGTTTCCCCATTTAAATCTTAGAGTTCTTCTGTAACGTGTTTCATATTTAATAAACTGTAACTATATTTTTCTGATCAACATCTCTAGTCTCAAGCAAGAAAGCATTGGGGTGATCCCATCTTCGAAGTTAGGTTTGTGATTGACCTATTTGTCTTTCTCATGCATATTATTTCCTGTCTAAAAGACTAATTAACTTATAGACAACATCATGCTGAATTCTAGCTTGTTCATTTTAACAAAAAATGAGATTTAGCTCCGTGTTGACAAATATTTTGCTGGCAGATTTTCTTCTTTAGTTATACATGTGTTTTAGTAACAGCTGTTTTACTGGAAGAGGATAGCATTGGTTTGTGTATGAGCAATGCCATGCCTGTTCTTCTTTATAAACTGTCTTTTGAATGCCACCCAGAGGACAGAGAGTGATTAGAAAATTGACTGAGAGGATTGTGCTTATCAAACTGAAAAACTGAAGAGCCATAGATACGGCATTCTGTACAGAGTATACATATGCCAATATAATAAAGTTTGTGCGTCCATAAAACATGTGAAGACACAGACTTTAGAGATGGAAAAAGGCTATGGAGCTTCATTTAGTTCTACTTTTTTCCTTTCCAATCTCGATCTCTCCAAGGCTACTTCCAAAATTGTGATGCAAACCAAAATATCAGTCAGACATTTATACAAATCGTAATGGAATCTTATCTTACTTTGTAACCACTTTGGAAAACTGTCAAGAAAAAATAGATTTCAGAAGTGAGTCAAAATGGTTGTAGGCAAAAGGTTAGAGCCAGCTAGACTCGGTGTATTTGTGTGGAGACAAAATACTTACTTGGATGGGAGAGGCCCTACATGCTGTAGAAAAATACCAAAAGGGATTGCTGCAGATTTTTTAAGGTAGTTGGATGCTCTTGTTTTTGACAGCATGGCCTAGATATCATTTTCAAAAGTGATTCAGGTCAGACCCCAAATCTTTTAAGTCAGTGAGATGTTGCAAATTAAATACTTCAGCCACTTTTTATAAGAGTTGAATTCTTCAGCCATTTATGGCCTTGTGTTGCTCAGTAGAGCAAGGTCTGTAACCTCAAGGAAGTCTGTACTGAAATGCCTGACAACTTGGGATAAGTCTATCAAGTAGAGAGTCCAATCTTATGACAATCCATTAGCGACAAGCTCATAGTGGAGTTCTCGTACAGCCCTCAAACTCCAGACTGAAGTTCCTAGTCGATGGATGCTATGTTTCTTTGAGCCTTGCGTCATCTGCAACGCCTTCTCCTTTTGAAGACTTACACATATTTCATGGTAGCTTAGCTGACAAGCAGGAGCAGCCTATCTGACCTGAAAGAACACATCTTGTTGTGTTGGGATTTTAATGACTATGTTGCAGAACATTCTCCAGCTGTTGCCCCCGAGAGGAAAATTATCAGGCTTTAAGAGGGCAGATTTATTTTCTAAACCACCAAACTATGTGCTCTGATATCAAACAGATGAGTAAACAGCTTATGTGTGAAGCTTAACTGAAACAATTGCAATATGACAGGTTTGCAGTCAGAAGGTGGAAAATTCCTTAAATTTGTGTAGATCTGATGTGACAGGACAGCTCTTGCGGAGTAGGATACAGTTTCTCAGAACTTCCTTGAAATCTGTCATGATTTCACTGTAGCTTTGGGACAAGTGTGTGGTGATCAAGTCAGTCAGTAAGAGCATTGGCAATATTTTGTCTTCTCATTGGCTGCTGCAGCACTTCTGTGGGTAAAATCTTTGATTCACAACGTATGGAATTATCCAAGTAGTCTTGTCAACATGTTTCATCCTACTTTTTTGTCTTGCTGCATGTTGTTTGTTATGCTCATTTATTATGTTTCATTCCTCATTAGAGCACAAATTCATTGTGGATGACTCCTTGTTTATACAGATGTTTAGATAACAGCATAAAGCAATGTTCTTGTACCTTGTCAAGTCATTTTATTCATGTGTGATGTAGATGCTCCGTTCTGCTTTTCAGATCACCTAAGTTTCAATATAGTTTTCAATTTTGTCTAAACATAGACCAAGGCCTCCAAAACCGTTCTTTGATATCAGCATGTGTAACAGATGGAGAGTAAGGTCCTACCTTCAAAAGGTCAGTCAGGAAGCCAGTTTTTAAAAGATTGTTGCACCTTACCACATGACAAGATGCTGCTACTATTTGTTATGTGAAAGTGCAGAGAAGCCTGAAGACTGGGTTATTTTTGCATTTGGAATGAATGAACGCTCACCTCAAAAGAAAATACAGTTTAAGTAGTCAGAATAGGCAAGACAGAAAATTGTCAGAGCACCATGTGCTGTGATAACAGCCTAATACAGCTAAAGCAGCTGCTTTTACTCATGAAAGGCCTTGTCACACTGGGGTTTTCACCAGGATATAGCTGTTGTTGCTGCTGTTGTTGGAGAGGTAAGATGATGTCTAAGCTGTCCATTTGCATAGCTTAACTTTTTGGTTCACTGCCAACTCAGTTTAAAAGATAACTAAAATATTTATGTGTGGCTGAGTGGACATTGATAGCTAATGCAGATTATTTGATGTTGACTAAGTTAGGCAGTTTTTAAAGTTGTTACAGCCTAAATTCCAAAGTTGTCAAAGATATTGGTGGTGGATTGGAGTGATTTTGACGTAGTGCTGTGAGGACTGAGACTAGAATTAAGGAGTATTTCGGTCTTCTGAGCAGAACCAGCGTGTCAGATGTTCTTTAGGAAAAAAAAATAACGTATGTGAACATAGCATTTAATAATGTGAGATGATCCATAACTTGATTTAAAAGCAGAGATGGGCTTATCAAATATTTGAAGCCAGAATGTGAAGGCGCAAGCCAAGATATAGATAAGCACTTGAGTAGTTTTTCAGGGCGTTAATTAAGGTAAAGGGATTCTTGAGTCCAGTTTGACAGAGCCAGGAAGGAAAAATGTCCGAAAGAGAGCAACAGATACAGATACTTCTCTGTCTATTACAGTCTTTTTTCATGCCTTATGTATTCCACTGTTCCATTGCTATTTAAAAAAAATCAATCCCCTAGTAATTATTTGTGGAGGGCTTTTTAATTCTAATATTTGCAAGCTAGATGACAATAGTATCCTAGAAACTGCAGTGATTTTTTTTCTTTTAGGTACAAACGAAGCATAGTAATTAAAAGGCAAGATTCTTTTCAAAAAACCCGCTCTAAGTTGCAATATGCCAAATAGCTAGTGGAGAATTCAAAAGATTTCAGTCAAGATAATGTTTTCCATTTCACTGGCTTTCTTAACATCTTTTTTAAAATGTGAGAGAATCCAGTATCACAGGAGTTGAAATTAGAATTGTGAATGGTAAGGTAAAATGAGTTCCTTTGTATATTTGCTGCAAAGCTTGAAAAATGAGAGCAGTGGATATATAACTAAGGAAGAGCAGCTTAAGCTTTCTGTGAGTGTTGCTTAGTGTAATCTACAATAATACTGCATTTGTGGGAGAGGAACCTGATACACACCACCAGCAGCCAGGTGGGGAAAAAGGTGGTTTTATCACGTAGCATTCAGGTTTGCTCAGGCTGCAAACATTGCACAATGTCAACACAACTTTTTGCCCTACTGAAAAGTACTGAGAAGGTAAAGTGGAGTGCTTTCAGTAGAAATCTTTGGTCATATTTTTACTTTAAAGCTCCAAGGACACTGTACAACAATGAATAATGAAGTATGATGGACTGAATACCAAAAACACTTCATAGAAGCAGGCTGGATTTCTACATGATTGGGGAGGTGGTCCAGCAAGGCTTTGTTGAGGTGATTCAGAGCAAGAGAGTCCTCCTGACTGCTGCACCTTTATGTAATCCATGAGTAGCTCTCCACTTGCCTACTTTTCTGAGGACCTGAATTGGAAGAGACTGGCTCTCCTGTTTTTATGCTTTTGGAAAGTATTATCTCAAAGGTTTGGGCATGAGCTGCTATTACCCAGATCTTAGCCTGTGAGGTGGTGTAGCTTTCCTCAGTCACAGGGTTTCCCTTATCTTCTCTTTGCTGGCATGGGCAGACTGTTGCTGCATGTTTAACTGGAACAGTGCAAGAATTTACCCCCAGTGTTGCTTTTTATTATCACCAAGCTGCGAAGCAGATTGCAAAAATACCCTTTGGACCATTTGTTTGAAAGTCATCTGGGTTGGTTTAAATGGCTAATACAGGAGAGTTCGCTCTGAAGCAGACGCAGAGCACTTACATCACCTGATCCCTTAAATCAGCTGTGGAGGTGTAACACTTACTGACAGAGGTTAAACTGCTTTCCTTTTTTCAATAGACCAGATTTGTCTCTGTTCTAGTCTAACGCTGACCTCTACTTCATCAGCTATTTCTGACTTGTGAACAGAGACTGAAAACTAATTCTGCTGTCATTCATTTCTCTGTACCCTTTTGGAATGTGCCCATCTTATAAAGGGGAAGATTTTTTTTCTTCAGTTGTTAGACAGCTCTTAAATAATCAAATAGCATAGAGTTAATTTCCAGGCAGAAGTTTATCCTGAGTATTGAAAGCCATGTTATATTTTTAATTAGAGACAGTATTTTTATGGATCACTATTGTTTAAAAGGCACAGTTCATTTGTTTTTTAGATATCTGGAAGAATTATTACTGCTTATGTAACTGTACTTAAACTATGATCTGCCCTGGGGAGAATTTGGGTACAAACCAAAGATTTGATGGAATTTTGTAAGAAGAGACAGGGATGACCTCAGCCTGTTGCTCAGGACGAGCGTTGCTGTGCCAGGTAATGTTGGTGGTTGCTGTTCACAGAGCTGCTGCTGTATTTGTTTGGAGTATTCACACAGTGTCTTCCATCCCATTTAACAGATGAATTTGACAACCTGTAGGGAAATAATGGGAGTATTTTTCTTATTGCCACTTGCTCTGTTCTTTGATACATTGCATGGTGCAGTTTGTTTTCTCAAATGAATGATGAAGCTATATGTTACTGTATACTTTGGTAGCAAGCTTTTTTTCTTTGACTCTTTTGTTGTGAAGTGCAAGAATAAAATAAAATTGAATTTAAAGGATTCAAATTATTTGTACTTAGCAGTGGCTCAGCTGTAGTAACAGCTTATTACTGGTTTCCCCCTTCTAGCTTTTTTTTTTTTCCCTTGCCAGCTAGCCTTTCTCATGCTGAAAGGATAGCCAGCTGGTGATGAATAGTTCGCAAAATTTGTTTCACTTGGAAGAAAGGACGAATGGAAAGCACAATGGTCATTTCTTAGCTGATAAAAAAATAAATCTGTTAGAGCTTATGATACAAGGAAATTACAATTTGAAGAATTCTGAGCACTCTATCTTAACTTTGTATTAACTTACAAATATGCTTTCTTCAATATATTGGAAAGACACTTGGATTGAATGTTACTGTTATGGGCAGCACGGACCATCTGCCTGAGACCTGCCGCTGAACTCTTCCAAGAACTTTTCTCCATCCTCCCTCTTTAGTACTTGTTAAAAATGTTCTCCTTTCACTAATAGACTGCTGTATTTTGCAGCAATGGGCTTGAAACATTCTCATTCTGCATTTT
The DNA here is from genome assembly GCA_013396935.1 of Baryphthengus martii. NCBI lineage: Eukaryota > Metazoa > Chordata > Aves > Coraciiformes > Momotidae > Baryphthengus > Baryphthengus martii. The sequence goes on along the minus strand of VWZK01022030.1, from coordinate 304,093 downwards.
TTTACTTTTCCCTTGGGGTCTTATCTTTGCTTCTGCCTTCTTGTATTACATAGTTGTATCCTTCAACACTCTGCCCTTTTCATTGTCCATTTTGTGGTCCTGGGATATCTTCCCCTTTGAATTTAATTGCTGTCTCAAGGCTAACAGCTTTTATGTCTGTCATGTACCATTTTATCCTGAATCTGAAACCCATCCTGGACCTTGTACCACAACTCAGACTCGGTTCAGTGTTGAAATCCTTGAAAATTTTGACCTGGCTCCTTCCCAACATTACACCTGTGGCAATGTGATGTCTCTTTAGAGCCCTGAATGAATCTGGGAAGCCAAACAGCTACAAAAGAGTTAACCTTTGTCATTTTTGATCTGAAGTCCAGGGCTGCAGAGCTGTTCTAACCAGAATGTCTGGCAGAACCCTCTGCTTTTCCATGTGGTGTTGCCCTTGGTTGCCTTTAGCCACTTCTTGCCAGATGAGATTCAACACGTATTTCATTCCTAGAGAGCTTTACTCCCAACCATAAGCGTATTTTTCTGAAATGTGTGCTGGAATAAAATATAGTCCGGACCCATAGTTAGTTATGTGTTGCTCCTGAAAGGGCCTGCGTGTTGTGCAATTTGACTGCAGCAGTGCAATGGCTTGTGTTTCAGAAAGTGATTCGCAAGCATTTTGTCTGTCAGGGAACCTTCAAAAAGTGTTTTCTTTGTTTCTTTCTTTTCAAGAGTCAAGGGAAAACTGACATAATAAATAATTACCTGCTGGTCATGTCTAAGCTTCATGTACTCTTTTTCCAGAAACCTTCCTTTGGGAGTATTATATTATAGTTTTGGCTTTTAATAGCAGAACATTATAACAGTTTTTCCCTGTCAACTGATATGGTTGTTTATACTATGGAATGCATGTACATGACAGATTTTGGTGAAATTTTTAGGCCTTTATTGTAGTTAAACGTGTGATCTTAGCTCTCAGTAATTTTATAGCTGGGATTCAGTTAATATTTTCTACTTTCCTCTCCTGCTTGCAGGCATATCCACTTCAAGAGTTGTACTTTAAAGTAGACATTCTAAGTGCATACATCAGTAATTCATGTTTTGCTAAGACTGTTCTGAATACACTTTTTTCTGCCCTTATTTTACTTAATGCTGCTTTATTTTACTTATTTTGACGTATTTCTGCTTTGTTTAGTGTCATTCTAAACCACTGCAAAGTTTGTATTGCTCCAACCCAGAGGTTTATGAATTTTGGCAGGATTTAAGACTGGGATTTTTCGTAAGATTTTGGTCAGGGAGTACAGAAATGTATGAGGTAAAACAGCCAGAGGCTGAACCTTGAGTTATCATAACTATAGGATGGAGTAAGAAGTAGTTGCACACAGTGATATTCTTTTCCTTTTTTACCCAGACTGTTGTGTGTTTTCAGAGCAGTGGACATGAAAGGCATGCCAGAAACAAAAGCTGCTATTCTTTCACCCTCTGTATAATTAATTTCTCTTTAGGGAAGTAGAGCAAAAGAATATAGCTTGACCTCAACACAATTGAGGCACGGGAACACACGTCCCAGTGGTCAGCAGTACCCCAAACGCAAATATTTGAAGGTGGAGGGAGCAGAGCAATAGCAAATGAACTATGTGCCATTCCGTCCCCCTCAGCTTGAGAGCAAGCCGTGTGTTTATTGAAGGAAATGGTTCTGCTGAACTAGTCCTGATGCTGTTCCAAGCCAACTGGTGATTACCTTTTCCATGGGGATTGAAATGAATGTGTTACATTTTAAAATAAGCTTTTTAACTGCTGCTGCTATTCAGAATTTCTGTCTGTTAGTTGTTTGTTCAGCTGGACTTGACAGCTTCTGTCTTAACTGCACGGAGAGGCACTAGCTCAGCTTTAGTTTGGCTTAGGTTCCCCTCCTCTTTTTCCCCTCACATTAGTGTGCTTATTTTCTTTCTGATCTCCAGAGCTGTAAAGTACGATGAAGGATGTCTATAAATTCTAAACTTAAGTATAAAATGAATCGACACTTATTCTGCATGGCTGTAAAAGAACTAATGCACTGGTTTATTGTGATCTAGGAAGTTCTTCTGAATTTCTGATTATTTACCCCAATCCTTGAAAAATTTGTTGGGCTGGAGCCAACCAGTGTGTAATCTGGAGAGGAGAGGAAGGGAGAAAAAGGGAGAAAAAGATCAAGAAGGTGAAGTCACATTTCTTGAATGTTACTTCATCTGCAAGGTTAAAATCACTGAAGTTGGATCTGGAATCTCAGTTTCCTCAAACTATGGGGGGAAATGGTGATCTAAGATTCCATTTCAAGTGAACAAAGTTGGACATTTGAAGGAGAGTTGTAAGGTTTGTCTGAAATCAGAAATACGCCTCAAACGTTGGGAAACTAGCTGCTATGTTTTGTGGCTCTTACTCCATTATCAGTTAGTGCAACAAGGCAGTAACAATTGATACTAACATCTACTCTGTGTCCTCGATTGGTTGAGTGGTGCCGAGGTGGGCTGTGAATACAGGTAATTTTGTCCAAGAATTGCTTATATGAGTATATGACATGTTATGCTTGTGCCCCACAGAGGAAAAATTGCTGCCCACAGTGATGACTAAACTGCTGTCAGTCGTATAATTGAAGTGGTCTTTGTGTACCCAAGGTTATTTTCTTTCTTTTCCTGACTGGTTAATTATTTTTATTTGTAAGGGAATGGACAACCTTTGTGGCAATTTTTGATCAGGTGACAGATCTTTTCTTTTATCTGATGTCATCAATCCATTCTGCTTTGTCCTTGTTTGAAGCTTAGACATAAATGAAGCATTCGTTTCCATGATCTAGGCAACACAACAGACCTCAGGCTGAGTGTGTGCAACAATATCTAAAAGATACTGCAATACTAAATTTGGTTTAGGTAAGTATTTTTGAGTGTTCTTGTAGCTGAGGCATCAAAAACAATACCGAATAATGCTGTAGGTAGAGATATTTAGATATTCAGACAGTATGTTTCTTCTGGCTTCCTGTCACCCTCTCCTCTGGTTTCAGAAGAAAGGATAGGATTCTTTAGTGACTGTATATGGTAAATAAATCACCTAGTGGAAGGATGCAGAAGGTCTGAAGTATACACAGACTAGTTCTAGCTCCAATTTAAAATAAATTTATAAACCTCTAAATACCCTGTGTAAACAAAATAAAGCAGATTCAGTGTGAATTGTTGCTTTCTAAACATACAGCAGAGAAGACAGCCTGCTAATCAACATTCTGGTTCAAGAAATGTTGCAATGTAAGTCTTATCATACGGGCTTAGGTGCTGTGTTGAGGGCATGTTCCTGAAGGAAATAGGGAATGAGAATCTCCTTGCTGCTAGACTCTCAGCAGATGAGCGTGATCGTGTTTGTTTTCCAGACCTAAAGATCTGTGCTTCTGATAAATGTACATCTTTTATCGAGCTACATAAATTGATAGTATTAGGAACAGAACAACAGAAGAGTAGGAGTTCCTTCATTTTATAACGTATACATTAGATTCCTTAGAGGACCGCTTTCTCTGGTAGTTTCAGAGGTGAATCGATGAAGCTTATGTATTGAGGTGTGAAAAAAATGGAAGGAAGTGACTCAAACAGTAGTTTCTTGTTTCTTTGTCTACTGTGATAAGGGCTAAGAGTCCTAAGCACTGAGATCTGAATATTGGTAGGTGTTACACCTCAGAATTTTTCCCTGTTTAATTAAAATGTAACACAAATATCTTAGACCCTTAGACTTAAAAATTATTATAAAGTTTATAAATGACAATAGAAGTAATGTCAACATTGTCTGTGCAAATTCAACTTGGCTCCTCTAATCCTTGTAATAAATACACACACATCTCCATGCCTATCTGTCATTTTTCTGCCAGGAATGTTTCACTTACGTGACAGATAAAGTAGTGACTAAATCAACATCACAATTCGCTGTCTGCATGTACTTTCTGAACATGTGACCGACTATGGGGATATCATCAATGCTCGGAAGTTACTCCCGGTTTTGTTCAATTGCATCCTTTCCAGACCCTGTGATTTGTTCCAAAAGCCCCAGATCTTAGTTTCTCTTTGTCTGTGGTCTTTATCTGCCTCATCTTGTGGGCAACAATCTTATTTTGCACCCCTGCTTTATGTGTATAAACTGTTTCTTCATTGCTGTTCCCTGCGGATCACATTGGAGCCCTACGAGAGAGGAAGAGGTTAGCCTGGGAACCAGCTGCCTTGGTCTTGCAGGATTTTTGAGTCATTGGCCTACAGATTTGTGGCAGAAGCTTTGTGTTTCTTTTCAAAAATGTGCCAAGGAGCACCACCAGTGTGGTCTGGAGGGGAGAACGCAGTCCAGTGCGTGTGGTAAAGCATCAGTACTAGTCTATTAAACAGTATTGCATATGCTAAGGTGCATAGCATGGAAAATACTGACTTTTCCGCATGCTTATGTGGTGACTGTGATGGTGATTGTGTTTTAAAACAATTAAACAGTGCCTTGGGATGACACCTTTAATAAACTGAAATAAATAAAAATCGACTTAGAAGTAAAGTGCTGCCAATTCCCGCAGTTTAGTTACATGCAGTACAGCCAAACATTGATTTTTGGATGGGCGAGGCTGATGAAAGCATCAAGGCATAGTGACAAGACTAGTTTGATTTCATATTGTTTTTCAGTGTTAGAGATTTATTCTTCAGTGTTCTAGTGAACTGATTTATGAAGAGACTGGATGCCTGTGAAAACTGAATTGCAAATAAATTTCAGTGTGTGGGGAAAAAAAATGGTACTTACACAACCGGACTAGAAATGGATTTATATTTTTTGGTATTGAAGTGCCATTAAATGTAACAAAACAATATAAAAAAAAACATTAAAGACATCAAATTTAATATTGACCTTGAATCTTAAATCTGACAGGAGTAATTTGATAGTGATTAGTCTTCATAAATGTCTTATTAGGCTTGTTTTCTATACAGGATTACATAGATGTTCTAGACTTTACTAATGTTACTCATGTTTATAGTTAGAAATGTGCATTATGGTATAAAAGACCGGGATCTTCTCATCACGGCAAATGTAGCCACAAAGTCCATTTTGTTTGCTGTTGCCATGCAGCCAGTTGCTGGAGGCAGCAAAGCTGCCATTTAGGAGAGCAGAGCAGCGCTGCGTAAGTCTGTGGGATGTCTTGACATCAAACACCCCCTGTACAGTTAAAGCCTCACAAGATTTTGAGATAAGCTCCAGTCCAATCTCTCTGGAATTTACCACAAACAGTGACAACAGTTTTGTTCCTGCCAGAAGTTCGTGGAGGTCTTTATGCAAAGTGATACATTTTTGTCTCCCACTCACTGGCTTGCAGAAGGGTGCGTGTTTAATCACCAGTACTGTTTCCTTCACTGTCACAAACCTAAATTTACTGGAAATTCATGGCCATGGTTAGCTTGCATCATCCCTGATGTTTGCAGTACAAAGCTCTGTGCGTAGTGGTGTGGGAACCTGGAGCACACCTTTGTGGACAGCGGTTCATGAGCTTTAGTTCACGTAGGGGCACCTGCCCTGCAGAGTTCCATTAAGTTTAGTTTGACCAGCACAAAGGACTGCACAAAGAACTGGCCAGCAGGTAACAGATTGCTCGCACCTCTAAGCCCTCCGTTTTATGTAGGTAAAGCAGCTCTTACACTTAGTAGTTAATTAAGATGAAGCCAAAAATATCTGGCTTCCTAAGATCTGTAACAAATGTCTTTCTGAACAGCTGAAGTACGAGTTTCTTTCTATTAGCACAAGTCTGGCAGACTGTAAGCACATAATGCAAAATGATAGCTCTTAAGTATAATTGTTCTTCTGTCTGATGTGCTAATTGGCAAAATTGGAACCATTTACAGATCTCACATTCATAGTATTTTGATTGGAGTGAGTGTACTTCCTTTAGGAAGTAAGTGCTGCTCCACCTAAGGTTCTGCAGACACAACTGTGTGCAAGAGTATAAAATGAAGTTGGTAGCAATTTTTAGGAGTAAGAAAACCAACAACAAAAAAATCTCTACCTGATTTCATAAGGTAAGTTCTGTTAAGAACATATGATGTGCAGCTAAAGCAGTACACTTCAGCGTATTTCACTCTTTGTGGACTTTAAAAACTTTATTTTAATGGAAAGGGAGTATAAAAAAAACAAACCCATTTACATCTCAATCATTTGTCAGATGAACAAATTGAGAATAATGTTACTAATTCTTAGAAGATATGTATTGCAACATAAGTGCCTCAATATTTTAGGGTGAGATCTTTCCCAACTATTTGGACTGCATAACAGCAATTCATGTTAAGTACCTTAGTGGGAGAGAGGAGCTCATTAAGCCTGCTCTGAAGACATTGATTCGGTAGTTCGCACATCTCGCATTTTCATTTTGTAAAAAGCTGACTGATGGATGCATCTATGTTCCTCTGAGTAGAGATCGGGGGCTGTCCATGTGTCAGACAGTGAATTAGTAAGATCTGTAGCACACACAGAACTTGAAGGAGCATCCAAAACTCTTCTACTACTTTGCTGCTGTTGGTAGATAGTTTGCTGAATGGTTCCATGAGTGTCGCTTACATGCTTTCTTGCTGTCCAAAGAGAGGATAACATCTACCACTACTGTAATGTTCTGGCTTTTCCTTAGTGTTCAGGGTTGTAGCTCCATGCAAATTCTTACAGTGTGATGCCTGCTCTGAAGATTCTTCATAGGATTTTACTAGAGACTGTAGGATCTGTATGTTTCAACAGTTGGCTTTTCATGGTATCTTAATGGGAATGGAATAATTTTGTTAGTGTTTTAGAAAAAGGAACATTTAGGGGACATGTAAAGCAGAGAAGACATACTACTTTTGGAAAAGTTGTGCACCCTGTTTTGAAATCATTTGACCCGTTTGATTTAATTTGGTGCGGAGTGTGTTACACCCCTGACAAACTGAACTGTGGGGTTTCGATTTGAACAGCTAGTAGAACGAGGAGCAACAATCAGCAGATACTCAAAGTTTGGTCCAAACAACTTTCAACAACAAATCAGAAGAACAAAGATAATAATTTCTCATTTACTAGAAACTAAGTCAGAAGTTCCAGTTACATTCTTGGGGTGGTTTTTTTTTTTGTTTCACTCAGCTGGTCTGCAGGTGTAGAGGATTTTGGCCAGAGTTCCAGTACTTGGAGACTGCAGTCATTACTGAAACTCCAGGGCACACAGTTCTGTTGGAATGCAGCTGACGTCATGGAAAAACAGGACCTTTGTGGTAACCCCTAACAACCAGAAGTATAGTAAACATTAAATGTTACCTCCACCGAGATACTTGCTTTTAAAGAGACTTGTTAGGATGGTGCCTGCGTGCCAAGAAATACAAACTTTTGCTGATTTAACTATAGTTTTCCTAAAAGCACCAGCTTACTGCTGGGGTTTAGGCATGATTTTGATATGCCTAATAAAACCAGAAATAGTTCTGTTTAAATCTTCAAATACCCAGAATTTACTGGTCTTTCCACCACCTAACAGTTTTACGGTCTTTCACATCAGAAATCAATGATGGTATGTTAGTTACAAGGGAAATGGCACTGTAATTTTCATGATTTGCAAAACACAGTTTCTTTCCAAGTTATGTTTTCCCTTTAATTAAATGAGTGAAATGATTTTTTTCTTGTAGAGTTTTGCAGAAATGTAGAACTGTACAATTCCACTTTTTATTGGGTTTTTTTTGCTGTTTTTGAAAAGTCCATTCTCAGCTTCAAGGTGTACATAATCTTTTGCTTTCATAGGGTAGCTTACGACTTCCAAGACAACTTAGAGGCTTGTCATCCAAAGGGCATTCATTTCTTTATGTGATTTCCATGGTTTCTTTTTTTTTTTTACTTCCATTGATAGAAATACAGATACCACACCTGTGAAAGCCCCACCACTCTGACCTTACAAAGAAAAGCAAAGCTTTATATTGTAAGCAGACAGTAATATGAGAAGGTTGAACAGCCTGACCTGCAGTGACACGTTGTCTTTGAGAGCACCAGTGTAGCTCCTAGTACCCTTCTTTATGTCAGAGCTGACCCTTAGATACCGTATGCATTTGGTATGCTTTGGCTTAAATCTTGAGGTGGTTGTCAGTCACTTTGTGCTTCTAAAGAGGACATACCTACCTATAAGACTGTTGTCATTTAACGATGCTTTTGCAGAGACAGAACTAATGCTTTTTTGCTGGCATCTCCTTAAGCCATGCTTTCCTTGGGTTTAAATGAGGATCTAAACTTTAGAAGTAAGATGAGTAGGTTAAAAACAAAAAAGTGGCTGAAACAGTTGGAAAACAGACAGCCATTGTACATACAGCTTGAATGTGTCTGTGGAATATTAAGAGAACTGGGGGGTTTCTTCTGTGAATTTCTTGATTTCCACTCAAATGTCCAGCTCTTTTGTATGATCAAGTCAAAATACTACTGATTTAGTGTCTTTGAGTCTACTAACCATTTTGGAAGAAAATATTCTACATTGCACTACAGAGCTGTGGCCTCCTTTTTTCTTAGAATGAAAATATTTATTTCCTGTTGTGACTGATTAAAATGTCTGTTTCTGTCAGAACATGAAGGAATCCATTTTGTAACTTCTGGGGTTTTTTGGCACCTTTTACCTTAGAAGAACATCATTTTCTCTGTTGGGATTTAAAGCACTACACTTTTTGAAATTAAGAAAACACTTCTGTTTGGGCAAGGAAAAAGGAGGATAGGGGAACCATTTTTGGTAGATTTGACTTGTTCTAAATAGTAACTGTTCAGGTTGTTTCAAAGTTAGAAATATTTGAAACAGGGCTGGTATTATTGAACAGACTACAAGCAGGACGGTGAAATTCTATAAATAAATGCAAAACCACATGAGGTTCAAATAGCAATGTTTAATTGCATCAGTAAAAAATCAAAATGAATTGCTGTTTCTTTAATCTTGTAGATTCCAGAGCGTGCTGACTTCTCCCACTTGTGCGGGCCTAAGAACATCACGTTCAGTTAGAGACAAATATTAAATCTACCTTATGATCTAAAAGAGAGAGAGAGAAACATAGTTTACATTTTCTGGTCATCTTAAAAACATTCTTCTTCAAATTGTTGGGTTAGGGGAAGGTGAGAAGGGAGTACAGGAGAAGGCCTAAGAGTCATCTTGACTTTCAAAAGCTGGCTTGAGTACTAGAAGTTAGCACTTGAGTTTCTCTTTATCTTAACTCTGGTAGGTAAGACCTGCAGTTTCACTACTTAAAATTTTTTTCTAAAGTTCAGACACTTTTTGGGCAGCCTTTGGGACTTTCTGGGTATTGTATCCTTATAATTTTTGCTTGCTTACACACCTGTAAAAGGACTATGTGTTCATGTGTATAATATTGAAATTGGTTAGCCATGGCTATTAAAGTTTAAAAAGCCTCTAAACCTCGTGATTTAGAAACACAGGAGTTTTACTGAAGGCATTTCTCTTAACTGTGAAAGGTTTGAAAATGCCTGCAAGCGAACAGCAGTTTTAAGTGAACATAACTCCCTCAGCTCTCCTGACCCTGTCTTGCCTCAGCCTCTATACAAATAAATAGTTTCACTCAACAAAATTTGGTATGTAGAAGAGGCATGTTGTGTGGATTGCTGAGGTTATGTTTTGCTGGGACACCGTTTCCCCAAAGTGAGCTCTTCTAAGCAGGGAATGACTCCTCTGATAAATCTTGCCAGCCTGTGCTCTTACTGGAAAGCACACATGGTTTAAAGGTTACCGAAAAGAGATGCGTAGACAGATTTAGAGGAATCATCAACCCCCGTACAATTCCCTCATCACCTTCCCAAGAAATAATTGCTGACAAAATGCCTGTTTTCCCTGTTAAGAGCATTGATCTCCCCCAACCCCAATTTCAGACGAAGCTGAGCTGATTCTAATGTACAATTTTGAAGACTTAAATTTGCTGTGCAGAACCAAAGTATGGCAGAAGCCTTGTGAGAATATTTCCCATATGTTTCTCATTTCCTCCTCATTCTACCAAATTTGCAAGATTTGCTTTTGTCCTTTTGTAAGGCGCTGAGGGACCGCTTCTAAAAAAGAATAGGAGCTTTTTCAGGCGTACAGCATCCAGAGGCAAAATAGACTGGAGTGAGTTAGAAGTTTGAGTAGTTTATGCTTTCCTTTAGTTTTGTCTCACTCAATAAAGTGTACTCCTTAAAGATGATAAATTGTTGTGGGTTTTGGAAGCTGATCTGTCCTCAATAGTGAGAAAACTATCAGTTATATTAAAAATGAGGTCAGTTGTTTCCTGCAAATGTAGTGTTCTCTCAGAATTGGGAACTGATTATCACTATGCCCAGAGCAGTAACCTGTGCTTTACGGAAAATAAACTGTTATATCCCTGATGTAATAGCTTAAAACAAACAGCCTGTTGTTTAAACACTTGAGAAAATTTCTCTTATTTAAGCAATATACAGAGGTTCTGACAAGAAAATTCCCCAAATAAGATATTTAAAAGCTGTAATATTGTCTTTGGAAGGATGGTACAGCACTGTTTGTGATTGCCAGTTGCTTTCTCTGATATGAAATAAGCCAAATTACAGACTTAGTGGTTATGGACTAATGGTCATGTGGTTTACCTTGGCACTACGTTTACATTGCCCTTCACTGTAAATCATCTCTCAGTTCTTTGCTATCCTTCTGAATAGCACAAGATTGCATGATGCACAAACCTTAAGCATTAAGGAACTGAGACAAAAACTGTTAAAAGCAGTTACTGCTTGAAAACAGTTTTAAAAACTCTTATTTTATTCTCAGGGGGTTTTATATTGCCACCTTTGTGGCTTTTTAGCTATTCACATTTTCCGTGTTTTACTTGTGCATTTGAGGTAAAAACACTGAAAATTACAGTCCTTGTGTTATTAGTGTTATGATTCAAACATCAAGAAAAACGCCAAGCATCAAAGGCTCGAGATTAAATGAGAAAACTGGCAGGATGATTTATAAGCAAGACGATTTCTTTCCTTAATTACACCATATTCCACTTGCTTACAGGTGTTTATATATAACCATACTTCGTTAATATTGTCTAATAAATGTTTAACGTTTCTATTCTCTCTAGTTCCAACATAATTTTTCAGCACTCCTTTCAGAATTCTTTGAATTCCACCCCCCCCCAGTTAGTGTTTGACATGCTCACTAAACAAAAGTATTCTATTTTAATTCTGTTGATTATTGCTTTTTGCTCTGTGGTCTTGCTGCCTATACTCCAGCAAGTTGTACTGGCCTTATCTTCTCCAGTCACAGTTTTAATAAAGGAATTAATAGATTATATAAATCATGGGAGAACAGCAAATAAAACATATCTGAGATTTTTCAGTTACTTCCCAGCCAATGTATTTGGAACTAGGCCTGACAGCAATTTTCCTGAATTTTCCTCTTCCTTCCCTTTATGCAGAGGAATTGCTTTCTGCTTCTGAAATATTATTTGAAATGAACATTATTTTAGAAAATGGTAGGGCCAGAAAATAAGGTCATATGCACTTTCTTAAGTTGGATTAGTTATTAAAATGCAGATATTTAGTAGTCATGTTTCTTTATTAACACTCAGTGCAAAAAAAACCCCACCCAGCCTCACATCTACTTCAAAAACAGAACAGTTCTTAAAATTGGGGTTTAGCTAAGAGCTTGTATGGAGAGGTGGGAAGTAAGGGGAAGTCAGTTTATTTTCTCGCGACTGTGTGTTCATTCTTCAGTCTTAAATATTTTCACAATTCGGATTATACAGGTAGAAGGGAACATGACTATATGAAAACGATGCTGTTCTTACTGTCATTTTTCAGCTTGTAATTACATATACAGTATACTTGCATGTCATAGTTTTATATTACTTGCTAAGTATAGGTAAAATGTGAAAAGAAAAAATGTTAGTTTACTTTCTATGAATATTTCTTACTTGTGCTGTATCTCAAGGAGCAGTACTGTTTTTCTGAATTTCTTTTTGGTTTCTTTTCTGTGTTAGGACAGCAGCATCATTAGATTTTTATTTTATTTTTTTTGCTGATAACCCAAGGCAAAGCACCTCTGCTCTTTTCTCTCTAGATCATGCTATATGTAATCAGAATAAATCATATAGATTATTTTACCATAATGGGAGCTTTGCATTAAATTATGCCTTTAATTATAGTTATTACAAGGTCTAAGACTATAAGTGACTACATAAAGAAACAGAAATTTTAAACAAATACTGGTTGGTTAGTGTCTTGATATCCAAGTGAAGACCAGAAAAAATCTTCTATTGAAGATAATCAAACTTATTTGTTCTACTAAGTTTTGTGTTCTAAAAGCTATTAAAATATAGTCAAACTGTTGCATGTTTACTACTTTTTTTCAGGTTTGCCTCAGCTGATGACTCTCCTAATGAAGTTAGATCCAAGAGACAGGGAGTTTTAGAGTTTGAAGTGGCTTGACATGTGTCTAAATTAGAGGGAGATGTTTTCGCGGTATTTTCTGGTCTCCTGCAGAGTCTGAGCTTAGATTTCTGCCAGTGGATATGTACCAGTAGCTTTCCTATTGCTGCCTGAAGTGTTTCTTTTCTGATTCCAGTTTAGGTCCCTTCTGTCATTGCTCTGTTCTTACCTGTAAGTGCAGTTGCCAAAATCTCAGTACTCTATCCGTTTTCTGAAATGTTAGATGCTTTCAACTGAAATGATTGAGCACCTTTTGAAATCTCCTTTCTGATCTTTTACATGTCTAGTTTCTTGAAGTTGTCTTTTTACCTCTTTATCCTTTTTCTTTTTGCATGTTACTTGGAGTATTTTTCTCCTTACTCTAGCATTTGGTGAGAAGTCCGAATGGCTTGATCCTTGATGCCTTTCCCTTCTCTGGATAATCTTTCTTCAATTTCTGTTTCTGTACAGGCAATGGGAAGATGTTCCACTTTTCATAAGACTTACCATCTTTGTCTGGAGTACAGTCTCAGCTTTTCCTGCTGATACTTTGCAGGCTAGTCTCTGGGTTTAAAAGTTCAAAATACTTAACTAGCATTTCTGTCTTCAGTCACCCCTTCATCTTTAGGTGCTATGGACAAAACCACTGTTCTTGTTTGGGCCTAGCTGCACCTTTCTTAGAGGCTTTTTTGCAAACCCTCATTTTCTTGTCACATGTGAGTCTCTCTGTTATTTTTTTTCTACACAATTAATCATAAACACTGCCAAGAAAAAAACCGCTTGCCTAAAGAGCTCCTTTGCCATGATGCTTTTTAATTGCATAGTGCAGTTCAATTGTAGATAGGTTATGTTTTGACCATGTATTTGCTGCTTTCTTCATGGTGCCCTGTCTTCTGCTTTGAACTGAAACACTTTTGGGGTAGCTCTGGATTTGCTGTGTATTTGTGTAGCGCTTAACACAGTGACATTCTGAAGAGGAGTTCTTGTTATTGTGGTGATAAAAATAATAGATAAGAGTAAGTAAATGCAATGCATGGAAGACTTAGAGCTGGGACAGGCTACAAGGAACCTCTAGTATAGTCCACACAGGCAAAAAAAAAAGGGGAGGGGGGTGTCCCTGTAGAATTTTCATTACGGATCGGTGGAATACCCATCAAAACTATAAGTAACTTCAGAGACAGTAGAAGGATAATGGATAAATGATGCCTAAATGGAGGAACATAACTGATACTAGCTCTTGCAGTGGTGATACTGACTTCATCAGTAGTGAGTGATCTGAACACCCTTCTCATGCAACGTGCTTTTAGCACAGAAGAAAATTGGACCGTCTCTTAATCAGTCAATATAAAATGACAGATAAGATTAAGTCCTGAGATTCTGAATTAGATCCAAATTGCAAACATCCCAAGAGCTGTTGAGGTTATGGTCCTATCATTTTAGGCTGAATACACCTTTGGATGTATGTTTCACAATCCAGATTGCATCCTACAGCCAATCTGAAGGTGACAGTAGTGGCTGGGGACAGGTTTGCAGTAGTGTTTTTAAGAACAGATTCCTGATGTGGTAATTAAATTGTTTACAGATCTGTTAAGTACCTTCCAGCCAGTGTAATTGTCTTACTGTTAAACACTGACCAAGGGTCCTATGTTCATTTGTCAGAATTACGGATGTTTCCAATTTACCAATAAATAAAATATAACACTCCTTTCAGGGCCAGACACAATATTTCAGACACCTAATATGTTTGTCTCAGGTAAATCAGCTGAACAGAACTGGTAGACTAACTTCATAAATGCCGTGGTTAAGTGTTAGATTAATACTGCAAAATCTAAATGTGTTACATGTCATGTTGAACAACTTCTATAAGATAAACTTTTAATTTGGTTTAGGATGCTTCTCAAATTCTTCCAGCACTTTGGGTAGCAGCTTTCTGAAGCAAAACAGTTATAGGAAAAGTACTGCCAGTGTTTAGGGAGAGTGTGTGTGAACATGAGCTGACAGAATTTAAAATGCAGGTGAAATTTTTCATTATGCTCTTTGGCACTCCTACCCTAGTTGATGCTGTAGCGACCACCTCTAGTTGAAAAAGTTGTAAGGCTTTTGCCAAGACTGAGTGTATATACTCCTCTTCCCTTGTAGGAAGTAGCCTTTGTATATCAGGTACATAACCTGTAACAACTTATAAAAAAAACCTGGTAAGACTGAAATTGTTTCTGGTCACAAAAATTCTATAGTGAAGTTTGTGGAGCTAATTCATATCTTACAACAGGAAGATCTACCTTGGCATACCAGCACCATGGGGAAGAGCAATCAGTGGTTTTCAGGGTGGGTTGGAGCTAAGACGTACTTTCAAATCTGCCTCAAGTCAAAAGCCAAAGCTGGTTTTGCAAACATGGGGATGACAGTGATAGGTACAGAAGAGAAGTGATAGGGTCTTCATATCCACTGATGATAGTTTCAAATTCCTGAAGAGTTGATGACTTCTGTAAAATCTTTTAGGTAGTGAAGATTCAAAGTTAGTATCTGTAACTGAAGTAAGAACTTCCATGTCACCCTGTTAGTGGTCTTATTCAGTCTCTCAAGCACATTGTGGAAGAACTTCCTGTAGAACAGAATATAGACATACATAGAAAGCTTTCTGTGTAGCCAAATAAATTTATTTTTTAAATTTAAACAAGCCCTCTTTATAGACATTATCTGTTATAAGGGAAGCTCTGAATGTTATTTCTAACTGAGGATTTGGGGAATACTGCAGCTCACAAAATTCTCTATGTAATTGAAAAAAAAAGCTCAGAAAAACTGTAGCTTTAGTAGTTGTCCATATCATTCAATATATATGTTAAAAGCACAACAAAATTAGAAGTTCTACTACTTCTAGAACTTAATATCTGAAACATCCCACTTGCTTTTCAAATCAAGCATTATATGTCCTCTTCTAACAGCTCAGTGTGCACTACTAAATAGAAATCAACAATTATCAAGGAGATCTTCTGTAATCTAAAGCATGTAGGAAGCCAATGCTCTAGCTGGCTGTGCTGCCCGTATTCTGTCCCAATATCCCTGAGAGCAAGCGTGTGTGTGCCTGAGTGGTGTTGGGGGGCTGCTGTAAAGTGCACAGCAAATAAAGATAATACCCCACCCCATTCTATCTGAGTTTTCCTGGCTCACGCAGGTGCCTCCAACATACTCCTGTAAAGTCTTTGATGTTTATCACTAGGCTGTTTCTTTGAGATTTATGTTAGGTCAGACAAAGGTCAAAGTGCTCTGTCTGAAAACCTGGTTTACACACTTGTGGCAGTTTAATAAAAGACTGGTGCTGTCACATGGCGGTTTGCTCTTGCAACGTTGTGTTACAGGCCAGGTAGGACTGAAATGCGTACTTGTTTTGTGACTTGAGTTAACTTCTGGGCGCAATAGTTCCGAGTAGGTGTGTCATTCTTCCCTTTTCCAGGGGCTATTTATGTGTTTTGCTTACCGGCGGTCAAGATGTTATTAATGACAGTTGTGAACGTGACTACAGGCAGAACCACTGCTTCAGTGTCTCATAAATTGAGTAAGTGATATAAGACTGCTTTAGACTTCCAACACCATAAGTTCTCCAAATCATGTTTTCTGAGTTCAGAATGAATGAACAAGCGTTCTCCTTACTTGGCATAAATATATGGTGAGATTTTCTTTGAAGAATATTGAATAGTTCCAGGAACACACAGAGAAATATCACTAAATCTGTGTCATGGTGACTGAAGGGAATAATGCCTCAAATCTCAAGTGAAGGCCAGTGCTTAAGGTATGTAGCAGGATCTTCTGAAAGGTTATTATCAAAACTCTGTAAGATCTTGTAACTAAAGCAATTAACGGAGGCAGCTGCTACTCAAAATGCCTGATTTACATGGACTACCTGTAGCAGCCTGGTTTAAATGAGAATATTGAGTTGTGTTCACGTGTAGAAGGGAGCAGATGGCCTAATTCTTCATTTGACTGCTGTAGATCCTAAAAAAGGAATGAATCTCATCATCCAGCATGTTATGAAGTACTAAGCATAGGACTGCCAAACTCAGTGTCTGTGCATAAGCACTGCATAGGAGGCTGTAGGTTACTGTGAACTTTCTGTCCTTCCTGTGAAGGTTCAGATATTGGTCACCGCTAGGAGCAAGATCACAGATTAGGTGGTCAGTGGCCTGGGTTATCCTGTTTCTGTGGCAATGAGGATCATGAAGAAATATTAGTCAGTCAAGAAAGCCCAAAGTTGTCACTGCTTTACAGGTCAGATTTTGGTATGCATCTGGTTTTGTTTGACTTCCTGAGCATCCCTGCTGTCTTCAGTATGCAGTTTGGAAGCTGGAATTTAGATGATGCAAGGCAGCAGGTTCTAATTTCTCATGGATTTTACTACTTTTTTTTTAAACCCAGAACGAGAATATTTCAAGTTTAGATTTAGGTTGTTTGCTGAGGACTGAATGGGATATTGCTGCATACAAGCACAGGAATTCACATTAAATTCGTTTTCAAACTCTTCACACAGAATTGTTTAGACTGGAAAGGACTGCTTGGGATCTTCTAGTCCAAATTTACTGCACATCCAATGTTAAACTATAAATAGAGCGATGTGTCCCAAATCTCCTATCAGTCAGTGCTGTATGCTTTTTCTTTACTCAGTCTTTACACCAGGCTTTTCAACAGACACACAGTAAAAGAAGCTATAATTGTAATAATCACAAGGGCTTTTAGAAATTATTTTTTGGGGTGAGTCACACACACTTGAGCAGTCTTTCATTTGATGTACTTTCCCAAATTTACTTAGATTGATTTAGTAAAAGCAATATGGGCAGTGCATCAGTGACAAGTGGCTGGTACAAAGCATTTTGTACAGTGAATTTGGAGTTCACGAGGCCAGTTTTTCCTGTTAAATTGTGACAGCATATCAGAATTTACACATGCGAAACCCCCTGATATTTCAGTCCTGGGTTCTTTGCTATGCAGGTGAGCCTCAGTCTATTTTTCTTTGTTAATTATCTTCCTCATCAGGTACTGGTCCAAAACATGCTTTAGGAGATCAATGCAATAACTGGGATATAAGTTTGATATATTAATATTGATGTTTCCAGCACACTGACTCCTTGCTTGTGGATGTGAAATTCTCAATAGCAATTCTGGGAAATGTCAGTCTGCCCAGTTGAGTGTATGCATCATGAATGCTTTTGTTGCAGCTTGGTGGTGTATAACACACATCACTTTTGGCTTGTGTGCAGTCTTAGGTCATCAGGTGAAGTAGAGATCTTACAGATCTTCAGAACTGAAGCCCTTTACTGGAGAGGATTTTTTCAGTCTGCCATTTGCTGTAAATCTCTTTGTATTAGTTTTTTGTCATCCACATCACCGGTCAGTGACACAAAAGAGGACCTGGCAATGCAAATGGCAGGGGAGGGAAATAAAGGGGCTGCTCCTTTGGGCCGTGGTGCAGCCTGGTCAGCTTAGAAACTACACCTGAGTAAGAATTCTTGCAGTCAAACAAAAAACTGCTTCTATGGAAATAAAGGCAAAAGTATACAGATGTGATTTAAGCACGTGTGCACTCTCGTACTCCCTGAGTAGGTAGTTTGTCATTGGTGAAAGATGCAGGCTTTTGGCTTGAGCTATAGACTTCTTTGTCTAGTGTCTTTCAGTAGATAGATGGAGTTTATCCAGTGTGCAGTACTTTCACCCTTGCATTTGGGCCAACTGGAACTATCTACTGGAGATTTGCTGCTTTATTGCAGGCAGTGCCTAAGATTGCAGACATGAGTCCTGGTCAGTTGGGAAAGAATAAATTAGAGAATATTTGGTTCACATGTGAAGAGTGATCATTCAACAGCTAGATGGGTGATTCCTGGTGCAATATTGTTAGTAGCCAGTATAGGCAATATAATTGCAATAAAGCACGTGAAAGAAAGAAGCCTGCATTGTAGGCAGGCAGCTTTTGAGATAGCATTACAGTTACTGTTCAAAGATTAACCGCAGACTTTGCACGCCGGCAGTTGATCGCTCCCTGTGATAGTTTATGTTTTAATTTGTATTAAATAATCCCAAAAGTAGTGGTTTCCACCACAGGAACACTGTGAACTCTAAAGACTGCCTTAACAGGCCATGCAAAGGAAACAAATCCAGTGTTTTCTCTTAATGGTTGATTTCTGGCCCTGGTTTCCAAATGCTGCCACTTTCCAGACCATGGTTTGGGAATCAGCGCTACAGAGAGCAATGGAAAAAATGTTAGAGAGATAGTGAACCTAAGTCTCTAATATGGAAATAAGAAAACAAATACAGTCCTTGGGACATTTGACCTCGAGAGAGGTTCCGTGTTGTTGAAGATCATGGATGTCACTAGGTGGCCAGATGCTTTAGCCCCTAGCTGCTCTGCTGACCTGGGTGCTGCCCCTGCCTTGTGAATTTGACAGCCGTAAGACTGTACTATAAAATTAGCAACTTCTGTATATGCAAGTGAGCTGAGCTGTTTCTCCAAGCCCAATGGAGGGATCTGAAACACCCATTGCATTTGTTCTTTTTTGAAGTTGAATCCTTTGGCAGAAACATGGCCACCTCCTGCATTGCCATCAGTGAATGCTCCTGGGGGCTTTTTGACTGCAGATTGTGATTTCAGAATTTGATAGAAGAAGATTTTTCTTCCCTCCTGCCATGTCTGCTTCTCTCTCAGCCACTTGTAGACAATGCCTGATGCTTTGCAGGCTGGGTTAGTTTTGCACCTCCAACCTTCCTATTCCTAGTTATGTGCTCTCAAAAAGGTGGATGAGAAGGAGTGAGCAAAATCACACGTATATTCATGCGTACCCTTTTGTAGAGCCAGTCTCAGGCTAAGACGAAGGGCTCGAGAGGTTAGAGACCTTGCGGATGCCTTCTAGATTCTTTTCCCACTGTGTCATTTCCTTTCAGCAATGTCTGGTCCTTCAAGCTCCCCTGGGTGTGTTCACAGGTAGACAGACTTGTATTGTGAAAGAAAAATTAGACACTTAACCTTGGCAATAATTAACTCCCATAGCCTTGTTTGCTACCTCTTTGTCATGCATTTATTGTACTTTGTTTGCTCACTTCTAAGGAAAATCCATTTTGGCATGTTATCAGGTTTTTATGAATCTGAGCAAGTGAAGAATTAAACTGTGAGGCTCAGGTGGAAAGGAGGAGTTTCTTTCTTTCTTTCCTTGACAATTTAGCTGTATCAACATGTTTTGGGGATGGGTGGAGCTCAGCAGCAAGAGTAGCAGCGTGGAAACACAATAAGCAATCTTCACATAGTGTTTCTTGTGAAGAGCCTGCTTGAGAAATCCCTAATTTTGTCTTCCAGACCGATAACCTTCTTGTCCTCAGCAGGGTGAGGAGGACCGGGTGAATTGCTCTGCTCTGTGTGTAATGTGTGCTGGAACCCCACAAGGTACCCGGAATCTCCCCTTGCCAATACCCACCTGTCAGGGCAAATAACCACGAGAACCACGGAGCCTGGCTGTTTAACTGTTGTGCTTCCTGACAGAAAATGGTGAAAGCCATCATCTTGAATGCGGGAACGCTCTCAGTTATTTTAATCCTTATTGAAAAGAGTGTCTCTTCCAAGGTGACTTTTTAACTGGGCCTCTTGCTTTATGTGTCTTTACTGTGTACGCAGTGCTTCACAAAACATTGGTGCCTGCTTAGCAAAGCTTTGCTTGCCAGCTAATAAAAAGGAGCAATTCACAGCTGTTGAGGGATACTTACTTAAGCCTGTGGGAATGAGGGTTCATCTTTGTGATTTAAAAAAAAAAAAAAAAAAAAAATAGTTAAAGGTGGGATGTCATATACGTCTGGCTCTTTTGTGTACAAAATTTTGTCTTGAGGACTTCATCAGAAGCCAGACTTGATCTGTGTTGAAGCACGCCAAATTTACCTTCCTATACAGTCAAGTTCTCCTTATCTACTGCTGCATGTGCAGCAGTGAATTGCTTCTCTGTAATTTCCCATAAAAGTGTTTCAAGAGAACTCAGATGTACTTAGGCTGTGGTTTCCAGGAGCGAAGTGCACTGATGTACTAGTCCCTTCACTCAGTGCTTTGCTTCTGTGACATACCTTGCTCTAGTTTCAGTGTTCACTGAACCCAGCAAAGAAAATTTAAAAATAAGCAAAAATTCCTGGACAGTTTTCTTCTCCCTTTGCACTGAGTTCAGTGCTTATCTGGTCTCTGCTAAGCTGTTAGATGTGCTAACACAGACGAAAGCTCAGGGAACAAAACAAATGGTTAGCTTTCTGTAGGCTCAGTGTGCTGAAATGCCACAGTGTGTGGGTACAGTGAACAGAAAAGTTAATATAAGCAAGCAGAAACCCCTGACTAGGGATGATGGGAGGAAGATGTCCAGCATTTAGAGTGCCCTGAAAGTTGGAATTGATTCTCAGTGTGCCTATTGATGCTGCTATCAAAGATGCTATTTTGAGATTTCATTTTTTTGTGTGTGAACTTAATGGATGTGATGAAACTGCAGTCCAGCAGTCCTGTTTCAGAATGCATATTACTCCAGATGGTATCTTATTGATGTCTTGCATAATACTATTTTAATTTCATTATTACTGTCATTTTTCAGACACTGTCAGAGAATTTGGTTGACTTGTAGCAGTAACATTGAAGATGAATAGATCTACCTAACTTATTCTACTAAGAAAAAAGCTGATACTGATGTGATCTTAGTCCATCTAGTTATCGGGGTTTTTTGTCTCTGTACTTGTTTTGGTATTATTTCATCCTTATGTCTCCTTTTACATTAATGTATAGGGAGTGGGTGTTTAGGTTTATGCTCTGTTCCCCAACAAATTGGTTCTTTTGCTTCTGAAATTCCTGACATGAATCCCGAATGAAACTGAAGATTTACATTCTTGGTGTTAATTTGAGATGACTAGAACATGTTATCAATACAGTACATATGATAGGATTCTTGCAATAATAACCAGTGGACTAACTGAGTCGTTCCATGTTTTCTGTGATGTTTTCTCCTTGGTGACATTATCATAGGAGAAGTGAATTTGGAGCTTTAAAGTGCTTTTCTTATTGCAGAAGTCAGATTAATTTTTTTCAATGTTGTTCTTAGCTCAAATTTATATTCTTATTAACGGAAGAAGGAAGAACTTGCCAGAAAGGCTTTTTGGTTTTGTACTAACTACACCAGTTGGCCTAATGAAACCAGAATTGCTGCTTTCTACAAACTTTTCTTGTTTAAAGTGTTGGTGAAAGGTGGATGTTTTCTTTTATTCGTGAATTTGATTTAACATGTTAAGAGCTGAATGTAACTTTTGATTCAGGGTTTGAAAATAAAAAGGCAAACCACCTCAAAATGCAAATTGAACTTTTAACTGGGAAGTAAATCTATGGACTTTAATGTGTTCACTTAAGCTTCTTGCTAAACTGTAGTCATGAGATGCATCTACAGGTAGTTCTGGTATTTGTTGTGAGGCCAATTAAGAAGGTGGATATTAGCTGGCTTCCCTGTGCTGCACTCCACAGCCCCTTTCATTGCCAGCCTAAGGGTTTATGGTGTCATGCAGTGAAATAGTTTACTGAAATAATCCAGTCTAAAAATAACCTTCTGAAAAAAATGAGGCATGAGGCGATAATGAGTAGTTGAAGGTAAGGAAGGTTGGCAATTTTTCAAGCCTGCTTCGCTGCTGAAACAGAAGCACCATGTACCTGCCCTCACAGGGATCATTCTCATCCATGAGCAGTGCTGAAATGGCTGTGGCAATCTTTGTGGTGTCTTCACCCAGTGCTCACTGGTGTCCTCTAGGTCATTTCTGTGATGCGTCAATTCTCCCTTTCCGTGTTCACTGGATTGGCACAACTCTTTTGGAGGTCGCCTGTGAACTGGGGTCAAGAAACATAAATGAATTAAAAAAACCCATGTATACGAAGGAAAAGAGGTGGGGTCAGTTTAAATTGTGTGACCAGTTCCCTAGCTTGACGTAGTGCAACAGGAATAGCATTGATGTGAACTGCTCAGGTCATCACTCCTAGCAGGGAAACATCTGTGGACGCACTGCTGCAGCTGGCCAAGGTGTTTGTTAAATGAGAAGGTCTTAAATTGCTGGAAGCGTATGTTAAAACTTTCCAGATATTAAAAGTGTACCTGTAGAAAATGGCAAATTTGACTTATTCTTCCCTATACTACAATATAAGATATAAAGGAAGATTTTCTGGCAGCTAAAATGCTGTATATACCCACTTTTACTTAAGAGCTGGGAGTCTAGCATAAGCTCTCTGTTTAAGAATACTTAAGCATCATGATGTGGGGGGACAGAGTAACTACAAAGCATCGAACAAACCACATCTTAATCCGTAATATGCAGCCCAGGCTCTAAAGTTTCACGTCCCCACTCAATATGGACATTCACTTGACTTCAGACTTTGAGTGCTGGACACAGGAAAAATGATCAGAAATGAAAAGACGGCTAATTTGTGTGTAGTAAAGGAATAAAGTATTTCAACTATTATGGTAGAAAAACAGATTTTCACTTAAAACTTTTCTTTTACATCTGAAAAGTAAATATTTCTAATTGATGTTTTAGTAAAAAATAATGTTTCCATAAGTGCTGTAATTATTCTGTGTCCAAATTCTGCACTAGGCAAAAATAATATTTATCGTGAGAACAGGTGTTAATTATCTTATATCCATATCTCGATGTGCACTGCCTGCTGCTTTTTCTCAGCTTCATGTGTTTGTAGCATTCTTAATTTCTGGCCTGAGCTGTGCTGTGCTGTTGGTGACTGTAAATGTGTAAATCAGCTTCAGCTTAGTTTCATGACCATTTCTGTGGATTTATGTTTGTTTAAAAAAATAAAGATTGACTCAAGATATTACTCAAAGTTATTAATGGTTTGTCTGTAGGCCATTACATCATGAAGAAACCAAAGCACGCTTTGAGAGCATTTACTTTTTTCTCTCAGGATTGCTGACATACAAAATACAGCTGTTTGGCAGTGCACGTAATGCTCCCTAGAAGTACCAGATGAAAACAAACAGTGCAGGAGAAAGGCAATACTGAGAAAAGCTTCATTTTCTTTTAATAGAAAAAGAGACGCTTGTATCTCTGAATACAGATTTTCTTTCTGAATATTTATTTCTTTATTTCTGAATAGAGATTTTGTTAAAAATAGTATTAGAATGGGATAAAGCTGCGCATCAGAATTTTCTGAACTGCTCATAACTTGTCAGTATTGCTATTTTCTAGTATTTTCAATGTAATAGTTCTTAATAATTTGTGTGCATCTTATTCTTGAGTCAGTTTGTGCCACCAGTGGCTGACACTTAATACTTTGTTTATGTATTTGAATGTGCGGTGCCCGGTTGATGCACACAGGATGCACAAAATGGAAATACTGATTTGCTGTTAATTGCAAATTGCATTACTGTTTCCATTGCTTTCCATTCCCACATCAGCTCCGTCTGCATCTAGGTGAGATAAGCACGTGGTGGAATGGTGAATATAGGAGCTTGGTATTCTTGCTTGTCTCTTTGTGAGTAAATATAGAAACCAAAATTGCTTTTATTCAGATTTCGTTTTAAAGACATCTATGAATAAGTGAATGGAAAATGATGTCCTTTCACAGAAATAATAATTAAAAATACTTTAAGCCACCAGCTTTTTTTGAGAGGATTGCCAGGTCCAGTTGTGCTGTGCATTTATTCTGAGTAATTGCCTCTTGTGGAGGGAGATCTATTAAGGTTAGATATAAAATTCTTCTCTGCGACACTAAATGAATTGCTGCTCTCTGCTTGCCAGAGGCACTGCTTCAAAACATACCCAAAACAACCCACAGGGAGTTAAAATATTTTTGTCCTAAGCTGTCATGTCTGGCCGAAGAGTGACCTCAACCTTCTCCTGCTCTGAATCACTGTTGAGAGCCCACGTGCTCCAAATAGACTGAGGTAGGTTTCAGTGCCAGAAACTGTTTGTCTTTTCGTGTGTCATGGATGGCTAAATGAGTACAACCTTGGCATTGTTAGAAAGGGCGCAGCTACACCCAGTTACTGTAGGTGTAGTAGCAGATTAACCACTCTAACTACTTTCATGTATGTAATCTTTCTAATCTTGATCAGGTGGCCATGTTGCTTTTCTCCTGTGGCACGTAGGCAGAGCTTGACGGTGACTTTCATCCTGAAGCTGTTTTTACAGTGGTAGGTGCTGACAAAAAAAATATTTCAAGGAGTTGAAATATTGCATGCAATGTTACATTGGGAAGATTAGGCTGCATTTATGTGAAATCCCTCAAACAATATATTTGAATTAAAGGAAGTTATTACTTTGATCCTTCAAGAAATGTCTGAGAGCAGTGCTTTTCATACTTACATTAATTTGAGTTCACAGAATTTGGGTAAACCATGATATAGCCAGTCTGACAAAACCAGCACACATTTTCTACCAGTAGTCAAATTAATACTTCAGAGGGAGAAGAGATGCTGGAAGCAAAGAAATTCTTTCCTGACTGTTGTATTGTTGCATTTATGATCAAAACCGTAAGTTGCACAATTACAAAACTCACTGGTGAAAAAGCTGTTAACGCCTTCCCTTACTGTCACCCATTAGAGGATGTCACCTGGTACTTGTGAATTAGAAGGATTCTAGTTAGGCTGTTTTGACTTTGCAAAGTGTGTGTGTTTTGAGTTTTACTAGTTTTGTTTTCTGTTTTGGCAGCAAAGAAGAGCTTAAGAAATTCATTGATAACTTATTAGTAGCTTCCAGCTTTTTGTTGCCTTCTACAGGTTTGTGATAGTCTGGCCTAAGTTTCGTTATCTGTGAAAAGGAAGAACTTGAGCAGCTTTGCTTTCTTTAAAAAGCTTTCCTGAGCTTACAGTTTCGTGTAATGGGGCTGTCTTCTACTCTCCCTCACTTAGTACTTTAAGTGACTTCACGACCTCAATCCAAAACGTATCCAGAACCTCTAAGATAGAGTCTAGCCACTAGTGCTAGGTGAAGGACTAGGCTTCACTAGGCTGGTGAAGGACTATAATGTTTTGTGACATGAATATATTAACTGAGTAGCTCTGTACTGTCTTAAGTATGACAATGAAACTATAGTTATATCATACTTGTAGTTAGAATGAATGAAGCCTTCAATTTAGAAAATAACACTGAGATCAAATGCAGTAGCAGCTGCTATTGGAACTGCATCCATAAGATGCTCCTGCCTTGTAGAACAGCTACTTTAGTGTCCTCTTTGACTTTATATTTAGGTCCTTGTACTTTTTTTATCCTTGTGATACCAGAGCATTAAATAATGTCAATGTCAGTAAGCTGACACACAGTGAGTGCTGTTACTGACACCTAGTTCACGTGTCATCTTCTCTTGCATAGGTCTTTCACAAAAAAAGTGTTTTCCAGTTTTTGTTTTGTTGTTTGGTTTTTTTTCCCAATAGATATCATCTATTGGAAGTAATCTAATACACTGTTTGTGTTGGCTGTTGTCTAGGAGATACTCTTCATGCATATTCAAGTGTAAGACGTTCCTTAGCCTGAAATTGTAGAAGAAATTTCCACAAGAGCTCTTTCCATACTGTAGCTCTTGTGTCTCGCATCCCTGCATTCACTTCTGCAATAAAATGGACAGTAAGGAATGGTAGAGAGAAGTAGAAACATATCAGTATAGAAGGTATCGCTGTATAAGTGTGCCTTGTTGCTGAGCAGGGCCCGAGAGACCACGGTGCTGGCCAGCCAAATGGCTGTGGCACAGTGCTGGTGCAGGCACTAACGCCCCCGGCCCCAGTCCGGTGGTATAATATATTTGCAGTGCAGAGTTGGTATTTCTGGGAAGGGAATCTGCATTAAAGTGCAGTAATGTGGATTATGAGAAATTTTCACTGAGTCTCCCATTACCAAATCAAACATGGGATTCAGTGTTAGAGATAGGAAAGATAAAAGCTTCATGCGTATAAACAAAAGATCTGTCTTTATCTTGTGCTTTTTGGAAGGGTAGTCATTGTGATTAGCCTTTAAAAACATTGCACTGTACATTTAGTCTGTTAAATAAAGGAGCACTGGGAGTAGAGAAGTGGGAGCGTGAAATTCTGTCTGTTTAGCTTCACAAATAGCAGAGCTCTTTAATGCAGTCCAGGTGTTCAGCCTTGCTTACCTTAAGGTGGGAGAGTTTTCATACTGGGGGAGGCAATCATCTGCAAATAACTAGTATTTTGCAATTCAGTACTAGGTTGTGTGTGTAGAGGTAGCTAGAAAGAGCTCCTCGCCTTTACACAGGGAGTAGAAACCTCTATAGTTTTGGGGGGTTACTATTCGGTTTGATTTCAGTGCTCTCGTTCATTCGATGACTCACACCCTCTTGTATATACAGCGCACGAATGGAAATGTGAACGGTTGTGTGTGTTTGTGTTAGAGGGGGATGTTACAACAATATTTACAGGCTATTCATTTATTATTTAAGTTATTTGAATTTGCTGCATAAGACAGAAGTTGAAGTAGAAAACATCAAAGTCCAGTTTGATCTGGTCTCAGCCCTGCTGCAAACCTGCGCAATTAAATACAGTTTCACAGGAAATTAACTGTTTCTTCTTCATCTTTTCATTTTTAGCTTATTTGCAGTCTGGTTCTATCCCTTCCATAGGGCCTTATTCAAGTGGTAAAAGTAACTGTGAGTACTTACTGTAAGCTTGTGTGTAGTGGAACAGGATGGAAGACACTCCTGAGGATTGTGGGCTGGGTCCTTTGGGGTTGTAAAAGAGGAGTCGTACAGATCATGGACTTTGCCTGTGAATGACCATGACTAGTCAGTAAATAGATTTGATGGCTTTACTTGTCCTGTACTAACTGCCCTGTATGGAAATAAGCGGGGTGGGTGGCACTTTGTTGTTTGCAATGCTCCTTCAGCTTGTTTAGTGAAATGTCTGTGCTGGAGTGAACCTCTTCAGCTGATAATGTGGGAAATACTTGAACAAAATTTTAACTGATACATATGGGTAGAACATGGATAGGACCTTCATTGGAAACATTTAATACTAGTCTTTCTCAACTGAAAACATAAATTCCTCCCCCCCCGCCCCTTTGTTTTTCTGGAAGCAGATGTGTTCAAAGTGTTGGTTTGGTCAGAAGATTTGGTAAAATTGGTATCAGTTTATATATCCTCTTGGAAATCAGATATGCTTATTTTACTTACAGAAATAAGGTTTTTTGTAGATTGGTTCAAGATGACATACACAACTTTAACAAAACGATAAAGCTAGTTAAGAAAACAATAAAGCTAGATGGTGTTCTCTTTCATGAATTGAAGTTTAATTTTAAAGTGAAAAATTGTTTCATTACTGGTCTGATGTCAGAGATGTGATTCCTTGTAGAATTTACAGCCTGGTAGTGTTTAGAAAGGCCACCTGACTCCATGGGTTTGTAAACTGAGTATGGTAGGCAGGAATCACCAAGGGAGGGGGGAAAAAAAAAAGATACAGAGCCTCCTCATGTCTGTTATCCATTTGATTTTCCAGTAGAAACAGAAGGGAAGAATTAGCCATCTGTCCTAAAGAAGTAGCTTTTAAATTCTGAGGAGCACACCTACTTACTTAAAGATGTGAAGAGCCGATTTATTATAATTTTATACATTTAATATAACTGTCCAGTATAAAGTAACTTTTAAGGGGTTGTTTGGAAAGCTGGTTAGCAGTGCAGCATGTAATTTTTTAAATCCTGTTCCTATGTGCTCTGATTTCCATGACACCATTCTTCAGGGACAGCACATTTGTTATAGGAGGCTGAATTGTTTCCTCTCGCAAAGCCTTATAGGCTCTGAATCTCCCACTGGCTGCTGTCCAGAGCGAAAGATTTGTGGGTTCTGCCCAGTGTCTGCAAATGTGTGACTATATTTATATCCATTGAGTTGTTTTTGCTGTAGCTAGATCTGGTAAAACATTTGTGGCTTTACCACAAGTAAAAGACTTGTGGTAAAGACTGAGAACTTTGAAATCAACTTCTGTGCTTGAAGACATATTCTGACTTCCATCGCATCTTTGGTTACTGGGTGAGGAGGATCATCCTAGTTATACATCAGTATTCTCAGAGGGGGGCAAAATCAACAAATCTTTAATGAAAGAAATCAAACTTCAGGTTTTGAAAGCATAATGCTGTGTAAGTGTGGACAAAAAGCAGAATATTGGCTCAAATGAGACTTCAAAGGTGATTCACAATACTTCTTATTGATAGAGACCTTAAAACCCAGTTCATTCTGCACAGCTGTACAGTTGTGTTGACTCAAACGTCTTTCACAGATGGGACTTCTTAAAAGAAAAATTGCCTTTTCTTCTTATGTTTTTCTAAACTGGTGACAACAAAGAGAAGGACAGACATTTCACTTCCAAGTGTACTTTCTGGTCTCCTTTCTTTTTCTCTGCAAGAAGTCTCCGCTAAGAAGTAGCGGGAAAAAACCAACAGTGACAGAACCTCCTTGTTGTGGGAAGCATTTTCAAGCGTGAAAACAATACCAGTATAATAGTTTTATAGAACAATTTTTGCTTAAACTGACAAAGATTCACTTGATGTTCATGTGAAATGTTTTCAACCAATTTACCACTTCCTCCAGATATGGTTTACTGGAATGGTTTTGTCAGATTTTTCCATATGGTGTTCCTCCTTCTTTTTTTTTTATTGTTTCCTCTTAAAAGAAGGTAAAGTTTTGGTTTCGTACCTGATGCGTCATAAAGAAGGGATGGTTATGGCCCACTGAAACCTGTTTGCCACCTCTGAGCTTGAAAATCCGCAGTCTAATCAGTAATTAGGGTACTATTCAGGTTTGGCCCTGTTTCTGGCTTTGCTCTAAGTTTTCTGTGTAATCCTAAATAATGACCGAGGTCAGTCTACCTGCAGGTTTTCTAATCTCTGAAACAAGAGATATCGCTACCTTAATATCTCCTGATTTCCATTTTAATTTGAAATCAGTAAAGACTAACTTAGAGATTTTTAAATCTTTGTACGTGGAAATAAATTTTATTGAATATTCTCTTCCAGCTTACACTTTTCAAACGGTTTCATGGCATTAGGTCTAGAAATAATTTGTGTTGAATGAAGCATGCATAGCATAAAACATTTCAGCTCACTTCCATACATGTGACTATAACTGGTTGAAGATCCAAGTACCAGGGAACGGATATGATAAATTTTCCTTGAAGCTGGCAAAAGTTCCCATATTTTTAAAACTGGACTAGACTGATATATAGGAAAATATACTGCAGAGAAGACAGTGCTTTATTGGTAGGAAAATAGATTGGGTATTCCTATAGGCGCCTATGTGTACAGCTGATGAAGTTGTAAGTGAAAGTTATTTTAATTTGCCTTTGCATTCCCAGTTTTGCTGGATGTGGCCTACAGCATGAATGAAGGCCTTAGTCTCATGCCAATGAAAATGGCAATCGACATTTCCTTGTTTAATTTCTCGTTAAGTGCGGAGTGAAACATCAAGGGTGTAGCTAAGAAAATACTGAATTTTTTTTTTTTTTCTTTCTTCCAAATGAAAACTTGCAGGCATTTGCCCAGTAGGGCGGAGTAGAAAAGTCATCTTGATTGTGTAACTCCAGTCTTTGGCTCTGCAGCCCTGAGAACACTTGAGCAATAGAAGACTGCCATTTGCCGCTGGCTAGGTAATGTTGTTGTTTCTCTGCTGTGGACTGTAGACTGACTTTCCCACAAGCCAATGGCACAGAGCTTTCCCACGCTTGCAACATCACTGGCTTTCCAGCAGTACCATACGTCTTATGTACAGAAGTTAAATTTGAACTGAAATGCCTTCTGCTCAGGTTGGCCATCAGTTGGGCAAAGCTGCGCTCGTTACCCAAGTCAGCAGTGTCCTGAGTGCGCAGCGCGTACCACAAAATTGTTTTGAAATACTAAACCATGGGGCTTTGGCTATCACTTTCTTTTAGCTGCAGATTGGTAACCTGCTCCTCTCCACCTTGAGTTTCTGGGACATCCTTCTGAGGCAGGTGTGGCTGAGGTGGCATCTAGGAGCTAGAGGAGCTAGGAGCCTGAACTAGTCTGCAGAAAGGATTTCCATGGACCTAGGTCAGATTCATGAAAGTGATCAGGGACGTGGGTGCAGATGGACACAGCTGTGCTTAACTTGGGGTGATACCTAGAATATATGGATGTTTGTGCTCTAAGACCCTCGATATGAGAGTCTGTCGAGGGGCCTGGTCCAGAGGTCTGTGTGTACGCATGTGGTGTTTGCAGCGAGCTGTTTGGAGCCTGTGGGTTTGTTTGACTCTGAAGGTAGAGAGGGTTTTTCTTCATGTGCAGTCTGTCACCCTTAGAAATGGCAGATATGGGTCTTGAGGCTTTGATGATGTAGAAGTTGATTTAATCCAATTAAATCTCCTAGGAAGTTTATCATGTGGTTAAAGCTACTTTCTTTTGCTTGGTAGCATTAAATTAAGTGCTTTGGAAGGAAAGGAATTTAAGGTCTCATCTATTCACCACCGAAGTTTTCTATTGTGCTGGCCTAGGAAAGCATTTCCAAGATAATAGCAGAGATTTTAAGTCTATCTCTAGTTTTGTATTTTTGAGAGTTTTATGTAAGAATAAATGTTCAAAAAAATGATTCTACATTGTCGAACTTGTTTCACTTTTCGTCAAACTCGTGCAATACAGAATCAGTTCATGTTACTACTATTTGTCATAGAATAGATTTCACTGCAGTCTATGCTGTACTGGAAACAAAGGTGAAGCTGATTGAACACCTTTATTATTATTCGAAATAGCACAAATTAAAATTAAGTGGAGTGAATTTATAGTACATGTGCCTGTGTAGATATCATTACAAAGGGCTGGACAATAAAGGAAAAAGCGTTACCAGTTTTCAGCACTGAGGCAGAAGCAGGGCTGTGCCCCCATCAAGGGTGCTCTGGATCTGTTGTACTCCTCTCCTGCTGTTGTTGTAGCGCTGTCTCACCAGGTCCCGGCTCTCCAGACCTCATTGTGTGTAAATAATGCCTTTCGGGTAGTGATTGCATATATCAAATGCTGCCCATCCTACCAAGGGATCAGAAAGTTTGCTGATTACTTTTTACCTGTAGCACTGGAAAATACCCTGGTGTCACAGAAGGTGATAATGCCGCTCTCTGATGTTTGTACTAGGCTGCTTTTCCTTTTTCATAATCAGAGCTGGAGGAAATGTGTTGAATTAACTGCATGACAGAAGCAGAGGAATTCATTAAAGAAAGTGAAATGAATTCTGCTCAAGTTTCAGACTTCTGGGCCAGAGTCACAAAGCAGTAATCATCTTCTAGTTGCTTTTAATCTTTTCTTTTGTGGCACTTTCCTTGGCCCTGAAACCGATATTTACTGTTGGTGTGGGTGAGCTTGAGAAAATGAGCCATGTCATTGAGGCTTTGAGCAGCGTAAACATTAACAAGTACTTTTCTGTTGTAGTCTGTGATGTGTTTGACGAGACAAAGGGGGAGAGAGTGGATGAATGAGG
Source organism: Baryphthengus martii (assembly GCA_013396935.1). Classification (NCBI taxonomy): domain Eukaryota; kingdom Metazoa; phylum Chordata; class Aves; order Coraciiformes; family Momotidae; genus Baryphthengus; species Baryphthengus martii. Next base: position 272,226 of record VWZK01022030.1, on the reverse strand, counting down.
ATGTTAGTTGGGACTATGCAGTCTTCACCTGTAGTTTGCCATTTCAAATACAACCCGGCTTGGTAGCAACTGGAATACTTTACTATGAGATGGCAGTTTTCTATTGCATGTGATATAAACGAATAAATGTTTGACTTCATGAACGGTTTTGGAGAAACTCCGTAAGTCTTAGAGTAACCTTAAGCAGTGGGGCCCCTTCTTGTATCTGATTGAAAGTTAGAGCAGGACATTGAATCCGTGTCTACAGACCATGTTATCACACACAGACAGCCTGTCTCATCTGGGGCTGATTTACCTGCCAGCTTGAGGTCTGTGTGGCACATCCTTGTTATGTCAAATTTTACATGCACTGCACAGCCTGTACATACACGTTAGCCCCTGATATCTCTTCCCCCCAAGAAATAAAGCTCCCTTGCACCTATTTCCCCATAACACTACAGCAATCCTGAGAAGGGAAGATCCTAAACCTAGCCTTTCGCTTAACTACTCAAGCGAGTATTTGCAAGGGGGTAGTAATGTTTTATGACAGTATATGGGAATGGCTGGCTGATTACTTAAGCTGGTGGAATTTATGTAATTCTTCTTTATCACAAAATATGTGTACCTAAGGCTGATGAATAATGGGCCTAGCTTGAAAAGACAGATGTACAGAAATGTGAGCATGTGTTAGCTGGGTATATCAACCATGCATTAGAGCCATGGATTCACCTGACTGATGGGACTACAGACCCTTTATTGATGCAGGTTGTGATGTCTGTAATCTGGGTCACTGATGTGGAAACAGTGCATTACGGATTAAAGTCTGCATGTCTACAACGTTTTGGGTTTTTATTTCTTCTCTGGAAATAATGACGCTTTGTTATGTAGATCCACTTCTGATTTTATGGAATTAAACGAGTTCCAAAGCCACGGTGCAGGATGATGTAGCACCTGAGCCTTAGGGCTGACTTGTCCCATGTTCTGCTGGTTTTCCTCCACTGTTTATTTTTCTTCAGTTCTTTTCTTCACCTTGATGCTTCATTACTGTGAGGTTGGTTGTTTGGGGTGTTTTTGTTTGTTTGTTTATTTTTTGTTGTTTGGGTTTTTTGTTGTTTTTTTTTGTTTTGTTTTAAAAAAAGCCATCTGGTAAACGTCACTGAGGCACAGAGAATGCAATTTGCTTTAGAGCAGTTTTCTCTGAGATAAGTATAAATGATGAAAGCACAGTTCATTATAGAAGAATAAATAATTTCTTTGTTTATAATGGTGGGTTTTTTACATACTTACTGTCTAATGTCCCTCCTCATATGCTTTGAGTTATTTAAGGAAGCTATGCAGTCACTTCTTTAAATCTGTCCTTAATCTATTCTGTTATTAAAACGGACTTTTTTTCTCCTCTTTTGGAACTTTTTCCTAACTAGTTGTCACTGATGGTTTCAGATCTAACTGGAACAGGTGTGCTGTCTTTTTAAAAGCAGGGTTTTTTTTGTGCTATGGTCAGTCTGAAGTGCCAGCATTGCTGAGTATCAGGTTAGGAGTTTGCCAAGCAGTCCGGGAGAGAGAGAACAGGGCTTGGGACAGTGTTTGGAAGAGCAGTCTCCACAGAAACACTTGGTGTGTAGGACAGCCCCCTTATGGTGTGGCAACAGATCTTAGAATGTAGTTTTGGAGAATCCTGAACAGTTTAAAGGCAGCTTTTATAAAGAAGTATGAAGACAAAGCAACTCTAGTTGCTATGATTACAGGATTTCTTTTAATCTTTCACACAAAGTGTTACAAAATTGGTGTTATAGTTCAGTTGCTGAATTTTTCTTGCTTATATTGTCCTGGCCATAAAAATTATGGCTCTTGTCTTTTGGTGATGAACTGTTGGGTTGAAAAGCTGTTGAAAAGTAGCTTTCTTTCAGCCTCAGGTGTTGCTGTGCTTTAGTGACAACATAGAACTTACGTTTATACACTGGAGCCATCTTTTAACTTCCGGGTGCTAAAAATTATAAAGTCTCTATTTACTTTGCACACTTTTTTGAGGTTGTAATTCCATAATGTTTTTACATGGACAACTTTGCTGGAAAAATCAGTGCCATCCTCTCCTTCCACAAGCCGCTCTTACTCTCTCTGCCCTCAAGGGGATAGTTCTGTTCATCTAGCACAGATTAAAATGAGAATCTTCCATTTGGCATCAGGAAACCCACCTACAGGAAGCCTATGGAACTGGGTCTGTATAGATTTCTATTTGGGGATGAAAGACCTGTAGAAATTAAGGTGTCAATATAACAGTTCTTGATGTGTTCTGTGGTTTAATACAAAGCAGTTTCCTTAACTACTATAATGGCAATTTTAGATATTAAAATACATTTTGAACGTGCTTTCTTTCCATCTGGTCACAATGATTACACTGCATTAACTCTGGAACAACCACAGATAATATGGGTGGTTTGTTAAAGTGAAGAAATACCTATCCTTAATTTACGCACATGTGCCTTAAGGGAAGAGCAAGCCCCACAGAACAGGGTAGACAGCAGAGAACAGTTCACTGACCTTCCTTTACCCTCTTTTCACTGAGCACTGTTGGATGTTTATATCAGCAAGAGATTCAATTGCTTGGTCTTGCTGGGGTTTTTTAGGGGGCTGGTTTTGTTGTTTGTTCGTTGTGTTTTGTTTTTTTTTTCTTTTTCTGTTCTTCAGAACCTCATCAAATTTTATGAGAACTGTCCTGTTTCTGCTTTGCCCGCTCATTAAAAATTGTATACCAGCCAAGTCTGATGACTTCAGAAAAGCAGCATGTGCCATAAAAAAAAAAGAATTCTATAGTCTTCCATTGTAAATTTTGTTATTTATTTTAAAAAATATTTAGGCTTATATTTGACCAATCAATCAAGAAATCTTCCAAGCTTATCTTTTTTTTTTTTGTAAGTAGGAAAAAACATTGTGCAAATGTGAGTGCTGTTTTTTCTTTATTGAATTCAGGCAAATATATTATTTCTCAGGACATTAGCAATGTAGTTTCCATCTCTCCTTTAGAATTGGTAACTTCAAAGAAAAACTGCTGCTTTTGAAATATGTGACCCTAGCAAACTGATTTCCTGATCAGTGTGTTTACGGTGTGTCTACACTAGTGCTTCAGGCATAGTAACAGCGTGTGTAGGCACACCTGAACCAGCAACCTGCCTCAGCACCCAGTGTTCCCAGCAAGCCTGAGCCGTGTGCCCTCCGGCCTCTGCCACTCTCACACTTCTCTGCTGTTGTTGGAGTTTGGTAGGCACCAGCAGTGCCTGCTCGTGCTGCAGTCTGATGGCTGTGAAGATACAGCTTTAGAATTTGGTTACTGATGCATACCTCTTGTGTTTGTTATTCCTTGTTTTTTGTTTGGGAAGTTCCTTTCTGAAAGGGACTCGGAGGGGAATATAAGTAAGTTGGGGTCATTTTGGTGCTAGTCAGGCCTAAGCAGAATCCAACCAGCTTTGCCAGGGCTTCTACTTGTCTGCTATTGCTAGACTGACATGGGTTAATAATATATATTGTTAAAATGTCAACATACTTTAAGCACCTAGAAATATGGCATGTCCTCTGAAAGGCTTCGTCATTGATACGTATCATCAGAGAGATGAAAGAGGTTTCCTGTTGATTCAAGACAAAAGAGAGCATAGCTAAGCAAACCACAGTCATTTTACCTTAACGCATCCTTGCCTTTGCTAATTTTTCATTAAATGATAGGCAGCTGTGTAGCTGTACATTACATTTCTGTGTAGATTTAACTGTTCTTCTGTGATAGTCATTTTTCTTTCTCACAACACGTAGATTTCTTCAGCACTCATTTACTGTGGTGACTTTAAATGTGTGGTTGTGTGCTGAAAAGCGATCATGAAAAATCATGACCGCCCATACATATGACCTTCCATGTCAAATATGTGTAGTCAGCAAGTCTGAAAATGCCCTTTATTTTTCTGAAGCTCTTACAAACTCCCCCTGGGATCCTGAGAAGCCAGGTATGTCCCTGAAACTGGGGAAGTAGAGGAGGACCGTAAACAAAATCCTAACTTTGGTCTGTAAACATTTATTCCACAATTGTTGCAAATAGTATCTAAGATTAAAATATTGACGAGGTTATAGAAAGAAATGTTTTTCATTTTTTTCTATTAATCTTACAGATTTAGTCAGATTAGTACTTTTGTCTGGATACTTAAGAGTTACCATGTAAGTTTTGGTTTGTGAAAAGACAACTGTTGAGAACTCACAAGATTATTTGCTTAAATCTTTTATTTCAAAATTATAAACTACTAACCAAATCCTTTAAAAATAAATATTATTTCAATATCCATTGCTTGATGCTAGAAACAAAGTACAGTCCAGCTCGCCTTTGTAGTTTTTTGATGCTATTTGAACAAACAGGAGTTAGTGTTTGCTTTTGTTGTTCAGCCACAGCTGAAATATGATTTAAAGTTGCTCAGTGAGTTGGTACATCAAATTAAAAATATCTAATGGTGCCATTTCACACTATCGCCATACGCTAAATGGTTGTTGTTCTTTGAAATAAAAGGAACATTGTACATATCCAGTCTTGAACCCTTTTTAAGTTGAAGTTCAGAATGAAAGTGCTCCAGATTGTTAAGGAAAAGCAAGTCTGCTGTTACCATATGGTTTCCTTTAAAGGTATTTGTGCCTGAGAAGTCTGCATTGTATTAAATCTGAAACAACATAAATGCTGTAGTATTTGGCTCTTTTTCAGCAGGATAACCTTTGAAACATAATTCCGTAATGTAGAAAACCTGCTGTTAAGCATTGTTGTTCATCTATAAATAAAGTTTTATAAAAGAGCTTTCACTTTCCACAGATGTTATTAAAACAAATTTATGGCTGGCAGCAATGCCCCAACGTGTGTCCTGCATGGAGCTGTTTACCCATCCCTCTGTTAAGCCTATTGTGCTATGACAAAAAAATATTTAAAAAAAAAATAACAACAGTGAATAATGTTAGATTAAGATTTTAGGATCAGATTTACCTAGGAAAGGAGATGAGAGCTGTAAATTTTGTGTGCCTTTCATAGCTCCAATGTTGGTATTCACAGAAGGGTGAAGTATCAGAGCAGGGCAGTTAAAGGCACTAGTTGTCCTAAGGGCTGAAACCTCTGCCTTCTTTATCCCAAACAGAATAACCAAGCCAGAGGCCTTGCAAACTATCCCTCTCTTATACAAACTTGCTTTTATCTCCTGAAATGTGACCAGTTCTGTAGGAGGGAGAGGTTTAGTCTTCAGTTTTGTTTGGTCCTTTGCCTGTTGAAAGCCACTAACAAGAGCAGTGGTTGGTGCCAATTGCAATGTTTTGTTTTGGTTTTCTGTGATCCCAAAAAATGTCTAGTACAAACCGGACCATGACCACCCACTCATTTCACATGAGCCATGGATCACTTGCCAGATGGCAAAGACTAAGGAACATAAGATTTACTACAGCAGATCCATCCGTCTGACTTCTGCGTTCTGTTTAGCTCAGAAGGCGGCACCACCTCCTCTCCTGCCTCGCTCACCCTGTCCCTGCGGTGGAGTGGGGAAATACTCCCATGACAACTGTGGCAACTGTTTATATTCTGAGATAGGAGATTTCGTTGTCCTTATCTGAGTTTGCATAAATATGGTGTTGCTTTTGGTTACAGTTAATCAGCTCTTTTCCTAAAGGAACCCTGCATTACAATTCTGTCCCAAGCTGAGTTCTAGCAAATAAAAATCCTCATGAAGGCCTCCAAAAACCTTTGCAGGCCTCAAATGAAAAGAAGTATTTCTGTGGCTTTATAAAAACTGTATTGCAAAAGGTGGTATCGGGTCATGCACCTTGACAGTTTGCCACACAAATGTTGCTTTATTAGTGATAAAGTGAGAAGGTGAACTGACTAGAAATACATACAAATTCATCAAAAAGTACAAATGTCCATTCTGCTTCTCTCCACGTTGAATTAAATGCCTAAAGTAAGGATGAAATCTAAGTTAGAATGGAAACAAATATACTGGATGAAATCTTTTCGGTGTACCACAGTGCTGATCCAGGGACTTAGGCTTTCAGTTCAGTCAGCCTTAACATATGGTCAAAGCCTATGCTTTAGGTCATTTTAAATCATACTCTCTGGTAAAACTTTAGTGTTTTTGATTCATATCTAGAACACTTAGAGAGGCAGAGTTAACACTCTTTATATAATAGCTTTATATACTTATAATATTCATAAAAGATATCTTTATAATAACTATATATTTCAAACACCCTAATTTTTGTAGTTCACATTTGTTAGGGAAGAGTCGAGTGTGTTTTTCTAATCCTCTTGGAATCACAGAATCATAGAATGGTTTGGATTGGAAGGGATCTTAAGGATCATCTAGTTCCAACCCCCCCTGCCATGGGCAGGGACACCTCCCATTAGACCAGGTTGCGCAAAGACCCATCGAACCGGGTGTTTAACACATCCAGTGATGGAACATCCATCACTTTCCTGGGCATCCTGCTCCAGTGTCTCACCGCCTCTTAGTAATCTAAATCTACTGTTTTCCAGTTTGAAGCCATTATCCCTCATCACTACAAGCCCTTGTAAAAAGTCCTTCCTCAGCTTTCTTGTAGAACCCTTCAGATTACTGAAAGGCCACAATGAGACCTCTTCGGAGCCTGCTCTTCTCTAGGCTGAACAACTCCCACTCTCTCAACCTTTTGTTATACTTGCCAAAAACAGAAAAGGGGAAAAAGGAGATTTTGAAATTATTCCAAAGAATCCTATTTTCTGCTATTTTGTCTTAACTATTGTAAGTGAAAGATTTCAGTTCGTTGGAAGAACGAGAGTAGCGTGTATGATAAGCTCACACTGACCTGAGATTTGTGTCCAGAGGCCCTCTGCAAAGAATAGTGTTCTTTTTTCCTTACCTGTATTGCAGCTTCGTAGTTTGTAACACTGTGGGCATGCCTGTGTCTCAGTGTTCACATAGATTATTACAGACTTGAAAGCAAAGCTTTGAAATGCTCCATAGAGGAGGAAGAGGAGCGTGTGGCACGTTCATGTGGTGAGTTTTTGCTACCTGACAAACAGGCCATTTGATAATTATAGTTTCTGTATGAGTTTCATCTGCACTTCTAAATAGGAGGAACTTGAGTAATGTTCCCTGGAGCTGTTTAAAATGCAGATAAAAATTTGAACAGCTTTGCCTGGTAGGAATAGTTACTGTAAAAACTGCCCTTAATCAGTTGAGAGTATTCTTATAGTTGATAAACCTGGAATTGGTGTTAAATCCAGCCAAGCTTAGAAGCAATCTTCTATACTGATTTGAGGGAAGGAACTCCCAGTAAAAGGTGAAATCAGCCTTTTGGCTAGATGGTTTCTTCTTGTACACGTTGCCTTTAAGATCCTCTATTCTGATCTAGAGCTGCCTTTCATTTGTGTCTGAGAGGATTGTGTGATACTAAGCAGAAGATGCAAGGCATGAAGGACACTTCGCAGCTTGTCTGATGTATATAAGACAGATAAGTCTAGAAGTGACCCCAGGGAGTCATATCACCCTGCTCTCCCAAATACAAGACAGAAGTTGTGAGTGTGTACCCATATCCAAGCAGTAATGAGGAGAGGAGATGGGATTATGTTTTACTGAATTTGTTATCTTGGAAGAAGAGAAATGTACTTTTGTGGTTTTGTGTGAGGGAAGCAGGAGCCAATAAAGAGCACTGCAGAATTCATGCTTCTAGGTCCTCTGCACTGATTGAAATCACTTCATAATTTGAGGTGATGAAAACCGCCAGGAGCTCTTACATTACAAATTCCGCCTTTCTTAAAGTCTCCAAGGAGGCTCTTTCATCAAGGTCAGCTGTTAAAGAGAAGGATATAGGCCCAATTTAAGTAAAATCATCACTGGTTTCTTACTGATTTCTTTTCACACTGGTACATGACTTGATAAAGTCATGAGGATCGAGAATCCCTTTCTTTAAGAGTGACCACATTGACCAGTGTTATGGATGGTAGGTTCCATACAACAAAACACATATTGTTATTCCCAATCTATTTCTGAGCCTGAGTTTCTCCACCTTTTGTGAGCTGTAAAGAGGGAGAGTGCAAAGTCTGTAGGAGGTGGTATTTTGAATCTGTTTAAGATGGTGATCCCTGGCCTTTTCAGTCTCGCTGGAAAGAGATTTGCTGAGTGAACAGGACTAGTGTAACTCAGTTTAGCTAATAGGAAGGACACAAGGAGGAAGCAAAGAGAGAGCAAGGAAAACGTTTCGTTTTCCTAAATTTAATCCAAGAGTCTAACCTCATCAGTGATAACATAGTAAACTATACTCCTCTGGGTCGCTGGTTATTGCCAGATGATAGGTGCCCAGAAATTACGGTCATCTTGTTGTTCTTTCATGTTCCTGTGAAATGAGTTGGAGATCTTGGACCTTACTAGCCTGGCAAAAGTTACAAGTGCAATCATTTATTCAGCACTTGAAGATTTAATGTGTACAGACAAGGAACTTGGCCAGAGGTGGTTTAGCAGCTCTGTGATAAGGTAGCATGGAAAAGATTATTTTGCCCTGTCCCTGCTGTAATAAATCTCTGGGGTGAAGCTTTTGTTGTCTAAGGCTGTAACAATGGATAGCATTTGGAAACAGTGTTTCCTTATAAACTGGAAGGAATTCCATGGGTAAAATATATGTGCATGTATACATGGATAGACTTGGTTTTTAACATTAACATATGTATTACCAAATAGATAAATACGGAACAGATAAAATGAGGGGAATTTTAAGTAAGAGCTCTCACCAGTGCGAACACTGTAGTAAAGGAAATGTTTTTTTTAATTGAGGGGCATCAAATACTTTTGAGTTGTATTAGCTTGTGCCTCAGTGTGTTGCTTTATTTATTGCTGTTTTTCACAGCAATGTATCTGAATGCCAGCCCTTAAAGCTATTGACTTTGCCTCTTTCTCTTCCCTTTAAATAATGCAATGCTTCGTAGCACCTTTGCAGTTTAAAACACTGAAGCCAAATGTAAAATATACCATCGTTTCAGTGCCAGGCCTCTCTTAGAGCATCAGTGCTTATGATACTGCCATGTGGTTTGCATGGATGAACACTAGAATAATGAGGAGCATCCTTTTTTAGTGATACTGGCTAAGTCTGTGCTTTTATTACCTCAAGGCTCCTGAGGGCGCAGAAGTCCAATACCAGCACCTTCCTCAGCTGCTTGTGTTTCTTCTCAGCTGGGCAGTGGAGGCTGGTGCAAGTTACCTCTTTATTGTAGCAAAAGTAAGTGTCTCGTTTACTACATGTACATGCAGTTTTCCTCCATACCATCAGCAGCAACAGTGGCTCACAGATGTGGGTTTGCTTTGCTTCAGCTTTGAATCCTGACAAGATACGCTGCACGTTACCTTGGTCTTGACATTATACTAACGTGTTTTCCATTCTGTTTGGACCGCAGGCACAGCAAGATGGTGTTTGCCTTCAGAAGGTTGTACAGCTGTACCCTGTAGATCTTTCAGATTGTAGCATCAGAGACAAATAGCCATTGTCTGTCTCTCTGTCTACTGGTCTTATCACAATGTTGAGAGAGAAATAGCAAAGCATCCCAGTAGTGTCAGCCTGTGGAAAGCCCCGTCTTTCTGAATGCTGCAATCCCTGCATTACAGAGGCTTTGCTTATAGCAGTTTTCTCACAGCTTTTAAACCTCTTCATGTTGATTAATCATTTTCATGTCCTGACTCATTCAATCTTAAGGAAATAGCTTCAGGTCCTGGCTGCATTGCACTATAGATCAGGCAAACTGGGTAACAAACAGGCTTGTTGTTGATGTGTAGAGGAATGGAAGTTCTGCCAGAAGTGTATAAGCGTGCTGGGCTGAGATGTTGGCAGACTGTTGCCAGGGGCTGCTGTGGATCAGCCATGTATTCAAAACAGGATGTTAATTGAAAAGTCGTCTTATATGTATTATGAAATGTTTGTTTGTTTTCAGATTTTTCGAGCCGTGCAAGATGTATTCATTAATTGGTTACTCCATTTACTTTTTCTTTAATGAAAGGTGGATAAAGTGCAGGTTGCATAGCTACACCACCTCAGGCTGTGATTTTTGTCACAATTTGTAAATTATGTAACGTTGAGTCTGGACAGTAAACGGATGGGCAACCGTTCCCCCGTCAAGGGTGGAGTGTGTGGGTAACCAACCTGTGCTCTGGGAGCTGTTGCTGGCAGTTTGGTTAGCGGCGTCCTCCCCTCTGACTCCAATCCAAGCCTGTGTCTTGGAGGAAAAGATTACTGCTGGAAAGGGTATGTGATCTATCAGCTGCAATCCCATGGTTTCCATATCTTGTACTTGCCAAAGCACCCCATGTTTTTTGCCTGGAGATCTAGATGTTCCAGGTAAATTTCAAAAGAGCATCCTTTTTTTTTTTTTAAATTCTTTCCTAAAATAGTCTTCAAAAATGACTTGACAGAAGGATTTTTCTTTCCTCTTCATATCTGTTGCGCTATATTTTAGTTTAACAACTCGTTCTTAGTCACAGCTATGCATGCAGTTCAGTGGTGGTGTAAATAATTTTGTGGCAATGTACAGTAGTTGATACAGCATAATGCAATTTGTCAGTATATGCAAAATTATACAATAGATTTGATACGGTCTTTGGATACTTTTGAATGCTGGTCCATCTTCATTAAGATCCCTTAGTGTATATGTAAAAAAAAAAAAAAAGAATAAATTAATGGGTAAGAGATCTTAGGAGAAGCATTTCTTCTGGACTTAGAAGCTAGTAGCTCCAGCACAACCAAATCAAAGGAAAGGTGGGGGAATTGTGACTTTCTTCCCAGTGTGTCTGTGTTATGGATTATTTTACTGGATGCTGAAATGGACAGTTGGGTTGAGTTTTCTTTTGTCTTGCTCCTGGCAGTCTTTTGTTAACCCTCAGTTGAAATGAGGACTGTGTCAAAAATGCCTTTTCTCTTATAAGAGTCTGTCGTGTGTAACTTCCGTCACTATCAAATGCAAGATAGTTAACATTTTAAATCACTTGAGGGGTGGGGGGTGTCCAGCCACGATACAGCTCTGTCATCTGCTTGACATCTCTCTTTATGGACTGTCCAGGTGTGTTTCCTTTCAAAACTGAAGTCCCAAGTGTGATTAAAAACAGGTCAGAGAACAAATTAATCAAATCATAGGGTGTGGCCTTGGTAGTACATCTTGTGTTATCAATAGATGATCTGACTTCAGGGGAAAAGTATCTAATTATCTGCCTTGTTGAAAAGAGCAAGAATTACATGAACAGGGCACTGCAAGGAATAATATTCTTTATGGGAATTCCTATGGGAAAATACCTTATAGGGGAAAGTCACCAAATTCATCATGTTAGAATGCAACAAGACAGGCTGGAAGAAATGCTAGTTGGCTTCCATCTATTGCACAGACAAGGAAATTAGCTTACTGTAAAAACTAAAAAATCTGCATAAATTCTTAATGTAACAACTGCATATACACAGCCAGCAAAGGATAACAAAATTCAGGAGCAGAGAAAATATTGAGTTTGTACAGGATGACCTTCCATTTTAGTACAGAAAACAGAACTCTGAAACCAGATCTAGTAAAAACACTTTTTGTAAAAAAATTGATTTTTTTATGCATGCATGTGCTTTTTTGCAGGTTTATTTAGTATTGATTACAAAGGAAAGACAGGCCAAGATCTGTATTACGATCTAGCTCTGCTTCAGATTTTCTTTATCTGTCTTTTAATCACTTTTACTATTCTGCTTCAACATATAGGACTAATAATGCTGAGCACATATAAATTATTTGATACAGATGGAAGTCAAAGTTGATGGGTACATATAAATGCCTCAAGATCTAGTTAAAATCTCCTTGCAGTAGTATACAAATTAGAAACAGAATTTTATTTTGATATGAAAAGTGGTAATTAACGTTGCTGATCTGCTCACGGCTCAGCAAAGAGACAACTATACTAGAAATTGAGGAAGCAATGGGGCAAAAATACTGCAGAGCTCATCTCACTCGACTAACAAGTCCTTCGCCCCTTTCCCACCATAGCAGAGCGAGCACAGCTCTGCGGGGCTCCCTGCGGCGGGTGAGATGCTCCTTCATTTGAGGAGCTGCCGTGAGAAGCACCAGCAGTGGGGTGCAGAGCTGTTGTCTTGAGAACTAATCTCTGTACTTGACCAAGGGGAAAACCAAAAATTGCTGGGAGGCTTCATTTGAAAGAGCGTGAAGCTGCCACGCATGTGCCGCTTGGCAAAGAGGGGGTATATGGCTGTCTAATGTGTAACAGGCAATCGGATATCAAAGAGCTGGAGAGCCTGAAGGAACAACTGAATATTCATTCTAAATGGCGGTGGCCAGCTGCCAAACTTTGCAAGGTGGAACAAGCTTTTAGTAGTGCTCTAAATGAAGAGTAGACCAAATACGTCTGTTTAATACAAGGCGTGGTTAACCATGCTGTCTTGTCTTGTGATCCCTCTCGGGTCTCGTGAGCTAAGCAAGCTTAGTCCAATACTGTTTGACTGAGAGGCCACCCATGGCTCTTTTGGCCTGTTAATTTGACGAAACCTCTTCAGGACAGGGTAGCGGATGGAGCAAACTTGCATGGATGTTGCATTTTGTAGAGTAAGGGTATCCTCCTGGAAGAGCTTTTTCTGTCCTGTAATTTGAGTAATATTTAGAATGGTATTTCTCATGAATTACAATAATTAAGAATATGAAGGCATTTTTCAAGGGAGTAGATCATCTTCTAGCAAGTCACTCTCCTGCCCCCTACTCCTCTCTGCGGTTTTATTGGATGTCCCATTCTTTTTCAGTACTTTTCCCTAAATTCGTCTGACACTACTGCTACCTGCCCATGCTGGAGACCAACATTTAGGCATACGCAAAGCGATGAACTACATAAGGACACTATATGATGTAACCGCTCTAGTTCTGCAAGGTGGTGTGTGTGGCCTGAGACGAGGTAGTGCCAATTATTATTGCTGTCCTGAAAATATGTCATGTGTGCTGCTGGCTGACATGGACAGCAGCAGCAAGGCTGGGAGGGCCACCTTATTGTCACTGGCTTGTTCGAAGAGGAATTCATCAAATTTGCGAAGTCCTCAGCTCTATTACTGTGAGAACTCAGGGTGTGAGAGGAGTTACCTTTTTAATAACACTTGTGTTTTCTCTTTCCCTGACTTAGTGAATGTTGGCTGGTGTATTTCAGAATTTCTTTTAACATGTTTTTAAATTGTTTTGTTACTGTAACCCAGCAATGTTTGAGATCACAATTTTCAGACTAAAGGTCTTTTAGACAATTTTTCTGTGTGATTTTAGAAGATTCATGAAAATACTTTGGTTTATGAGATTCTGTACTTATTTTCTTTTTTTTTTTTTTTCCCCCCCTGTTTTAAACCACAGACTCTCATTCGCACCTCTGTCCCACTCCATCTTGGTGATAACCATCTTTTAGGTCACGCATTTGAGAAGTCAACAAGAGAAAAAGATTGTAATGTATTAGTGGTTTGTAGTTAATAATCAGATTTGTTTTCTGCAATAACGAAATATCCCTGTTTGTTGTTTTGGGTTTTTTTTATTAGAAGTTTGTTTTTTTTAAAATTGAAGAGATTTGCATTAAAATACGTAGTATATCCATAAAAGCAACAGCAGGTGGCAGAATAACTTCACGGGAAGTTGATTTCTTGGCATGCTCAACTCTCTCAATGAACTTAGAAAACCAGGTGTATGTATGTGCGAGGTGACCAATTGCTGCTCTAGATAGTTGTCTTAACAGAGAACGTAACAGGCAATTCCCAAGCACATGCTGCAAGGTTTGCTTCAGTGTTTAATGTGATTGTTTGCTTTTTACTTCTGTAAAATAGTTAAATGCTTATTAGGAAGGTTTCTGAAGACTATGTACGTGGTGCTTTCCTGTTCCAGAACAGGCACGTGCGTTAGTCACCATCTGAAGTGTAGCAAATGATATTTTTAGAGGCAGTGCATCTGTGTCAACACTACATACGTATAATTCTTTCGTTTTAGAGAAGAGCATTTATGTAAACGTATCGCCATGATGTGTGTTGTTCTGAAGAGCAGTTTTGCTGTCATTTTTGAAGAAATAAGCTTGCTGGGAAATTACTAGTAAATCTTGACTAGGATTCTTCAACAATCAAAGACTAAAGACTGTGTGAAAGATGTGTGTTGTGGGTTGGGGAATGGGGAGGGTGCAGCTGTGAATTGCATTTGATGTCTCATGGTCTGTTTAGCAACTCCTTGGCTTTCTCCTTTGGGTCTCCTGGGAAAAGTTATAATGTTCAAAATCGTTAACACATCCAAGCAATACCATTGAAAATAAATAGAACAAATAGACAATCTATTAGTTAATGACTTCTTAACCTTCCTCAATCAGTATAGTGGTTTGAGGTGTACATTGGGCTATAGCCATTTCTTCAGTCGTGGCTGATTGATATCAAATGTTGAGAACTACCAGGACCAGAAACAAGGATGTAATGTAATAATGGTATTTTCCCTTATTGTAGCAATGGAGAAAAGCCTAATATAAGGGCAATTACAATTTTTCTTCTCGTTTAAAGTTCTGAGATCATAGTAGTGGTGGGATAGTGCGTTTTGGCTGCGACATGGCCTCTGTGTTCAGGGCAGACTCTTTTATCCTGTAGTTCTCAGACATTGCGCACACACAGTAGCAGGGGATGGCTTCTGAAAGGAGCCATCCCATCCATCCAGACTGGGAAACTCTATCAGTTCTTTACTCCAGTTCAGTTTATGACCACACAAATATTTTCCTGCATGGAATAGGCAGCAGTTGAGAGATGAAAATAGGACGGGAGAGGCAGGATAGCTTCTTATTTCAGTGTTGTCTTACGCCATTTAAAACACAGGTGAAACTACAGTCTCATATAGTAATTGTTTTGTGTAGAAAAGATACTGGATATCATAAGATAAGAGTTGAAAGTTTTTTTTCCCTCAGTGGATACTTACAAAGATGTCCCCAAGGAACACAGTGACAGCAGTTGTGACAATTGTGTGTTTTCTTATTTTTGAAATGTGTCTAAAATGTTTTTATGGAAAAATTGCTTCCTATTGAGATTGCATTAGATATTATCTGCAGTGGCTGGAAATGACCTACGTACACAAATGGCAAAACCTTTTCAGGTTAATACAGCTATCTCAAACTTCCACAAATGATCTTTACAATACAGCGTGTGCATTCAAATGCAAGATGTTCACATGTAATAATACACTATACAAACCAACATTCAGAAGGAGAAGGAAAGGCGTTAATTCCCGGATACCTGGGATCTAGTATCTAGGCCTGAGTGACATCCCATTGTACATTTGGTGTGTCAGATGGTGAGTTTGTGGAGTTCTTAGCAAGGCCTAAGACCAGGGGAGTTGCAGACAGGTGGTTTATGTCAATGCATATGAGGGAATTTTATTCTGTGCTGTTAAAATCAGTAGTGATACGGAGAGTAAGTGTAAAGAGGGGCAAAAATACGGTGTCTGTATAGAATGAGTGTGTTTGTGTGGTCACGTAGCTGTTTTACAGTGGATTTTTATGGAGTTCATCCACTTGAATGTGAGCTTTGCCGGAAATTTTAGGTGTATTCCGGGCAATTCTGTTGACACATTTCTCTTTAATTTGCCACTTAGGTATCTTTTTGATCCTCTCCTTACTGGCAATGCCTCATCTCTGTTACTTGAAAATAGTTGTGGGATCAGGATAAGTATTTGTATAAGCTTCCTTCATTGAGAATTTACTTAACACAATCATATTGTTTCTCTAAGTGGTCCTTATCCCCTTTCTCTTTTTTCTTCCCAGCAGTTTCTTTGTTTACTTGCTTTAGACATGCTTCAGGAATTTGTTTGTTTTTATGTCTTTGGTTATTTGGTTTTCCAATTCCATCATAGATCTCTAGATTTCATTCTTTTATATTGACTGCTGTAGTTTATTTTCCTCTTTATCTTCTGCATTAGTCTGAATGTTCACTTTCTAAGGTCTAGTTGTGTATTGAAAATCATGTTTAAATCTTTTGTTTTATTATTACGGCTGTCTGTGTTTTCTTAGATGTAGGCCTTCTGTAGAAACTGCAGGCTTTCAAATTTACTTTTGAGCTGAATGCTTTTAACTTCATCTCTCTCTTCTGAATTTAGCATCACTAGCCCAGCTGCTTAAGTTCTCAAACTGTGGGCCCTAGTGTCAGGTAGTTATGTGCTTGTGATATTTCCTGAATATGCCAGATATCTCTAAAATGCTTTGTGCTGACCCATGATTACAGTTTGTAAACAAAGCAGTTAAAAATAATAATGTAATAGGCTTAATTACCTTCAGTAGTAGTAGTAGCATTGGTATTACTAGTCTCAACTCTGTATGCTTAGTGTCCCTTCTCCTGAAGTGTGGAAGAAATATAGCTCTGCTTCTAACCTCTTTATATTCTAATGGCTTGAGTTTGTATACATGAAGATCCAACAATATAGTACATTCTCTGCTATTCTTTCAGTGTAAACAGTTATACCCAAAGCCTAGTTTCTTCTGTGGCTAGATACTGGCTTCTATTCAATGACCCTTTTTTTTCTTTTCTTTCTTTTTTTTTTTTTTTTTTTTTTTTTTTTTTTTTTTTTTTCTTAATTTTTTTTTTTTTTTTTTTTTTAGCATATCTGCTTTGCCTAAATCCTGTTCTGTTGTTGCATGCTCTAGATTGATACCATTTCCTTTAAGCTCTTAATGTACATATTTAAAATACTTGGTTGAAACTTACTTGAAAACACCTTGCTTCTGTGATCTCAACCTGTCCAGCTTCCAGTTCAGTTACAATTTCTTTTTCCCCTTGAAGTACTGATTTTTATGACTGTGTGCAGTTCAGTCGTGCAGTTGCTCTTTACACTTAGAAGAGCATGCGGCCTCTGCCTTATAAAGCATTTTGTCTTTTAATAACCCTTTTGCATTGTGATGTTAGGTAGAATGCTATGAATAGTGCCAATTTTTTTCCATTAACATCTGGTTGAATTCTTTGGCCTCAACTGAGAAAAGCACTTAAACATCTTTTAATTAGTGTTTTAAGTATATACTTAAAATTGAGTACATGCTTAAGTGCTGCCTTGAGTAGGAATAGGTTTTTAGATTGTTCTTTGTTTTTGTCTTTCTTCCTTCTATGTTTTGTTTTCCACAAATACCTACGAATGCTGTAGGATTAACTGTTTGTGGGCCTGACATTTTTTACCATTTTGAGTGAATTGAGGAGAAATTCTTAGACAAGTTTATTATTAGACGCTTTCTTTCCTAACTTCTGCTGCTGTTAGTGACTGGTCTAACCACCTCTTTCCAAACTGGAAGATTGTCTTGATGTTTCTGATGGGACGTCTTGAACCATAAAGTTCATAGCCAGCCTTTTCTCAAATTGAGAGGCATTTAGATCTGTGGGTTGGCAGCTGGTCTGCATTTGTTCTTGAGGCTGGCTCTTGCTGTTTGTAACCAGAATAGAAACCATGACAAAGTGAGTGGTGGATCTTTCTAGAGATGGTCATTGCAGATAGGCTTACTGGTTTGTATTGCCGCGAGGCACGGCTTCTTGCGCAGTGAGAATGGCTCCTCTATTTATGGCCTTGTTCCTTGAAGAATAATGAAACTTGAAACACTTTCTTTGCCTCCAAAGCGGTGGTTTCCAGGGCTCTGTGCCTTGCTGTGTTCTAGATGTGCCAGTTGTGTTCCTCCCATTTATATTTGCTGTTGATGTTCCAGGAACTTTGCATTCCTGCAGGAAGGTTTGCATTTGTTATTTGTAAATCATACCTTCTCCATAGGTTTTCATGCCTCTTCCCCTTTCTGTTGGAAAATCCAGCGCAGACTCAGCTCTTGGTGAAGCCATTGCCAGCTGCAGTTTCTTCAGGCGCTTCTTGCTCAAAAGCCTAAGTTGCTGTTGAGATGGAGTTTGGACTGAAAACTGGGTAATCTCTGATGTTTCCTCCAGCCTGTTAAAAAGGTTGACTTTTACATCAGAGATGGACTTTCTTATTTCAACACCTACCTGCTCTTTTTGTGCGTGTGTCTCACCCTGTGCTTTTGCAGAGGTGAGCGGAATATTTTTTCATGCTGCTTATACCAATATATCCAGATCCTTATTGAGATTCATGTTTTAAAAGTAGTGTGAGGTCTCCATCTGTTGGTCTCGTAATGCTCCCTGAAGAATAGCTGTTGTTTGCCTTTCACTGGCACAAGAAAGATCTGAGTTATCCAGTTCAGAAAATAAATTAGTACAGGCCTGATTTGAAGCTATGCTGCATCGCTGTTATTTTGTTGTCTTCACTTCTCTGGAACTGTTCAACACTCCTTGCTCTATAAAATAGCTCTTCAAAACACTGTCAGTAAGCTCAAGAGAGACAAAAAGTTGTTCACAAGGACAGGGTCCCAGCTAACATTTAAATGATTAGCATCTATTTGCTTCTTTTCCTCTGTTTTAAATAGAGTATTAATACTTTACAGAATGTTCTACAACATACTAAAAGTTGAGCCATGAGTGATTTTTCAGATTTACCCTTCCCAAACTTGCAGTGCAAACCAGTAATACCTTCAGTCCAGTACCTGACTCAAGCAAAAGGGAAGAATTAACAAAAACAAAACCGAACAAACGAAACCAAACCAACCAAAAAAAGTGCAAAAAGAAAAGAAAAAGGTCCGTGTTTTTTCAGGCAGGAAATTTTAGTGTTTTATTAAAAGACCTCCAAGCCCATACATGGAATGGATAGCGATGAACTATTACTGCTAAATTGTATCTAGATATTGCCCAGCTGTGCTGTGCTGTTGGAACACTCTGAAAACACTTGGTGGTTTTAATCACCCTTCATGCAGCGAGTTCAAAGCATTAGGAAAGCAAAATACTGAATCCCACAACACTCTTACGGGGTAGGCATTATGCTTACTTTGGAAACGCAGCACAAAGAATTTATTCTATCAGTAAGCACTTGCAGCTACTTAGTGTCAGAACCAGAATTAGAAAACATGGGGCTGGACTTCTACTCCCTCCTCTTCTCTCTTGAGAATGAATTGAGGAGAAGAGTTAATGGTAAAAGAAAAACTCTGAACTGCCTGTTTCTCTGCAAATGTATTTAGAGACTGAAGGATGACAGGGAAAAGAGAGAATTCCATAATCATGTTTCACTTTGGTGTAACTCCTTTACAATCAGTAAAACCAGATCTGCATTAAATCTTACTCAGTCTGGAATAAAAAAACTGAGTAATATTAATAAAATTTTAAATGAAATTGTTACCCTGTCAAGCTAGTTTCTACACTGAAGTGGATATCTAATGTTCTAGAGGAGGAGGCAAGTCTAAGAGGCAGCTGGAGTATAAACCATCCATTAAATGATATTCATTTCATACATGGAATTTTAAGGCATAGCACAACAGATAAGGATTTTGATGTTGGTTTATGTGGTTTGTTTTAGTTTTTTTTTAAAATGTTCCTCAAAAATGTTACTTTTTTTATTGTAAAACAAGCCATAATCAGTTTTCCTTAATTAGACCCAAGGAGTAGCCAGTGGCGAAAGAATTTTATTATATTAATAGCACTACTGCTGAAAAGGCTTTTCTAGTCAATACACGTTTGCTGATTGCAGAAATCAGACAACATCACTGAAGGGGTACGTGCTGTAACTACTGCTCTGCTTGCAGAAGCTGTGATCTCCACACCACATAGGGCACTTTGCAAATTAGCATCCACCTAAACATGAAGGAGTTTTGACCTAGATTCAGATATAATTGAGCAATTATCTTCAACCTGTCTCACGCTCTGCTACTGCACCTTGCTTTGAGGTCCAAGAATCTTGCTCTGAATTGTTTTTTATCTTTAGATATCTCACTCCTCACTGAAAGAAACTATTCCAGTCCCAGGACTGCAGAAAGTCTACTGGCACACATCTGTTCTCTTGACTAAAGTGTAATTTGCTCCTCTTCATTTTTTTTTCTAAGTTAAATTAATGAAATTAATTTCTGACATTACTATTTATTACTGAATTTATTCAGTATGCAATTTATTACTGAACTCCAGAGTGGAAACTTGGTTGTGGTTTCTTGAGAAAGGCTTTGGATGAAGCAGTTATGATGGAGTCCAAGGAAAATGCACAATCCTGTGAACTTTAATAGCAAATGTAGGAGATGATATATATATAAAAAACTATTTCTGATGAACAATTAATCTAGAGCTGCTGCAAAATTTCAGTTGGTTACCCGAAAGACATCAGCTGTTTTCTCTGCTGCCTGTGTATGTAGTTTGCAGGATTTGCAGCAAATCTCACAAGATTTGACCCATCTGTGTTCACTTGGGTTAATTTGAATGATATTGAAAAATTATTTAGCTCTGTAAGTTTCGTTCTGAAAGAGCAGGTGCTTTCTAATTGTTAAACATCTGAAATCTTGTACCATTCCCAAGGTTTTCCTAACGTTTAATATCACCAAAGGTGCCACAACCTCTTTTTATTCACCTGACATCAGTTCTCAACACTTCTTTAGTTCTAGTAACAGCTGTAAATATAATGGTGTACACAAATAGCCACATGAATAACTACTACTTCTTTTTTTTCATTTTAAATGTTTGCAAATATTTACATAGAAATGGAGGTGCCAGCAGCAAAGAACAGTAGTCCTGGTAGACCAGATGTCATTTCCAGTGGAACCAGGGGAGCTATTCTCAGGGACCACTAACTTCCCAAGCAAATGAATTTCAAATTTTTAAAAGCAAAGGAACGCCTTTGGGGTGAATTGATTTGCTTTTGCAAGAATTCCACTGTTATCAGTTGCTTACTTTGATTTGTCTTAGTATTGAGAAAAGGTTTGCTCAAACCAGCCTGCAGGAGCGGTCTTCCCTGCGAGACAGAGGAGATAACATGTTTCTACAGTGCTGCCTTGTGCAAGCACTTAGGCAGTGACCTTGAGGACTGAGTTGTTATCCCAAGAGGTGAGAAATTAGCTTGAGTATAGTTTCGTGGGTCTGTGACTTTGTTTGGACAATCTCACATACTATTTTTCTGCATTAGGCAAAGCCGAAGGGGGATGTGTCATGCTGTGGTCTCAGCACAAAAATGACTCCTTGCGTTTTTCTGAGTTCATTTTCCATCTTGAGTTCTAACTTTCAAAGAAGTTTCTAATGATTCATATTTTCAAGCAAAGTACACTCCAATTTAAGCAAGTTAGGTAGGTAAATAGAAATTCGTTATTTTAAAATGTGACATAAATGCCAATTTTATTGGGGAAATACTGACTATATTTCCTAGTGAAAGAATTTAGAAGAAATAGGATACGGAGGCTGAGACAATGCCACTGAAATTCCAGAATATCTTGAGCCACAAGATTATTTACTTTTTTTCCCCAAAAGTATTGAAGAGAAACAAAATGGATTATTTATGTCCCTTCCCCTCTTCTTTCCTCTGGGTAGTATCAGATCAGATATGTTTGGAAAACAATCATGCACAGATATTTGGGGTTTTTTTTCTGTTTTATTATAGACTATGTATGTGTAACTTGTAGATAGTTTTTTAATTATTTTTTTTTGTGGAAGAAGCACTTAGGATAGTCTAACTACTGAGTAGCAAGGCTTTCTAAAATGCTGTCACAGTTTTTGATAAATGCTAGTCAAACTTTATAACAGTGCAGCATCACGCATTTTGTATAGGTGGCTTCTGCATTAAAGGTACGTTGATATATTACAAATCTCAAAAGCTAGAGGGTAGAATTTCCACTTTCAGTTGGATCAGACTAAAAGGTGTTGGCTATTAAAACAATCACTGGTACTGCAGAAAAAGAATTCCCAGCATTCAGGCAGGTGTGCTTAGCTATACCTGGTATATTTTGTATGTTTGTTGCATTTTAAGAGAAACCGAAGCTACTGATGGTTTTGAAACATCAAAAATATTTCTGGTAGAAATAGATTACTGGCGAAATTGCAGATTAGTCTGAAAAGGGTGCAAATGTAATTCAGTGTATGACAATGTCTAAAATGTAGTTTTAATATATACCTACAGCTTGTAGTACATATAATTCACAACTATTCGTTTTCACTTGTTCTTTCATCCGTTTCTGAGCCCTGTGTCACAGGGAAGTGGAAGTGATGGAGACTTGGGAGGCTGTTTGTTTCAGCAGCTGGGTGTTTTGTTTTCTAGATGATCTCTACTCTGTTTTACAAGCACTGGGTCTAGAGAGGATGATAACTGAATTTTGTTCATGAGAGCACTTTAAAATCACCAGGGGCACGGTGTTCAATAAATGGGCCTTAGTTGCATTAAATAATGCTGTCAGTGCCTAGTTTGTTTCTGCTTTCTTTAATAACCTTGTCTTTTGTAAACATTTTTGGTATATTATTGTGATTGTCTGGCTTCTGTGCAGTATCAGTTACTACCCTAATACTCTACAGACCTGTGAAATTGTCATGGGCAAATTGAGATGTGGAGATATATATCCAAATTCCCTGTTACCCGGTACTCAACACCTACTGACTGTTATATACATTGAAATAAACCTATGTGATTATCTAAGCATTGCCATTATAGATAAGTATAAAACCCCAATCAGTGTCTGAAATGTGTTCAGAGGAAGTCAGCAGCTACCGTAACACAGCAAAAAAAGAAAACTATGCTAATGAGCATCATGTAAAGCACGCTGTGATTTCTAACTTCACTGTAGGCTAGAAGGGATTTAATTCTGTGATGCTGATAGAATATGTTGAGTATCAAACCTCATAAGCCATGCAATGTTGTCTGGTGGTGGTGTTAGTAGTTACTTGCCTGTAAAGGTTAAATGAATAGACAAGGGGGAGCAAATATTCCCATAGATCTCACTTGCCAGCTTTAAAAATAAACAGAAAGGCTCCAGTGCTGCAGGACAGGCAGGGAACTATGGTTTGCAGGGGAACTGAACAGGGAAGCGTTGATGGGGTTTCTAGCACATCCTAAAACTGCTTTCTGCTGCTTCCATGAAGCATTGAGGATCAATCTGAACTAAACATTGTCCTCCCTCTAAAAATGTTGGCATAGGGTCATGATGTGGGATAAGGGGGAGCTAGGGAGAGTGTTTTAAAAATCTCTTGGCAAAGCTGCAAATTACAGTAGCCCATTGAGCTGTTCCAGTTTGCATCCAAGACCCAGCGAGTCTCCTGTGACCCACTGCCTTGTAGGCTTGAAGGGAATTAATTGGGAGGAATCTGAGGAATTAATGGTATTAATGACATTGAGATTGAGTTGTGCCTCGTATGCTATACCTCTCCAGACCTGCTTGCGTATATTGCTGCAAACAGTCATTCTGGTAAGCTTGTTAAAACATCAAAATCAAATAAAAAGGCAGGTACACTAATGATCAGCTTGAAATAGGCCATAACCCTACATAGGCCTCTGTTAGAAGTATTTCATGAGTTTACTTCATATTTCTATTTAATCGTTAGGTAAAAACTACATATGGACAGGTGTAGGAAAATTAAATGAAATAAACCCCAAATATAGACAGAATTATTAATATATAATTTCCTGGATAGAGATTAGATTGTCCTGATGTGTATCCTAGAGTGCTCAGGTGAGTATGAGCTGATCCAAATATGTTCTTGAAATCAAGGTTTAGGAGTGAGAGCAAAGATTTGTGGTACATTTAGTAAGTTTGTTGCTTAGTGTCTGGGCATCTGTCTCTATAATAGGATTTAACAATACATTTATTACATCAGGAGGTAGTGAGATTTAATATCACAGAATTTGTGTAGGTCTGGGCAAATTTGAAGTGCTGGGTGAAGCGAGGTAAGTGCATGGCAGAAGGTCTGAACTCAGCAAACAAAAGGAAAGAGGCTTCCGTCTGCTTTCTGATCTCTTAATGAAAGATAATGAGGGCCAATAGACTAAACTAGATTTTTCACTGGGAAAAAAAGTAAGTGTAAATTTTTACTTCCTTGTAATCCTATTAAAGAGAACTAGATGTATGAGCTCTCCTCTCAGGCTGGAGCAGAACTGAAGTTCTGTACTATGTTGCTTATGTTCCAGACAAGCAAGTTCCTTCCCCATCCTTCAAAACCAAGGAAACTAAACCAACCAAAAGTCCCGTTGCTGAGAACGGTACATGATCTAAGAGCAAACCGTGAATTCATCATTTTATTTTATTTATTATTTTACAAGACAATTTGACGTTTGTCAGAAAACTCATTTTTAAGTGGTGGTGTTTGCCACTTTGAGAGGGCAGTAGGATTTGGCTGTAGAAGTTGCCAGTGGATTCCGGTGATTTCTTGCGGGGTGCTCTGCATTGGCTCCGCCAGCATCAGACCCATCTCTTTCTGTGGTACGTTGCGAGTTGCACACAGGAGTAAGCTCAATTCAGAAATCCATCATTATGCAGAGGCTGGAGGGGAGGGTGGAGGAAAGGGAAGGTCTGCTGGAAACTAACCCATAGCTTGGGGCGACCGGCAGGGCATGAAGGGGGGTGGCAATCCCTCTGTGGGGGCATCTTATACACGTCCCTGCAAACAGGTCTGGCCAGGCTGCTGGGTGGGAAGGCCTTCCAGGCACACAAACCTTCCTCAGCGGGCAGTGCAGCACAAGGGCGCTGCGGCGTGGATTTTAAAGGCTACGTTTGTGTTGGCCGCGTTCCTCGTTCACAGAGGAGGAAAGGCGAAAGACCTCGGGCTATCACTGGGTGGTAGCTGTTTCAACTTGAAGACGTGTCGCTGCCTGAGAACAGCATGCTTTTGTTTTGTTTTATTTCATTTTTTTCTTCTGGTGGAAGTTTTATTAGTTCATTGTGATTATTTTTAAGCAATTGGCAGAGATGTGAATAGATGCTTTACTTCTCCAGAAGGCTTATGGAATAGAATTGCATAACTTTGTACTTTTCCTATGCAAAGCAGAATAAATTGGGTGTAAATACAGTGGCTAGTCTCTGAAAGATTCTTTGGTTTCTTCCGACTCCTATTAATACCCAGTGAAATGCAATGAGTATAAAATGACCTGTGCTGCTATGAATTGCCTCACTGAGGGAGGAAAGAGAAGTTTGGGTAGAGATACCGTGGCAAAGCTGGAGCTGGAAGACCTGTCCTAGGAGGTCTAATAAAGTTGCAGCTAGCAGCAATGTGTCCTGAGCAGCATGTCTCTCATCTTTTAAAAGGTGCTTGTGAGCCTCCCAGAGAATCATTGCTTTCTTGTTTCTATGCTGATAGTCTGTTTGTTCTTTTTTTTTTTTTTTTTCCCTGGATGTAATGAAAATAGGTACAGCTGAAATCCTCCCAGGCAAGGTCAACACTTGTTGCTAGATTGCTTGTAGGATTAGGAAGTGTTTCTCAATAGATTTCCAGTGGTTTGTGTGTATAGATCTGTTATTCAGGGAATTATGCCAGATTCTGGTAACATTGGTTGAGATATGAGTTCTAACAGTGCTCAGCACAGAGGCCTCTCTCTTTGCCTGCAGCCAGGGCAGCTGCTTTCCCTTTCTGTCTGAAAACATCCATCTCGTTCCTCTAAGGTGAAAGTCACTGTTACAGCCTGTGCCTCTGTCAGGGATAAACAAGACGCTGTAATGGGTACTTTTCCTTTCGACTGATTCGGATTAGCAACAACTGTTAAATGTGGGCATTTGTCTATTGCTTATGCCTGCACCAAAGGAGCTTCATGTTTTCTTCATTAGCTGCAACAATTTTAGTACAGTGTATAAAGTTACTTTAGAGTATCTTTGATTAAACACCAGAAGTGGCATTTGACTTTGAACACGGGAATTCCATTTATTAGAAGGTTTTTTGCTGGTGATGGCTGGGCTCTGTAGAGTGCTTGACATTATTTTCATTCTTCCCCACAGAAATCTGAGATACTGGGGCCGCTGGCTGCTCAGTTTGGGAGTATGGGACACCTACTGGGTCAAGTACTTGGTGGGTGTGGTGGTTTGCTTGGATTTCAGATTATAAACTTCCAGGTTTTCTCTTCTGTATTTGGTTTGTATGAGCCAAAATAGTTTGCATTTTCTAAGAAAGAAGGTCTGTGTATATATTTCACCTCCTATCATAGTAATAGTTGTGATATTTTTGGTTTGGTCCTGGAGCCCAGAACTGTCTCAATTTTTCACCGGTGAAGCCCACTCTCCTGCGAGGTGAGTCCCTGTGGAGTGCCCTGCAGCTATGGGCACTTGAAATTCTCTCCTTAAAACTCTCACTTTGTTTAGGAACTCTCAGTATTGCAGATCAGGCTTTGCCTTTTTCTGTCTGTAACTTCTTGATTTCACTGAAAATGCTCGGTTTTTAAGGAAGTTTTCTTCCTTGTGAATATTAGATACCTTGTACCATCCTGTGGAAGTCTTTGACAACTTTTGACAGCTTTTGTGGCAATGGCTACTGATGCTGAATAAAATCTCCCTAAAGAAACAGGAGTTGAAGAAAAAGCTATTTCAGTGTGTAGCTTAGGTGAAGATCGCAAATACCCTATTGCTATGACAGATGGCGGTCATTTAAGGTTCTTCCTTCAGCAGGCCGATGCCCGTCTCGAGGAGCTGTAACAGGTTCCCAAGGAGAAGGCTGTGGTTCTCACAGCTGTTTGAAGCGTGCTGCTTCACCCCAGTTTTCTCACTGTTCCCTTTTTTGTGTTTTATGGGACTGCTGCCTGCCCCATCTGCCTTTTGTGGTGTTGCTGGGTGCACTTTCCTTTTACTGGTGCCTTGACAATAGTCACCATTGTTTCGACCCCTTGAATGCCTCATTAAAAGCTCTGTGCTTCAGGGAAAGGGAGAGGTACCTTCTCAGGGGTGGGTGTGAAGAATAGCTGGGGAGCTGTAAAACTTCTTTTCCTTCTCCTCCAGCACGCTGAGTCAGCATCCCAGCCCTGCTGACTGTCCCTTGTACTTGATGCTCTCTAGTGACATTGCTTGAGCACAGTGAAAACCACAAAATACATGGACTAATAAGGGCGGAGTAATCTGGGATTATTGCAAGTGTCCTTGTGCTTGCTCTCCCAGCTCAATAGGAAGCCTTTAATAAGAGTTTTCCGAAATAGCATTGCATGTGAAATAGGGAATTCTGCTGTGCTTTTCCAACAAATAGTCATTTCACGAGAGACTGGGGGTTTTTTTGCCTCTTGGTACATTCCAGAAGACTTTATACCTTTGCTGGTTACTGATTGATAGTTCTGTGCTGAGCTCCCTTTCATTTTGCAATAAACTAACAAGAAGGCCGAGACCACAAGTTTACAGAAAATGACTTATTTACTCAACAGTATTTACAAGGATGACAAAGTCAGATTTAATAATTTCAGTGTGGTCCTAGGAGGGGCAGGAGGAGTACTTGAAAAATTGTACTTGTATAAATAAGCAAACAAAAAATAGTTTGCTTATTCTTCCGTGTAAAGCAGTCATATTTCAGTTCTTAGGCCAGCTCTCTCCCAAGACCTGCAGGGGCTTTCCACATATGCAGGAACTGTGCTCTTCCCAGCAAACATGGGAGTGTTGGGAGTTTAGGCACCCGAAATAAGTATTTTTACTTTTCTAATGTATTTCCGGAAAACTGGCATCTGATAAAGCCACATCAGTAGAAGGAGATTCTATTTTCGCAGCAGCATGTAAAGATTTCAAGAGAATACAAACAGTGGTGTTGACTTCTGGATTAATCTTAAAAGTAGTAATGACCTGTCTAGAACATGAATGCTATTTTCCTTGAGAATTTCTTGTTTCCATTTTCTTCCAGGTATCGGCACCTGTAGAAATTGGGGAAATGATAAGAAGAGTAGTGTGGGTTTTTTTTGTTGTTTTGTTTTTTTTTTTTCACTAAAATTAGGAACTTGAAAATGTATTCCACTGTCTCCTTGTGTTTATCCTTTCTGACTGTAAGGGAAGGATCCTTCTTGCTGTTGTAACACTTGTAATGGTTACAAGGGATTGTTTTACAAGCTAAGGTTGCTATGATGAAGTAAAAATCTTCGTAAGATTGGGAAATTGTGTGGTCAGTCAATTGTGTGGTATTTTTAGTAGTAGACTTTTTCCCAGAAATGATGTTGAAATTTGAATCTGAGTAAATTTCTACAGTGTTTGTAATTCTGTCAGAATTGGAAAGCTGACGACTGTAAATTTTCACTTGTTAAATAGCTGGCTTAACTAGTTGCAAGTGAAGAGGCTGAAAGGTTAAAGGCAATAGTTCATTGAACTCCCTAGGAGACTGGGTGAGGCAAGTACCCAGTGTTACTGACCCATCTAGCTGAAGGTTTCCTCTTTTTTTTCTCCCCTTCTTTTAACAGCAGAGAGTATTTTCCATTCATACACAGTCACTGGCTGAAGAATCCTAAGCTTTTTGTTCATCACAAAGTAGAAACGATAACACAACCTCCTTACCTGTCGCACGTGTCAGGACGTGGTTGTGCGTGGAGACGTGTCACGTTTTTTCTGCCTTAGTGATAATGAAAGTACCTCTGGTAGTGAAAAGACTTTATTCCATTAGTTGATGCTGAAAGTAGGAGCTTGTATCAAAATACTGGGTATTTTATAAAAGTACGATGTATTTTTAAAATACTGTGCATTTCAATATAATAACATTAAAATATCCTGTAGCAATATTCCCACTGTTGAGTGTTCTGCTGGAAGATAATAAACTCATAACTGGAAGTGAACCTCTCAAGTGGAAGCTGTGCTTGGCCAGTAATGATGTCCAATCTGTCACGAGAAACCACAATAGAGGCAACTTTTCCTTACCTATGCAAATGGAGGATTTGGCAGGTCTCCTGTGCTAAACAGGGCAAATCTGATCTGCACATTAATGGCAGATCTCCAGTGCAAAGCTGAGGGAAGTGCTATTGCTAATTCAGTGCAAGGCACTCTATCTAGTAAGTCCGCTTGGACTTGTGACCCCAGCCTATTTCCAGGCACTGTTGAGCAGAGAGAAGTGTGGTTTCTTTAAAGTGTGGCACCTAGCAGACCAAAGGGAGGTTCTCTAACCTTGGTTATTTGTAAGATAATGGCATCGTTAAGATCAGAACTAGCATTATATGTGGTGCACGCACATCTAAAGCACTGTGTGAGGCTCAGCTGATTCTCTGCACACACAAATGTGATTGCTCATCAGAAAGTCACACCTCCTTTGTCTGCCTGTATGTTGTCTTGGTACCACTCAGACTTAACCATTCCCTCAGACACATATTTGCAACTCTTCTGAATACGTTGAACTGTTTCAAAGGACAGCAGAATGAAGTATAAGCATGTCTTCTGGGTTAGTGAAGGAGACTTTGGGGAAAAATTAATACATTCTTTAGATGTAACGATGGAATCATGTGGTATGAACATGGACCTCAAGTTGAATGTCTGTAGGACTGGAGACTACTGAAAACATAGGACCTTGTTTGAATGGCATTATTCACTTCCAGACCATTCGTTACCAAAGTTTTACTCTGGGAAAAATAAAAGAAAACTGAGCACTTTCCAGTAAGATTATATGAGTGAAGTTTTGAAGATAGATGTATGTATCCAGAGGAGTTCTCAAAGTCTGTGTGTCTTATTTTTCTTCTTCCAAACTAGAGCTGAGTAAGGGCCAGCTTTTTTCCTTTGGTTAGCAACCCAGAACTTGTCTGAGCCAGTGAGAGCTCAGGGGACTCTGCCTGCCTGTAGAGCGAGGTTCACACCGTGTTATGGTAAGGGCACAAAGATGCATATTGGTTATTTGATAATAGGAGTACCTACCCCTGATGGGAGAATTTTGCAGTAAGCCAAGCTGCACAAGTGTGACAGGGAAATTGATGTCAAATTTAGTGCTCAGCTAACAGATTCTTGGCTTGTACTTATGGGAGAACTGAATCTCTGCGTTGTCTCCTCAGGTCTGCAGAAATGAAGAATAATTTTTAGTTAATTCCAAAGAAAGCATTCTGTACATGCATATGGCTTCATCTCAGAGGAAGTGTGCTTATTCAAGATAGTATTTAAACATGTATTTAAGCAAATGTTCAACTATCAGTGAAGTCATGGAGCTAAGAATACACTGAATTCACATCCTCAGAGCAAGCCAGAGAGGAACGTTTACTTGGGTAGGACTTCACATTTTTAAATTGGCTTTTTAAACAGTATGACAGGGTGCCTAGGATATTGTTATTATTGAATAGTTATTGAAGGACACAAGAGAAATTGAAATGCAAGTTCAGAGATGTAGCTTGAGTTAAATATAAAGGGCGAAGAAGATTTACACTCCTACAGCAAACAGTGCTATGGAGTTTCTGGTTATAGAGGAGGCTAAAAAAGCTGAAAGATATAAAAAAGTGCAGTTGTTTTATTCTTGTTGTTTATTTTTGTTTTGATTTTTAAAACCATTCATTTCCTTTGGAGGAGAGCTATGTGAAATATGGTGTGTTCAGGTCTTTTTTTTCTTTTAAAAAAGATTCTTAAGCACGGTAGCTTTTCTTTAAAATGTAGTGTGTAAATAATAAAATACGTGATGGCACAGTACGAAGATTATCTTGGCACAGGTTGGAGATGACTGCATTGCTTGCACTTGTGAATAATGTGATCATTACAAAAGTGTGCCAATGAAAACTTCGTACCCCACCAGTATGTGTGCGTGTCTAAGTTTGTTAATGTGCTCTGTTTCAGCACATTTTCTAGTACCAAACTGAGAAAAAGCTTCGGTGTTGTGCCGTATTGTTGGTGTATCTTATGCCTGGTTGCCAGAGGAGCCTTAATGGCAAGTAAGGCTGTGGGTTTTGTGACACACTGAAAACAATTTTAGGGAGGAAAGGTCTCACGTCCTGTTCCTTATCCCTCCTGACTCTTAACTGCCCACTCCTTTCATTTGCGTCGCTCCCTAAGATGGAAGATAAGTACCCTGCTAGAAGAAAGGAAAATGTGAACGTTTTATTCATAGAATCATAGAATTGTCAGGGTTGGAAGGGACCTTGAAGATCGTAGAGTTCCTTTGCTATTAAAGTGAATCTTACCTTGTAGTGACTGATGAGCAGGACAGCTAGCGGTGGCTGCAAGGGGTCGTGTGTGCCAGGCCCTTTCCTGTTGGCTTTTCGGTGCTCACAGGTGCATGTGACAGCTCTGGGACAAACAGCAAGGGGGTGTGATGTGTTTCTTGTGTGTTTGCTGTTGGCAGTATTGAAAGTAGTACTTTAAGAACCTTAGCCTAGGTGTGAGACAGAACAAGGCTGTTATCGACCACGCTTGTGATCACTTCAGTGCTCATAAATGCCCGGTCTTAAAAGGTGCAACTCATGGTTGAGCTGGGCAGGGTGGCGGTAGCCAGCTGAAGTTGGTCTAGAGTTTGCAGTTGGTAACAGAAGAGCATGAGGGACATCACTGTGGGTCTCTGAAGTTCTTGAACTCCTGTTGAGTGGATGACTTACAAACTCTTCCATTAGTCCTGTTACTATAGCCCATAAAGTGCTCGGGCACCGCTGTGCCTGTTTACAAGCACAAAGATGGATGGGCTGACGTGAGCAGGGAGGAAGAGTTGTGGTCTTGGTAAAGGTCGCAGGCTCCATGACATTGTTGGTAGCTCACATCATGCTTCCTGAAGAAGATGCGATGCCCCACAGCACCACCACGGCGGTTACGAGTCTGTGATCTCATAGAGCTTATGTGGGATCCTGAAAAAGGAAATGGAGAGTGTACCGTATCATACTACTGAAAGTGTTAGAAAGCAGGAGGATTGCACGATCAGATGGACGGAGCAGCGGTAGAGGGAAAAGCAGAGAAATTCCTCTTCCTTTTAGCAATGGCAAGCTGTTAATTTATTCCAGTAGCATCATGAAACTGAATCCACAGAGTACTGTGTAGGTCTCCTTTCTCCCTTCCTCCTGTGTCAAACACAGCTGAAGACAGGCCATTAATTTCAAAGGGAGTTTGTTTGGAGTGGAGTCTGTTCTGAGTGCAAGTAGAAGGATCATTTTCATTCTTAAAAAAAAAAAAGTAATTTCTGGTCTTTGTCTGTGGAAACCAATTGGCATTGCAGAAACTGCAGCTGCTTAGAGATCCAAGCATTAGGAGACAATTGAGTTTATAGTTACACTCTTCTCACTGTGGTGTTGGCAGTGTTTTCCTTAATGCTTAGAAAAAAGTGCGTGTTCACAAGCGCAAGAAACTGTTCATCTCTTGCAAGCATGACCATTGCTCGTGCTGTCAGAGGAGAGCACTGTGTGGTACTGTGATCCTGAAAAACCCTCTTGTGTAGAGGTAGCGCTGTGAAATAGAGTATTCCCGTGCTTTGGATCAGTGGGGATGTATCCCTACAGCACCCTTCTCTGTGGCACAGTGTTTCAGCCACAGGAAGGAAGAGTGTAAGTTGTGTGGAAATCACTAGGAAAATAGATTTCCTGTTTGCATATGAACAAAACGATGCTTTCTGTAAGGAGCATGGAATTGCTGCTTGAAGAAAGCAACTCTTCAGAACAGAAGTTTCATTTTAAGCGGCTCTATGTATCAAGATACTGTTGTTTAGTATTTAATCTTTTTAACAATATTGCTTTTCCTGCACTTCTTGCACTTAACTCTCAGTTTCTGCAGGTGAAGTTCACAATTTTCTGAGTGTTGAATTTGCTGAAGGTCACAGTAGAGGGTTGTGTGGGTATTGCGCCTGGAAGATTCCAGTCCTTGCCTGTGCTGCTCTCTGCCATCCAGTAGCTATAAAAATTCATTTTGCTTCCCCCTCTCCCTGTCTGTTTGCAGGTTATCTTGACGAATCAGATTACCACATCGTTGAGCAATGGCCTTGCGATCCAGGCAGACCTGGTGTCTCCAGCTGATGATTTGTCCCTGTCTGAAGGTAAGAGATCCCTTCTATCAGAACTGAAACTCTACACTGACACAAGTCCACATTGTAAGTTGCTGTCTTCTCCTGATGTTCAGGGGTCTGTGAGAGCGAGGTTATCAAAGCCTAACATAAAACAGTCAGGGAAAAAAAAATATTTTTTGGTTTCTTTGAATATCCATTTATATAAAAAAAAGAAAATTAGTGTATTAACTTAAAGGATCTGACACATTCTAAGGGCTGGGAATAAATTTTGAATATTCAGTTCTATAACATGTTCTTCAGCATTGTACTTTCATTCACATGCATTTAGAACATTATTTTTTCAGTCTTTTACAGTTGCTGCTAGAGTTAATACACAGGCTAGGCTAGAAATTTGATCTTGATCTAATGATTGTCAGTTGTGCCAAAGAGATACAGCCAGTCGCAAAGGAAGGAGAGCAAATACTCAGTCCCATCGCTTGCGTTATGCTTGTCTGGTTTTCAAGTACAGTGCCTCAATCTGCAGCTCTCAGTATTGTGTGAATGAAATATGAGGCTTTATGTGATGTCATGTACGACTTGATATCTTCACGTTTCTTTTTTTTCTGCACAGAATTAGAGGCAAGCACGTATTTCCAGGGTAATAGTGAGGACTTCTTGTGTTAAGAAGAGAAGATAATTCTGAATCAAAGTTTTTCGAAGTAATATAACAATTTCAGCTTTCCCTACTTGCAAAAAATAGTCAGAATATCCCCAGTCAGGGACAGATGCAGAGAAGCTTGCTATTTAGAGTTCAGTTCACACATAGATCCGAGTGTATGATGTTAAGCAGCACTCATCTTTCCTGCAAAGGCATGATAATTGCTTGTAGGCTTCCTACTTGGTTTAATATGGATATTTCCTCTCATTCTCTCTTTGTACTCTCCTTAGTTGTTCTGGTCAGCTTATCTTTGTTCTGACTGATGACAAGCAGTCCTCTCAAGCTTGTCTGACAACACAAGAACAACCCAGAGGCAAACCCTATGAAGCAGTGGTTTAAAACTGACATTATTTCTGCAATTCACTTCGATGGACTAGAGGAAGATTCTGAAGAAGCATTTGTCAAAGAGTAGCAAATAGCTTCAGTGTAATGCCTCTAGGACTGACTGATGTGTTTGCTTCATAATTATGTCAATAGGAGCTTGGGCAAAGCACGGCCCATTAAATCATTTCGGAATTGTGCTTGTGGCTTTTGTTGGCTCCATCCATTGCCAAAGTGTCTCTGAAGTTCATTGCTTGAATATCACTCTCTACCTCTGTTAGAAAGAGTTGAAATTTGGTAACTAAATTTGGAAAAGAAAGACGTCATTTTTCATTTTTATGATTTCCTTCTTGGCATGAAGTTGTTGCACATTGTCTCAAATGCTCTTGATCGCAGTACTTTTGCTTTTCTTTGTCCTTCAGAATTGCTCTGTATGAGCTTCCTCTGAAAAGAAAAGCGTAGCTGACTCTGAGGTGGAAGTAATAGCAAAACACGCTCTCAGTAAAAAATATTTTGTTCTTGTGGTTAAAATATTTGAAGAGTCTTCGGACAAAGCATGGAGTAGTTGCAATCTTTCTAATTTCTCCTGCAAAAATGAAAGATTCTCAGTGCTGTGTAGGAACCATAGTTCAATAGTATTCTGAAATCAGGATTATGTAAGAGACAGTATGATGATTTTTGTAGCAGCTACAGTTTATTAATGAAGCTGTGTCTGAACTCCCTACTGCCACTATGTTTCATCTTTTAGCCCAAGAATGAGTTAAAATGTCTTTTACATGTGTGTGTTGTTTTCCTTTGTTTCTCTCATTCCATGTTTTTAATTAAGTGTCTGAAGTGGTAAAATGTGCCAACAGGACACTTGTTGAAAATGGAAACCTTTGTTTAGCCTCAAAACAAGAACAACACAGACAGCAGCCATGCAAGCACCTCTAGTAATTCAAATTTTATCAAGGGATGCAGGGGTGATAGACTTCCCTTCCCCTCCCTTCCTTCCCTCTTCTGTCAACTAACATGGACAGATGTGGCATTTAGATGCTATGTTGTATGATTGGAGAGCTCAGTGCATCTCCACACTATGTGGTTGTCTCCTTTCTCATCCATAACATGGCTGCCTCTCGAGTTCCAGTTTGCTTCATTTTTAACCTGTGCTGTCTGCCAGTGAGAAAATGTGGAATTTCAGGCCCATTCAGAGTTGGAGTTCTATGCTTCTCTTGCTGTCAAGAGATACAGGTGTGGCCAGCATTCTTTTTTAACATTGAGGTGTTGACCTGTCCTGAGAAAGTCCCACCTCTAATTTATTTCATATTAGCTATTGAACAGCCTGAAAGTACCAATACTTGAATATTCTGGCAGTCTTGATACTTAAGAATCCTTAGTGAATTAGCCTTCCAGGATTAATGTGATATTCATAATATTACTTCCTATTTTACAACTGTGAAATTTGCAGGAAGGAGTAGTTAGGTGAGTAGCCCAAGTGCACAAAGTGGGTATGTTGCAGAGGCAGGAATAGAGGCCAAATTCATGAGTGGATTTTTACCTCATTCTGCCTTTTCATTCATCACCAACTAAAGCTGAGTTTGAACCAGTGACCTAGATGTGAAGGGACCCATAACACATTATTAGTCCTGTAAGCAACTCAGACCCCTTGGTTTTGTGCATGTCTCATATGTTGTTTTAATCCTATCTGCAATCAGTCCCGTCAGTGTAAATGGCTTGCTAAAAGGATAATTTTTCTTGGATGGAGGCAGAGATGAAAATTTTGGACTGAACATGCTATTAGAAAGAAGTAGAATGTTACAGTGGCTTTTGTTTTTAATTCAGATTGTGCTTTACAACAGAATTGCTTGGGTTATGTGTTGGATTAGGCAAGAAACCAAGGAAGCTGTTCATCTGATGTGTGACAAAGTTAATCTGATTAACAAACTGAAAGGACATTGTCAAGCCGTTTCAGGCTCAAAGCTTGTCTTCTGCAAAATTGTAATCTAGTGCATGAAAACTTGTGTCCTAAAAATATATTAGAGTTTGATGAGAACTTTAAAGGCCTTATAGAAGCAACACTGACTGTAAAATCCCACCACTTACATATCAGTGTAAGAATTCTTGAACTGTTTGTTTGCATTTCTTGTAGGAAATGGTTATGTCCAGCTAAATTCCCAAGTCTGTGCATGCTTCTGCTTCAAGACAGGAAAAAAGAATGCTTGGTTTACTGCAAATTAAAGTGCTGAATGAAATACAAAAGTTTTTCTATCTGTGGCCCAAGTCTTTGCATTCAATTGGCCTTTAAGTACTTGCCAGATTATTATCTAAAGGAGTTAATTAAGACTAATAATGTTTTTCTACAGCTCTAAAATCCTCAGATGTGTAAAGCTGTTGCTTCCTCCATAGGAATCAAACTTAGTTTTTCTTTATAGCTGCACCAGTCTTATATAGCTATGTCAAAAACCTTATCATTGGAGGGGATAGACTAGAGGATGATGTGAACACTGCTATTTCACTTTCACCCTTGCTTTATGGAGTAACCTCTGTATAGGTCTTCCAGTCAAAGACAACTTTGAGAAGATGTAGATTTATTTTAGGTTGCAGAGATGGTCAGAGAAGCCCAGGACTATCACTAGGCTTGAAGATGTGGCCTGAAGAATTAATGTTTTGTTATTTGAATGTGTAAAAAGTAGCTCTTAACCCAATTGAAATAATTTCTTTAATAATTACAAAAATAAACTTAAGCTGCATTAGGCTAAGTAAAGAGTAAAAATAGAGTGCAAATGTCCACAAGAAAGTATTTTGTTAATGGATGCTTTTAAACAAATTATCTGTGTCTATGACTGTACTATTAAGTTCACATGACTATGTTTTACCTGATGTAGAGAGCCATTAGGAATTAATTCCAAGCCAATGTATTTGAGCAGTAGCTGGATGGTGAAATTTGTGTGCTGCGAAGAGATAGGACAGTATGACCTACTTGTGGTCCCTTCTAGTCCACCAGTGCCTATCCTATCAATGTATCTGCCAGCTGCAAGCTCTGGCTTCCTCTCGCAGACATCAAAGCCAAACTCTCTTGGAAAGGGGTGTGTTGGTACGAACAAGAACAACATCCCCCTTCCAATGCGCACAAAGCATCAGGCAGAAAAAAAAAAGGAATGCTGTCTTGGGCTCCTTCAGTCTCAGCTAGCACTTTCAAATATTTGTTTGGAAAAGTCAGAATTATTTTGTGTTTAAAGTTGTCTGTAAACTAGCGCTGGCTGTGGGGAGGCCAGCATTCAATCTTCTGCCATTTGTGTTCATCACGCGATTTGCCGTAGCGTTGTATATTTTTAGTGCACGGTGTGAGCAATGAGTTTAGTCTGACCTCTTCATCTTTGTTGCTGTGATCTTGAATTCTTTGAAGCTGTTGAGCAGAAGTAGGCTTTTGTGTTGTGGAGACTGGAGAAAGTTAAGCTACCATAGTATCTCCCACCCACGGGATTTTCCTACTTTAGGAGCAGATTTGAAGCTGGACTCTTTGGCTTCTCTTCTCTGCTGTGTCCTTCATCTCCTGACAGATTGTGGTTATATCATTTTATTCTTCAGTTATTCTTCTATTTTATTCTTAATTTTTTAGTGTATGGATATATTTTTTATTTTGGAACTTTTTTTTTCCTTAATATTTAATGGTATTCCTATGGAGAAAATAATGAGTTGACCTGCTGTTCACCCCAGAGTAAGATGAGTTCTGTAGTTTATTATTTTTCTCTCTTCAAATCCCTTTTTTTTAGTCCCGGTGCTGAAACAACAGAACAAGAGAACTGAGGGGGCCCCAGAGATCAGAGGCTGTTAGTTGGGTTCGGTTTGTTTGTTTATTGATGTGTGTATACACTTACACTTAAAGTTGGACCTGCAGGTGACTTAATAAAAACAAAAAAGAATATTCTCTGAGAACACAAACATACCTGTTTTACAGGAACTATGAACTTATGAATGAAGCAGCTGTTAAGCAAGTGTCTAAAACAATTCCTCCTTGTAGTTTTAAAGCTAATGCAGAATAATGCATGTCCTAGTGAAGTGCTCCAGCACAATATGAATTTAAATAGATTAGGAAGGATCATGACAGTTTTGGCATGTTTTAGGCCTTTAGTATTTTAGCCGAATGCTCTGTAAACCTATTGCAGGCTGGTTTACATGCTTTTGCTTGAAAGAAGAGATGGTTTACCTTGGATCATTGAATCAGTGGTGTTAGCTAATCAAAATAAATTTTTAATGGGACAATTAATAAATTAATATCCTGTCTTTTTTATATGAATCCACTCTGACTTTCTGAGACCCAAATATTTCGGAGTAGGTGCTAAAACCCTTTCATTTGTTACCATTATGGAATAATCTGTGTGGAGATTAGTACATCTGTTTATGAAACTCAAGAGCCCTGTGGCATGGTATAAGAAAGATCTTTTGAATGTGACCCCGGTGAAGGTTAGTGAATTCTAGATGTGCAAAAAAGGCAATGAGTGCAAATAACATTACTGTATTGGCAGATTATTTGGAAGATGAGTTTCCACAATTAGCCCATGTCTGTGCATACCAAAGAGTGACTTTTCCAACTGAGACTGGTGTGCAGGTGTAAACCATGAAGGCTACAGCACGCTTCTGAAAATGTAATGGAGTTCTCTTCTTGGTTTATGGTTTATCAAGGTTACAATATAT
The DNA here is from genome assembly GCA_013396935.1 of Baryphthengus martii. Classification (NCBI taxonomy): domain Eukaryota; kingdom Metazoa; phylum Chordata; class Aves; order Coraciiformes; family Momotidae; genus Baryphthengus; species Baryphthengus martii. The sequence goes on along the minus strand of VWZK01022030.1, from coordinate 233,879 downwards.
CTTTGGCCCTTTACAGTCACGATAGATGGAAGTGTAGTGAGATTTGCCTCTGTTTTCACTTTGATATGAATCGTCGGTTCTCACTTGATGGCCCAAGGCCAACTACCCTCCCGTGGTGGGACAGAAGAGCTCGGTGAGTCCATCAGCCACAGGACAGTGCCTCCAGGTCTGAGCCCTGGGTATCTCTGACTTCAGCATAGGAGTTGATAGTTACTCATCTGACTGGTTCCTGTTCGCATGAGCTGTAAGGGAACAGCTGCAGTTGTTCCTTTCTAATTCTTTATTTTGCTGCTGGAATTCCTGCCTCAGCTGTCTTTTAAGGAACTACCACAGCACAGACCCTGTAATTCACCAGCCAACAGTGCTGTGGGACGCCTTTTCCCTGTTCTATCTTCGAGTTACGTTTCCAGCTTCAGACCCTTGATGGAAAACATTGTTAGGCCCACATACTCTGAAAGGTGAGAAAGGATCTCATCTTCCTTAACCTGCTAGAAATCAGGGTAGTATGTAACACATAGATAGGTAAACAGTGGGCACCAAAAAAAGGAGGGACCTCGATGAAGCTTGTTAATACATGTTCATGGGGAAAAAGAAGCCTCCTCAGAATAGGATTTTGTTCTTGTGCTCACATTGTGTTCATGTTTCTAGTAACTCAGTGCTCCTAGCAGTAGTTGAGTCTTCACCCCAGTGCTTCAGTGGAAGGAAAAAAGCCATTTTGGCTGTTGAGAATGCCCGAAGGAAGTGCACCATCGTTACAAGGCCTGGAACAACCGATACTAACCATCAGGGGAAATGATGTTGTGGTTGTTTCTGCATGATGCAGGGTTGCGGTGGTGTATGGAGCAGTTAGATTTCATGATAACAGTGGTCATGTCAGCCTGTACTAATTTTAATGCTATATTTCAACAAGTGGGAAGTAGTGACATAACATCCAGACAAATTTTAACGGCTTTTTAATCGAAAGATAAATCTCTCAGTAAAGCAGTGTTACTGAGACTGTACATGTCTATGGAAGTTTCAAGCTGAATGACATATGCATAATCACTTGATCTAGACTACGAAAGGGTTGAAAACCGTCAGCAGGAGCATTCAAAGGCCTCTATATATCTGCTTAAGAGAATCTCCATTCCTCATTTCCTAATTGCCACGATGATAGAATACAAAGCTTTTCTGCTTTGTTGTGGTTTCTTTCTGAAGACGTGATATGACTTACAATCATTAATCAACAATTTGTAATCCAAAAACCCTTCAGGTGCATTTGCTGGGATCACTCATCTATATAATCAGAGGCATGAAAACAGAAGTGCTTACAGTCATAGATGGGTGGTTAGGAGCTACCACCTCTCAGCTGCTGAGTAACTTACCTCAGCTGAGGCAAAGTGCGACTGAGTACACATTGCACCTTCCAATGCAAAGTAAAATGGGTTTGCACGAATCTTGCTACCCGCACTCATTTATTCCTGTTTTCCTTTAACTGCAATAAACTGAGAGCGTGCACGGGTCAGTCAATAAGTTTCAGTCCATGGTGTGGAGCTGTAAAGCACTGTAACAAGATTGCAATTGGTCATTTCCTTATACCCTTTAAAAGGTTAAAAAATAAGATTAATGCATATTTCAGTGTGAGTGAATATAGAAACTATGTTCTCTTATGCACTGAAATTTAGACTTGTTTATATCATTAAAGTAGCATTTAAGAGACCTAGTTATTTAATGGTAGTAATTCCTTCTCCTTCTCCTTTGCCCTTTCTTCCCATCCTGTGCAGAATAGAGAAGATCGCCCAGCATTTTTACTGTGGTTTACTGCAAATCAGTGGTTTAAATCAGAAACACAAGACAGGGTTTGACTCTAAATTCCTTCTGCAGCCCTACATTGTACTCCAGTGTTGGTGGAACTGTTCCAAACTAACTAGCTAAATACCATTTTTACCTGTGCACAATGATCAATTAAATTCTATCTTAACTTACTATGGTTTATTCTTAAATCTGTGCAAACAGAGGCAAAGGAAAAATATATTAATTGAATCTTCATCATTCAGTAGAATTCAGTCCCATTTCTTGTGGAGTTTTGTAGTACTAGCAGTAGATCTCTCTTCAGGTGGGACTGGGAAGGATCAGAAGGATTTCTATACATGAGAGAACATCGCTGTGTGGGAATTCTATTTGACTTGTGGTGTTACATGAAGCGTATTAGCTTACCTGCCGAAGTGGAACCAGTTAGGAGTGACCCCCTAGGTGCAGGTGTTGTGCCAAAAGGGAAGGCGAAGCAGAAGGGACAGAGGATGATTTCAGAGTCTGATGCCCGTATTATAGCTACAGTTCCAGCTGGGTTTCCTCTGGGTTTACTGCAGGATGTTTGAAAAAGTGGCTTCTTGTTAATCTCAGGCAGCCTCTGTGATTGATGATTCCCCTTAACCATAAAAACAGTGCATGGGTGTTTCTGCTTAATTTGTGTGTATTTCCTGCTTTATTATTGTAATAATGATTTATTGTCTTAAATGATGGAAGTTTTATAATCTATTAGCCTTTTTTTGGAGGTTGAAGCTGGGTTCTCTGACTTCTGAATAAACTTCTGCTCAGTGATGGTCTGCTCCTAAAATATTACATTAAACCCAAACAACACATCATAATAAAAAGTCAGTATATGGTTGATGTGCTGTCTCTTAATTTAGCAAAAATAGGCAGCTTGAGTATGAGCAGATTTTGCATGTGGAGCATGCATCTAATCTTAGTTCTGTTTGTCTTCTTGTAGTATCAGTTATACTGAAAAATAAAGTGTTCAGAGGAGAGCAACCCAAGAGGTCACAGTGCTGTACAGAAAGATGGGTGAAAAAATGGTAGAAAGAGGATAAGCCTGGAGTTTAACTAGAGGAAGGCTTTGTTTGTGCTCATTTTTACTTTCCTAAAATGTCCTGCTGTTGCTCCAGTCTCCCAGGCAAGCTGCAGCCTACAGAAGATTCCTGCCTAAGCTGGGGCTTAACTAGGTACATCTCTCTTCTAAGGAAGGGTAGAAAAGGCAGTGGCTCAAGTATGAATTGCTCTACTGTTAACAATGGAAGATTTCTCCAAAAAAAGCAAACCCCCAAGCAGATGCTACCGCCATGCAAGCAGCCATGGCTCTTTGGGAGTAATTCAAGCCAGTCTGATACCTGGCAGGGGAGCTGTTGTTTCAGGCTGGCACATGGATATGTAAGGGAGTCGTTTGGGCACGTTTTAGCTGAATATCAAGAAGTTGTTTCCTAGCGTGAAATCTGTTAGACCAGCTGTTCCCAAATGGTTTCTGTTTGTGCCTCTGTTTCTGGTGGTGAACTCACCCCAGCCGAGCTTGCGACCCTAAATACTAACATAAACAATCGCATCTCTGTCAGGCTTGCAACTCCACTCTGTGCGGCTGTGACCCTGCTGGAGGTTATGACCCCTGGTTTGGGAATGGTTGGGAGAGACTGTCAGATAGTCCTGCTGGGGAAGCGCTGATATGCCCCATCCAGGCCAGGATCATCACAACAAATGCCTTCAGATCTCACAGTAATTTGTAAGCCCCTGCCACCAGTTGGAGAGTACAGCCTATTAGAGCTGACATGTCACTTTGGTACATCAGGAACATCTCGGAGATCAAAAGGTCATAGTCCTCCCACGCTGCTGCAGCCTTTCTTCATGGACTCGCCTCTTCATCTTACTTCCCCGTCAGTTGGCTGGCAGCGAGCCCCCGCTCCCTCGCGGCGCAGCTGATTTGGCCGTGACTGCTGGATGTGTACCAGCTGCAGCTTCCGCCCCGCTGCCTCTCCATCTTACTGCTGCTCTCAAGCCACCCTTTCCAAAATGATTCTCCCTTAATACAGGGATTGATGACTGTCTCTCTCTGCTGAAATAATTAAACATTATATTCAAAGTAATTAAAAGCTCTATAGGGCAGTGCCAGTGGAGGTAGGCTGAATCTTCCTCTGCATTTTGTAAAACTGATCCTGTAATTCATATACCTGTAGATGTGAGCAGGATCTTACACATATGGGATGCTAATGGAGAAATAAACAGGAAGTGGGCTCGTGATTGCTGCTGTGATCTGCAAAGCTTTGGGTCTTCAATAAGCCTTTTTAATATAAAATGCCAAGTTACAGATGTCCTAATTAGACATCTGATTTTTAAGCTTTGTTTTTCCGTAATCTTAGATGGAATTATAAACAACAACAAAAATAGATTTCAAATTTATTTTATGAAAACGCTCACTACCGTAACATAAAATAGTTACATTTTAATAGCTAACTGACTTGATAGTCCAAGGCCATTGACTTCATAATTTACAGTCATGAAAGTTCAACTGTGACACCACTGCATGAATCTGACAAGAGGAGGACCCTGCAGCAGATAATTTATTTTTACTTATTTTTTTTGTCAATAGATCCTGAAATTTGCCAATGGCAGCAGGAAAGAAAGTGAAAATAGTGCAGAAAAATATGACAATTGCTATCATTTGGATAAAAAACTGTATTGTGTACAATTCGCCTGAATTCAGTCTGTGCATGTTTTGTTTCAGACCTCTATATGGAGTGCTTTGTTTAGAGATGTTGCCGGACTGGTTTTCTGTTGGGGAGGTGCATAGAAAGCGTTCAACTGAAAATGAGAACGGCAAAGTCAAGTTGTAGAGCATGTAAGCCATGCAAGGAAATAAAGTCACAAAATCTTACTTTATAGGCTGGTTACTCCCATTTGAAAAGAATGTTCAAAACTTTCTATTTGTAACTTGATCATCCCTTAAACACTAATTACATGTCAGAAAATGGAGCATAAAGTCTCCTCCATATGTCCAGGTTGGATATGGTGCACAAAGGAGCATATCCAATTCATAGTACCTCTTAGGTAATCAGATTAATATCTCCCGAACTGAGTTTACCCTTTTGATACTGAGTCTTTCATATGCCATGTTTCACGTATCGCGTTCTGTTGAAGCTGTGTGGCTTTTCAGTAATTTCCTTGAAATATGTATGTGGTATGTCTGTGCTCTTTTGAGCTGTTCTTGGGACACACATCAATTAAGTATGTTTCTGGCACTCTCTTAATGACATAGTTTCCCTGGAGTCAAAAACCACTCCAAAAACTGAGATCATTTGTTTAATTTAAAAGCAAAAGGGTATGGAACTACAATTTCAGACTTCAACAGCTATGCCCCTATTGCTTTGAAAGAAGGTAAAAAAGATCTTGATGTCTTAAACACAAAATAAATTCCCGAGTTCTTAAAATATCCAATTTCATCCGGCTTTTTGCTTCCTTCGCTTATCTTTTAATTGTAATTCCTTTTTTTATATATATATGGTAGATTTTAAAATTCTTACTGAATTTCATTGTTTGTTGGTTTTGCATAGCAAATGAGTGGACTCTATTTTGTCATCTGGATCTAAGAAATAACTAAATGGTGCAAGGTAGTTTTTAATTAAAATTGCTAATAGCCAATCTGAATCCAGAATTGTATTTCAGGTGGTTGAAGCTTTTGGCTCTAGGACATTCTGGGAATGTATATTGTATAGCAGTTTTTTCCAATACATTGAGAGTAGATAAATTCCCATGTCCTACTTCATCCCTCCAGTAAGATTCATTCTGTGCCTCAAATATCTCTTAGTCTGCGTCTGCATCTTCAGTGGTCTTTTCATTGAGATCAGTAATGTGGTTTTGAAGCAAGGCCTCAGTGATCTTTGCTTTCTGCATGTCTGCTCATTATGTGGGGTGGTTTTAATGTGCATCAACTAGAGAACTTAACCTAGAAGTTCACCTCCATGCTAGCCAGCTGCGCACAAAACCATCATGGAGGCAGAAGGGTCAAAGCCAATGGCTGATCCTCAGGCCACAGCCAAAGCAGGGACAGATGCTCTCACCAGGGAACCAGAGCAGGCAACCAGTCTGGAACAGAACAATGATGCACGTTCAGGGAAGCTGTAGAGGGATCAACACCAACATTTTTGCCAGCTGACATAGTTGTGCCAAATTATTCGTTAATATAGACTTGCTTCTTAAATAAACATATGGAATGTTTTCTCTTGCATGTTTTTGTCTAAGTCAGGCAATACAAACCACTTACAAGGATCAGTAGGACTAATAAGCTGTAATGCTTGTTGCCTGACTGTGGTAACTTGTGTTTACTGAGCTCAGGTAATGCTTCATCATAGGAAATGACAGGATGCATTTCAGCTGGATATCGGCTCAAATCCTAGCTGGTAGGATTTGACAAGCTCATTTGTGCTCAAGCCTGGGCTGCCATGTCTTTAATCTACTGTTGTGCGTGCTATGAGATACAACATTCTGCCTGCCCTTGGCCTACAGTCCCATCTCGGCTGCAGTCAGCATATGCCCTCAGTACCAAATTCCTGGGTCCAGTCATCCTCAGCATCTGCTGCTGAATGATCTGTCAGAAGTCACATCCAACTGCCTTTTACCTTGTCCCTTTCTCTGGTTGCAACTTTAAACTGATAATGTTCTAAGAGTTGAACAGTGGCTGTCATGCTTGAGAGTTAATGTTGTTGAATTGTTACCCACTGAAAACTGCTACTGGCTGAAAGGCAAGTGACTACAAAGATGGGCCTGCAATTTTTTTTACGCTTTAGATGTCTTTAAGTCTTCTCCTCTTAGTGTTCAGTAGGAATGAAGTCTACGATAAACTTCAGCGCCTTTGAGCTAATATAGTGCCTGTCAGTGACCAAATCTGAATCTCGCGAGGGAAAAATTCATGGTGGATTTAGGTTAAATGCCAAAAACCTCATGATCCTTGGAGCCTCTAGTTTGTTCTGTTGACTAACACAAACTAGCAAGGACTGGTCACGTTATTTTCCTCCAGGTTAGGATGAGGTAACTCCGAATGGCATGGGATCAACATTTCAAGTGCTTTATATCCCTGGAGTTCATTGCCTTGGCTTATGGTCAACAGCTGCCCAGTTCTCCTTTTCCTGAGGGTGCATCTGCTTCTTAGTCACTGCTGTGATGGTCATGTGAGCTAGCATGAAATGAACTGCTGGGATCCAGAGGGTTCCAGCAGCAGATGAGTCACAGAGGCAGAGAGGTCAGCACAGGCTAATCTTTGTAGCATTTACCATGCGCAGGGTAGATACATCCTGAGATGAACCTGCCTCTGTTAAAATGAAATGTCTTTTGTCTGCGTGGGAGGATCCTTTGGGTGAGAGGAGGCTGTATTATCTTTGTGCCACTCTGACTATGTAAAGGACTCGGAAAACTTACTGTAATGAGCTGTGGATTTCCCTTAGGTAGGGATACTTTGCTTTCCTCACTTGTTAGGAGAAGATGTTTGTGTCCAACTGGCTGAATAGTAATCGTGAGCAAGTCAAATGGCACAGAATGCCGATGCAATTAGAGCAACTTTGAGTTTATTATAGCTTCAGCCAGCGATTTGGTTGTTGTTCTTTAGCATGAGTATTTAAGGTGATAGAAATTCACCAGCAGTTTGTTTGTAGTGCAGTTTTGAATCATGTGCATTTCAAACTTGTAAATAAATGAATACAACATATTGTGCCTGTAACACAGTGTATTTTCAGTGGGAAAAGTATTTATTTTGATTGTGCTGAAAATTTTTGTGACTACTGTGGTGTCAATGAAAACAGTGTTTTATTAGAAATTATGTGTTCTGTGGAGATGTGTTCACTCTAATAAAATGAAAATCTTGAAGATGAGAGGATATGAGGTTGAGGTTCTTGGTCAGAACTAGAGACATGCTACAGAAAGGGTTATTATCTGTGTGTGTGTATTTCTTCTCTCTCTCACTATTCTGTGCTCTCCCACCCCCAAAAATGTTGTTTTGCAAGGTCTTGCTTTTGCTAAGCCAGTGAAGAATAAAATAAAAATAAAACTATTTACCAATTGGCCCTACTTTTTAGCTCCGTGTGAAATTATGTGGTATTTGTCTTGCACTCAGCACAGGTACCTGTGGTAGTGACACTCCATGTTCTAATCTCTCCGATACACAATTGCCTGCCAGTGGTCTCCGCACACATAGTCGTAAGCAACCTCTACGCTCAGTGGTGCTATTGAAAATGTTGGAGAGCTTGCTTCCCAGTTTCAGCAGTTTAATTGCTAATGGTGCGTTATTGCTTCAGAATTTAATAGTTGCTTCTGGTTATGCTAAAGTTGGTTTAAAACTGCAAGCTTTTTAAAACTGAATTTGTTGCTTCCTCTTTGCAGCGTGGTTTCCTCCTTTGGTACCTTCAAAACATTGTGGTCTGGGCTGTTGGGTGAGGTGACGTGTCCTATTTACACTTGGTTGGAAAAGAATGCGTCACAGGCACGTGAAGCTCTGTGGGGTTTTCTTAGTTCAAATGCTCAGATGCGGCTTCCTGTCATCACCTGAACCCTTACTCTGAATGCTAAAATGATCTCGCTAACTTCAGTATTGTCTTAAGGGAAGACAGGCATAGATTTTAATGTTACCCCTGTGTTCTGCCTGTTGTGGAATGAACACAGGGGTGATTAAAATACTACGTGCCATATTCCCTCGTAGTTAACCTCAGGAGAAAGCCTCTTATTTGTCTCCTTGGCTGCTTCTGCTGCCCTTCCAGTCTTCTCTCCATCTCTAGGGCCACAATTCCATACTGATTGAATTACTGAGACAATCATGCTCTTGTTGACACACAGACATTTCAGACATTGAATCAAGGCATTGTAACACCAGCTCATGTCAGTAAAAAAAGACTGGAGAGACCAAAAGGAAAAATATTTTTACCCTTTACTCCTGTAGAATCATGCAGTGCCCTGACTGGTGGTGGTCAGTATAAACTGCTCAGGCCAGGGACTTTTTCCTTCACTCTCTAAGCTTTGGTGGTCCTGAGCATCCTGATACTTATTAGATAATAAAACAAATGATGATAATTTTGTTTGTCAATTTTTATCTTTTCTTTTGTCTCACTTGAACACATAGTGGCAACAGAACACCTATTAGAGTATCCTTCCTCTGCCCTGTCTCTGCTGATGTTAGAGATGTCCTGTGCTTGCAGGTTCTGCAGTCAGAATGGTCATAACAGAACAAATAGGCCGGGAAACAAAACCTAAAATGTTTATCCAAATCTCTTAATCCACCAGCCACTAAATACCCATCTGCCATGCTTTCCTACCACTTCCCAAATCCTTCCAAAGGAAGCAGCCATATGGTAGGTGTGTTTAGATGGAGGTCTCTCAGCTTGTTATCTGATGGAGTTACAGAGTTCAGCATACAAAATAGTGTCATTCATTGTTTATCCTCAAAATTTGAGCAGAAATGTGTTGAACACTGCTCAGGAGAATGAGCTGCAGCCTACCTGTTTGAAAGTAGCTGGTGATTTTGCTTACTTCAGGTTCTGGAGTCTGTATTCAGATGACATATAAGCCCTAAAGGTTTTCTGCTTTGTTTTGCATTCTTTTTTTGTATTTTACAAAATCAAGCCTTTAAGAATTAGCTCCTTCACATTAAGATCCTGGATAAATTGATGTACTAAAAAATATTTTCCTGTACTTTTTTCTTCTCTTTAAAATACCTTTACTTTTTTCCCTTATTCTTTTTCTTTTGATGACAGTCGTTAATATCACTTCCAGGTTCCTTTATGTTTCCTTCTGCCTTTTTCTGTCTGCCTGTTTCTTGCTTTTCATCTCCACTCTGAGCACAACAGATTGCCCAGAACGCTTGTGTTGTCTCTGTCATCAGTAGTTTTCAAAACCTGGTTGGATAAAGATCCGAGTAACCTGGTCTGACATTGTAGCTGTTCCAGCTTAGGGCAGGAGGTAGAACTAGAGACCTCCTGAGGTCATCTTTCCATCTTGAAATATCCTGTGAGCCTATGATGCCAGTTTTAAGTCTTTTTGCATATATTCTTCTTTGTTATGCCATGTTTGTTATGCTTATTTATTAATCTATACACAAGGTCACATATTTTGATGAGTCTCTAATATGTCCTTAATTTTTCAACTGGGCAGCTCTTTCAAAAGACAGGGGTCTTCAAAACTAATTCCTTAATTATAAAGCTATATATTTTGTTGCTTTTAATTGTGCTGATGGTTTGAAGATTATCTTTTCTGCTAGCTCATATTAGCAAATACTTAATAAATTTTGAGATGGAATAGTTCTGCCTGATAGCAGGAGGAGAAAAATACTTTCTCTTCTGGAGCCCTCTGGCTGATTTTAGATTGTTTTCAACAGAACTTGAATAAGTATTTTTTTTTTTTCCTCCCCTTCCTTCCTGAAATATGAACTCTGCAGATAGGACAATTCTGTTCCTCTTAAAATGAGCAATGATTTTTTTTTTTTTAATGGAAAAACTACTTCTGTTGGTATGCCTCAGCTAGTGATTAATAGCATACATACAGACCTAGGACATCCCGAATTTTGGCCTGATGAGAACCCTGGCCTGCCAAATCTCTTGCAGTAGACATACCCTTGTAACTCACAGTCCACTTCCCTCCTCTCATATTAATCCCAGGATAACATTAAACAACCAGTGAGTTACAGCCCTCAGATGTTGACATTCGTCGAAAAAGTAACTGAGTGTAATGTTAGTGATGAACTTACTGTAACAAACCAGATGTAACCAAGGTGTGTTTAAAGAGAGTGTTTTAAATCCCACCTCATGGTCAACATTAACATTTTCCTAACACCTAATATAGGCTAGATGAAAAGAATTTTGGTGCTTTCAGGGTTTTGACACAAACAACCGTGCCTTCTACTTGCATCTGTAGTTCGGAAAATATTTGTTAAAAACAAACTGTACTTTTTAATAGATTTTAGTGTTACAGTAAGGCACCAAGCTGGGAGCTCTGCAAACCATAGTCTCTTTCCTCTTCTTCTTGGTCCATTAAACACAAGCGGTAGTGGCACAAGCTGTTCTACTGGCTTGTAATTGTATTTCAGCTTTAATCTGGAGATTCCACATCCAATCAATCAGCATGAAAGCTCAGGCTGTCGTTCAGTCCTTTCCTGAATTTCTAAAGCTATTGTGAAGGTCATCACTGATGTAGATACTGCGGTTCGTAGCAAAACTGGTAAGTAGGCAAATTCATTTTGCATCAAACTGTGAACAACTCTGTAATGGTGGTAACATTCAGCTACTACTGACCTGTAATATATTCAAACCGGCGACCTAGAGGTGAAACATAATTTCTCCTAGAGCCAGGCCATTTCTTGACTTGGGCCAAGCTAGTGACCCAGCGATGAACACTGTGTCTTACTGCATGGCCAAAGACTGAATCAGGGACTGCAAGTAACTGTGATTGATAGACCTCAGTTTTTTGAGCTTTACTACGCTTGGGCAGAAAATGTTTGAAGAAGTTGCAGCCAAAACCTGGCAGATATGCTTATTTTTCTGACCGTCTCTTACTGACAGTTCTTACCTGCAGGTTACCCGTGGTTCTAGACTTAAAGCCCTATATATAATACATGTGTACATATGTGTGTGTGTGTTTATACCAAGCTGTTTTGTTACTTGTATTAATTTGAATTATTTCCTTGTTAGTGAAGAAGGAATGTGTATGTAAACAAAGGCTTTTGCTCCCTGTCCAGACTGTTCTCCCAGCAGCTTTATTGACAGGGTAATCCAGTGTCTGTGAAGTTAGTCAGCAGTGATGCTGGGGAACCTGCTTCTGGCCTCTGAATAAATCTTGGAGAAGACAGGTCTCTGATAAGGGAGACTCATGCTGTTTACACTTTCATGCTTGTGCAACTGACGTTGCAAAAGGAAACAAAAGATAATGTAATGTAGTTTTTGAAGTATATTTGTCCTTTGGCCTTTACGGTAAGTCCATGCGTTACACTCCTCCTGACTGTGTTTTCATTTTCAAGATGCAATCTCTTTCCCTAAAATGGAAGTTCCAGTCTGTACTGAAGATGACTGTAAATGCTTGTGACTAAAAACTATTAATAAAATGGCTGTATATATCCCCCAAATTAGTTAAACTAGTAGCACACACAAGAATGCTGGGTTGCTGGAATGAAAGGACTCTTTCCTTCTAAATACTAGCAGCAGCTACTAACTTTTTTTTAAGATTAATTTTCACTTGTGAATTGCTGTGGAATGGTGCCAGATCCATTCCATCGAAGTGATGGTTTCCCAGGCGATTCCCAAGATGAACAGTTAGGCCTGAAGGCCTTCCCATCTTTGACTCAACAGCATACTTGCACACAGCTTTTACAGGACATCTTCATGGCTTAACGGGTTATTCACTTTTTTTTTAATCTCCGTTTTAAAGATTAGCCATACTGCTGTGTAGTTCTGTTACAGCCAAATAAAGGCAATGTAAATGAGAGGAAAGAATGCAAGTTTGTGCATACAGCATAAGAAACAGACTTAAACCGTGATCCAGAGATTATCCTGGGGTGGGAAAGTAGTTGAAACTTCCTCAGCAGAAGCTGTCTTGCTAATCAGCTCTGGCAAAGAGCCTCTCGATGGGATCCTGATACACTCTAGCAGGGTTGCCAAGTAGAAAGCAGGAATGCTGTTTATTACTGTACCCAGGACCGGCAAACTTCTACTGGAATTTGTGCACAATTCTGATTCTCAGAGTTTAGGGATAATATGGAAATACTGAGGGAGAGTTCAGAAGAGGACCACAAAAAAAACAGTCCACATTGTAGAAAGAGCTTTCCATGTAAGGTTCTAGGAGTTTGGTGAGAATGTGAGACTGCAGAGGTACTTAGGCTTGGAACTGCTATTTGGCAGTTCAGTCTTCTGAGTTGTATGGGCAAACATGTAAGAGTCTGTAGTGACTGGAAGAAGAAGTGGTAAGACTTCAGCAATAGAAGGTGTGCTTACTATCAGCATAGGTGTCAACTTTGGGGCAGCTCATCTGTGAAGCTGGAATGCTAGTTATTGGTATATTTAAGACGGTGTGAAACAACTGTACAGAAGCAACCTTTAACCCAGCTTCTTAGCATGCAGACCAGAAGAGATGCTCACAGGAAACTCTTTTGGGCTGTATGTACTGCCATGATTTTACTGTAAGGAAAAATGAGACTGAAAAAATGAAAGGCAAGCTAAATGCAGTCCACTTGGTATGTTTTATAGATGAAGACACAAAACTTTTTTTGCACTGTAATGACTGAGTTTCTTGACAGCCTTGTCAGAACCTGGCAAAGATGTGCATCTGTGGAAGAAATTAAGATCTGAAGTCATACTAGGGCATGAGAGAAAGTGCATACTTACAACTCTCTGCTAGCCTAACAGTATTTAGATGAGTTTTTCTAGAAGCTTTTCTCAGAAAACTCTCCTTTCATTTTTCTAGGCAGTGTGCCTAAGGAATAACTTATTTGTGCTCACTGATAGCACGTGTGTGTACTGTTAGTTTCTGCATGCAGTGACATGCAAGCTTGGTGAGGTGCACAAACCAGTGTATCTATGCTTTGTTTTGGAATATGCCCTCACAGAACTTCTGGGGTTTTGAGAACAGGGATGGATCCTTGAAAATTACGGTTTCCAAATATATGAAGCAGAATTCTCATGGAAATAGTCTTGTACTGGAAGAGCTTACCTTCCTTTTTTACTGACTCCACAGGCAGAAGTTTTCAAAGCAGCTTTTCCTGGCCACATGCTGTGCAGTCCTTTGTGTTTGTAGTGGAGATCAAAAGCACAGAAAAGCTCCTTTGAGCTGTGGCCAGTAATATTTACCAAAAAAAGCAATCATTCACTGAGACGCTGGGTGGCTCGGCAAGCTCTGCATGTTTGCCAGTGTGTTGGATGCAGAGGGCTCAGCTGAAGACTAGAGGTCAGATTTGAAAGATGTGGGGTAAGGTGTGACTGCCGCCCTCTTCTTATGGGAATATTTGAGTTGTTGATTGCTGTCAGTGTCATTATGCAAGTTGTTTACATGTGATTCATAAGCATCAAAAATATGTCCAAAATAATACCTCCGACTGAGTGGGATTTCTGGGTTGTACTGAGGCCATCAGCAACTTCCACAGCAGTCAGTAACTGTGTTAACCAGTGCTCTCTGGTTCTGTCTGGTTTGGTGGACTTAGGTCATTGGTGCAAAAAGCACTGATGCAGTACAGAACAAGGTCCTGATGAAATTAGCCATTTACATGAAGTGGGATCTTATTCCTTTCTGGTTATGCGACTACCAATGGGTTATAAAAAGACGGTCTTTTTGAGGGCTAGGTTCAGCTATCTTTTAAGCAGAGGCATAGTTGAGATGGAATAAACCATTGAAACAGTGAAAATAAGATGTCCCTGTCCTGTCTCCAAAATCTTTAAATGCTGACACTGTAGATTGACTACATGCGACTGCGTTGCTATATCCTGGTGAGGAGGGAAGGTGGGGAAGACAAAAAGCTATAATATTATAATAGATTTAAATTACTTGATACTTGGGAAGTGCTGAGGTACATGAGCAAAGCCTCTTAAGCCTCGTGCATTTATGGTTTTATTTTCAGACATGGGAATTTGAGAATGTAAGTACGTGAAACTCTCTGAATGGTGCACAGAGGTGGTGCCCATATTGCTGCCATGTTCTTTGAAGTTCAGAGTTTTTGAAGACCATTAGAATAGAACAGCACCATCAGTGAACAGAGAGACCTAGTCAGGTAGAGGAGTGAAACCAAAAAGTCTATACTACTGATTGGCCCAAGAGATCCTGCAGGACACATTTGTCGGCATCACAAGCAGGACACTGTTACGTATGTTATAATACATCAGTAAATATTATGTGAATAATGAGCATGGCCCAGCATCTCTCATCAATCTGAAGAGCCTGATTAGTTACAGGAGGAGGAGGACAGAGAATGGTTGGTTGGGGTTTCCCTATAGAAGGCTTCAGATTTTTTTCCTTTGCAGAAAAGGTGGCCACTGTAAATATTTGACAATAAGAGCAATGATGATGAAAACTGCTACTGTAACCATGGCTCTTGAAATATTTACCAATGTGTGAGTCCCTGATTCCCTAGTACAGTTGATTGGCAGCTTAGAACCAGTAGGACTGGGCTGGCAGCCTAGAAGGTGATCTTCAAGGAAAAAGAGGGGTTTGTCTTTAACATAGTAAAGTAGCATCCAGCTTCTGATGGACAGAGGATAGAATGAAGACATGTTGGAGACAGGAACAGTGGTTTGTGGAAATGCCTGAGGAGGCCAAGCTCTCTCAACAGACTACAGAGAAACTACCCTAAAAACTGGCTAGAAGTGACAGCAGCTGGGGCAGTATGTACTCAAAAGACAGCAGATTCCCACCTAAGGTTAAGAGCTTTAGGACTAGACGTAAGACCTAGTGAAAGAATACAGCCCAAATGCACAAACATCTTTCAGAACGTGTAAACTCTGGTTTACATCTATAGATGAATGTGTTGTGATACAGTTCACAAATTGGCATATTCCTTGAAATCTGCTTTTAGGAGTTGGCTGTGGTTATTTGAAAGTAGAATATTAGGCTGGTTTCTGGATTAATATATTTAACAGAATTTGGAGGTGCATAATATAAATCTGTGTGTTCTCCAATATTATGTCATGTCATGTTAGGACAAGGAGTATTTTTATCATGGAACTACCATTGAAGGCAACAGAAATGAGTCTTGAATCCTGCTTGTCAGCTAAAGAAGTACTCAGGATCACACTTGGTGATCCATGGCTCTCATAAAGACTTTTAATAAGACTACAAATGAAGCACTGAAGTTATTAAATCCAAAGATGGAAAGCATAAGCCACAGGAGAGTCCCTCTGGATTTGTCTTTCCTTTGGGTAACTCAATTTCATGTGTTTTGGATTAATGAGATGAAGCCTAAGGGAAGGTACTAAAAGAGAGAAAATTTTTGAAGTTACTTCACCCAGTTCAGTTTGAGAAAGTACAGTGCAGTGCTTATGGGCTCTGCACAAGTGTTTATACATTCTGACTTGTATAAGATCAGCTTTCTGCTTGAGTATTTTTTTACTTTCTCAATCAAAATTAAATACTAGCTACGATGTTGTTAACCTTTGAAATGTTCTGTGAGTGAAGATGTCTATTTTGGGGAGGCAAGTTTCTTATTAATCTAGCATTGTATTGTGGAGGTTTTTTTCCAGTAAATGTCTCATAATAAAAGACAGATCAAGCTTAATCAGCAGAAGGAAGTGAAGGACCACAAATGAGAAGAGTTGAAGGGGTCCTCCTCTGTCCACTCAAGAAGAACTGGGCACTTCTTTCTCAACATTTCTTTCCCAACATGCCCAAGACCCGCTATGTTTGGAAGCAGGATTCAGATGAAGAGTGACCTTTCTCTGTGACTTTTGTGCATTCAGAAGGAAGAAGTTATCTGTCTTGCAAATGGCATATTCTTGCTACATCTGGCAAGAAGGTGGGAGAGTCAGCAAACGGTGGCTGTCACTTGTGTCTTACAGCGAATTAGCACTTAATTTTGGATTTCATTTCCTGTTATCTGTCAAAACTCTCTTGTGCAACTTCAGTTCCTCCAAAAGTAACTGTCTTTCCTGAGTATCTCATAGTGAAGTGGTGGTTTCAGCTTCCTTTTGACTGTATTCCAACTTAAAAGATAATGGATATTTCTATTCTATTTGGTTGCTGCTCTCGTTGCTATTCGTCATATTTTTTTATTACTGAAATAGCAGAAAATGGATTTATTTCCCCATGTATGCAATGATCTCCTCCATGCCTAGGAGAACAATTTTAAACGTTCAGTTCCTGGCTTTGCCGTGTTACAGACTGTGTTCAGTGCAATTGCTGTCCGGTTCAATTATTATTTCATCATTGTTTATATTTGGTTGTGCTGTAAACAATTCCATATAGAACTCTTATCATTGTCCTGAGAGATTTTGTCAGGAAGACAAGCAGGTGAAGTTGCTGAGGACAAAGCCATGCACCAGGTCGAATGCTACATGTATATTCTGTCAGAGAACATGCTTAATATTGGTAGTTTATCCAAATGTAATTTTTTGGGGTCCTGTGCTGTTGAAGAATGAAAGAAAATCCATAAAGTTATTTAGTAAAATTAAAGCAAACTATCAGCTGACATTTATAAAGCTCTTTTACTTAGCTGCTGTGGCTGATATTAAAAAAAATTCCATTTCCATCCTTGCTTAAGTTAGGTTTCTTCGAAATACAGGAGTAGCAAATTCTAATGCACAGTTTCCTTTCAAAATACATACTCTCTGGGAGATAAAAACAGAGAATGAAACAGCTGTAACTCTCACATTCCGCCTCTCTCTCCTAAATAAACAGAGACAATTCAGTATCCAATAGAAGAGATAGGTATCTACGTGCCTGTGCGTATGCGTACACTTCTGGATGGATTTAACCACATACTCAGAAGTCTTACAATTGCTCTATTGGGGCAACTTGGGTGAATGGTCATTCCCTTTATGTTTGGGGTTTTTTTTGAGCTGTTATGGTCATCAGATCTTTTTCCACCTTTGGTCAACCATTCATTAAAGAATTTAAAAAGCAATCAAACAAACTCAAACCACAACCCCAACAAGCCAAACAAACTTGTCTTTAAAACCAAACCCAGTAGCTTTAGGGTTGCTCTAGTTGCCCAGTAAGAAACAGAATTTGAAGAAATAGGCATTATCAGCACATCAGCCAGTTCACATCTTGCCTCTTGTGATATTTGCAGTTTTAGCATTAAAACATAAAGCCTTTTAATGAGATAGTAAAAATCTTCCTAGGCCAAAGAGTCTTGTGTCACGGACTCTCAAAAAGTGTGATGACTTTGGCATCTCTTTTTGTGGATTAAATGTTAGAAACTGCATGCTTCTAAAACACAAGACAGTAACAGATCAGTTTTTGGGGCTAATGGTAAATTATCTATAATAGATGTTGCTGAAGGAGTGACTTGTGTATCCTAGAGAACGAGAGCAATGCGTGATTTCCCTTATTATATGAGGCCTTGGGAGGAACCTTTAAAAGAGAAGTGATATTAGTGGATAGACCAACAAAAAACCCTTCAAAAGCAACTTCCTAATGTGATTAGGTCTAGTTTTCCTAACCTGTAAAGTATCAGGGCTAGTGACAAAGCTAGTACAATATAAGATCAGCACATGACTTCTACAGTACAAGATAAAAAGCTGCATCCCGTACAAGCACTTAACACTGGAACAGAATTAATCCTTTGTACATGCAGGATATTATTTTGCTTTGATTATAAATTTTGGTGATTATAGCTCTTCTTTGCAGCACATAACATTTGCAGGCAAATATTACCTTGTATAAGCTCTCTCTTTTCTTCCAGGATTTGCCGTTTTCACCATGGGTTGGTCTTTTGCCTGCTTTTTTTAGTGTTGTATCCTTAAATTTGTTCATTACAGAGAGTACTTAAATAGAGATTGTTTATATTTAAACACAACGGTCTGAAACTATAGACCTCAGATGATGGAGAACATTTTTGTTCTCTAGTAGTATAACAGACTTGATGTGTCCAGTCACAAAACCCACCATATCTTCAAATAGATAATCCGTCTAATCTTTTAGGGCACTGCTTCAGCATTGAATGATAGCAATGTTTTAAAACCATCTCTGCTGAAAAGACAAACCTTTAGAGATCTAAACTTTAGGTTTGCAATAAGTTCATACCGTGTTGTGCAAAATGGGTGGAAGTTTTCTCTTGAACTTAGATCTGGTATTGTGTTTTTATGAGGGGCGGTGAGGTCAAACCTCCAAATAATAATGGCTGAAATATAATATCTTCATAGGTATATTTTTCAGAGTACTAAGAAGTCAGAGGGTAAAAATACTAGAGTTCATAAATACAGGTTTTGCTAGCACTGGCACTGGATTTCTCTCAGTAAAACACTTTTCCCTCTGGCTCTGCTTGGCATCTCATCAAATACAAAATCATTGCATTAATCCTGTGAAAGGGAAAAAACAAAGAATCCTCCATACTGGAGTTATTATGCATTAACTTTTTCTTTTTTTTCCTTGCAGTTTAAGAATTTCAAATTAGCTAATAAGTGAAGTCAAAATTCTAGGGTCTGTTTTCTGAAAATGTAAAGAATAATTTAAAATGCTGACAGTCAGATGATGGCAATGACTCTGGTATTGCTTATAATTAACCCATTGTAATGACTGTAGATTCCACATCCCATCCAGAGTTGTTGTGTGAGGGGGAAAAATGAGACAAAGCCCATTAAGTTAAAAAGTGACTTCTTTAATATACACGGTCTTCTGAACACAAACGGCAGAAAAGTCAGCAGAAAAGAACATCTATATTGTGAACTGGAAAGAAATTGGTGCCTTTGAAATAGTATCTCTTGCTTTGCCCAAAACCTGACTGCAGTTTTTAGCTTCCACCACATGTTTACATTGGAAATCTCTCTTTGTGCCTATAGAGTTTGTTCTCTTATGAAATTATGTCTCAGGGGAAGGATAATTTAAAGCCATTTCCATTTGTTTTGTCTGTGCTGAACTAGACTGTTAGGGGCTGTTAATGCTGGATAAACTCAAAATGTACAACTACCTTCATCTGTGGATTATAGAACCTGTCCAACAAATTGCGTGCTGATATTACCAGAATAAGGAACTCTGGGCAGTTTCATGTTGTAGCCACCACTGGGATCATTTTATAGTGTACCTAACGTCAGGGTTGCGCTGATAATCACAGATGTGTATCCGATTTTGCTTTAGGAAGGCTGAGTTTTTAAAGGTTAAGTCTGATGATACCCAATGCAATTGTAGGTTTCTAGGTTAGGAACTCTTGCTGGACAGCCTTCAAGAAATCTTGGATTGGTTTTTTTTTGTAATTCTAGACCTAGAATAATCATATTTTGCATAATTATCAGTTCTGGAACAGCCCTAAGCAGGGGACAAGTTGTTAGCTATGTTTGAGGAGTAGCCACAGATAGCATTGGAATCTGGAGGCACATCACTTAAACTGAAGTGTTTCTTCTCTCACACTTTGGCAAGAGAACGATAATGTAACCGTGTAGCCTTGGCTTAGTTTAGCTATGAATTACCATTACTTCAGACAACAGCTTAATGAATTATATGGCTGGGAGCCAAGAATCAGCCCATTTATCTTTACCTGCTCCTCATTCACTCTCTAACCAACAGCTTTGATTGTAGTGATAAGTCTGGTTGACCCATGCTTACACTGGGATTCAAGATGCAGGGGCTGATGGTAGCCTACTTGAAAGGCACTCGTTCCTGTCTGTGAGTGTGTCATCCTTGTCAGTTGTACCATTACTCTTGTTGAGACCGATACCAACTCTCTGCCATCTATAATTACAGGATGCAGTCAAAAGATTTATAGCTTTATTGTAGGTGAATGCTTTTGTAAGTGGAAACTTGTCTTAATCTTGTATCTAAAGTTTTAAGCTGCAAACATCGTAGGAACTTGTTTTCTGGAGAAAGCCAGAAAGCTTTCTTTGACTGGGAGATGGGAAAACAAATCACTCCTTTGGTATGTCCCAGATTATGCCAATGGTGCAGATGCATAAAGGCGAAAAAGAACAGAACAAAGTTATAATTCACAGACAGTACAAAATCTGTGTTGCTTAAATTTCCCTGTCTCAATCATACCCTAATTTTCTGAATTTCTCACTGTCTTAAAAGGCTTTGGAAGTTTTAGCTCATTATGAATAGCCAGGACTAGAAGAAACTAAATAGTCTTCGCAATGATTACTATGAAAGTTTTAGAAGCTTGCACTGCTTTTGAGGTGCTCAGATTCTAGCTTATCCAAAGAGAGGTCAGAAGTTGCTTGACTCATTCACAGAGATTACCTGTGTTGGGTCATAGGCTGGACTTGATGATCACGGAAGTCTATTCCAGCCTCAACAATTCTGTGATTTTGTAAAGCATGTAAAATCTAGACTTTGTTTTTATGATTCCCAAAGTGTCCTGTATGTGAAATACAATAGGGAGGAAGAAGGGAGTAGTAGTTTCATGTGTGTAACAAAGGGTTTTCTACTAATCTCCACCTACTGCTAAGCCATCGATTACTACTGATAATGGAGAACTGATTTTTGTCCGCCAGGTATGACTTCACTAAATGTCATTTGTATTATGTGTTGGCTATCCTGTGTGCTATGAGGTGCTCTTTCACCTCAGACAGCTCTGTCCCAACCTTCACCTGAACGTCCACAAGAGAAATAGGGAGCTGCGCAGAAAGTCAGCGTGGCTCCGGTGGGGCAGCTCCAGGGCTTCACAGTGAGTGAGTGCATGAAGAGGATCAGGAGGCATAAGTTCAGGTGCTTCTCTAGCTGTCAGCCACTAGCATTTGATGAGATAAAGAAGTGAGTGAAGTCACGTACCTCTCCATCAGAACAAGGAGAAAACTACTTGGGAACTGTGATCGTGAGTCTTGGTTAGTCAATGAGATAAACCAGTGTGCAGATACTATCTGAGCCTTCATGTCATGAGGTCGATGCTTTTCATTAAAATATCTGTAAATTCTCCCAACACCTGTACTTTATATTCATTCCATGCTTTAATCCTTCTAATTTTGAGCATATCCCATATCCTTTCATTAACATTCAGAGGAGGGATGACTTATCTCAGTTCTGCTACGTTTCTGTTTCTTGTTTGTAGATGTTAAACAACACTTTGAGCATAATTCTTGAAGAATTTGAATCTTAATAACTTTGAAAGGGTAACTAACAATCAAATGGGAAACTGCTTCTGTGTTGTTTTATTAATCAATTTTCTTTTGGTTGTTTTCTTTTATAATCACAACATGGTTAAATGTACTTTGTAGTGTTTGAATTTTCTTTTGAAGGCAAAAGCAATTTTGACAGTAAAGTTGTGCTGAATCTACTGGGGCTCGATCAGGAGGAATTGTCATGCATTCCTCATACTACATCAATAACAATTGCAACATTCACTTCAACAGAAGCTGAAGATTATAAATTAGTACTTTTTGAGTTGGATTACATGAAATACAGAAATCAGTATCAACTCTGATGCTTTTCTATAAAAGAAATTTGAAAAATTCATGGAAGGCAGGGATTTAAATTTAAATAGGAATTGTACATAAAGTTCAGCTGGAAAGGAGTATTTAGTCCAATTGCTTTACTCATTACTGGTCATTTGTAAGTTCTGAAAATAATTTCATATTCAACTCCTGTAACTGTGTCTTTTTAGGAACCCAAATTACAAATATATAAAGTACACTCTGTTCTTAGATTCTTATCTTTGGAGTCATTGTTTTTGTTTGCTGGGTTTTTTTTAATCAATCCAATACAAATAGTGTGGTGTGTCTGTATAAACTTACACACTTAACTTTTGGCATTCCTCTGTGTAATAAACTGCATTCGCCAAGGAAGGATAACCTTGATTACGAGACCCAGGGACTGCTTTTTGTATAAGGATGCTTTGTGCAATTTTGAACTTGTGCTCAAGGTAAAAGACTCAAGAATTTAATGAAGAGGGAATTAATCTTCCCTCATGCTCACTGGATAGAGATCACAGACTTCAGGTTTTGAGGAGACAGAATAAAAAAGTTTTCGTTGCCAGTGGCCACAAGGCTGAAATGCTTTTATTCTCTAGAGAGCCAGAACTCATCTGCAGCTTCCCCTCATTTAAACTCAAGACACTTCAGTTTCCTGTTTAGTTTGTATCTAAGTGGATTTTCTTTTAGATTGTAGATAGATGATTGTGTATTCTCTGGTAAGGATTATTATTTTTTCCTTTAGCTGCTGGCTTGGGAATTGCCTGAACAGTGTTGCTTTATTGAAAAGGCTTGTGTTCTACCTTGGCTAGCGAATCCCAGAGGAAACAGGTATCATATAAAATCAAAGCATAGTGTCTCCAGGTTGCCACTCACTGAGTTTTTTAGCAGTGATTTGCTTGAAGTAACTTGTGGGGAAGCAAATTTTTAGTGGTTCCTAATGTCTGCAGCACCACTCGCAATGACAGAACATGGAGAATCTGTGTTCCTTTTAGTGGGACAATCATAGTGAATCACCCAACTGCTGATAGTGAATTATGTTTAATTTTTTTAATTCACTGGATTGATGTCCTCCATCAGTTTGTAGACCAGCTCAAGTGAGTGTTTACATTCCCTTTGTGGCCTTCATCAGCTTTTTGTTACTTCAATGAAGCATCTGTGAGACTATGTAGAATGTTTTTTGAAGACATAAGTCTTCAAGTTTGCCTTGGAATTCATGGTGGAACAAGGAGGACACCATTAACTAAACTGGCTCATGTTTCTGGGCTACAAGAAAAGATTCTGTGCTCCTTTCAAGTCAAGTTAAAGCCTCCTGTGCCTGTGGCTGGGTCACTTCTAGTGGATTTTTCCTAGTGTATGAGCTCATTTAAGCTCTCTGTTTCTTTCTAGAAGGAAAAAAAAAGACATCCTGGTGGAATCCTGTTTTCATAGTTCACGTAGCCATTTCTTATGGAAGCTTTGTGGACAGGAATGGCAAAGAACGCAAAATGTGTTGTAAAGTTTCTTTCCAGAAAAGAAAGAAGCCATAACAATGGTTCAGATGTCCATGTTTCAAAATAAGTATACTGTCATTACTAGGCTATGGTCAGGAGGAGGAGGAGGAACTAGGCCATTGCTTCTCATAGAGATACACATTTTTGCCTTTTTCCAAGTCTAGAGCTTCAGCCTAGATCAGCTAGCAAAGAATAAACAGCAGTGTAAGGACACAGAAATCTTGGCCAGTATACCTTTCAGTTTGAATTGTTATGAGGCACACCATTGATACTTCAGTGTTTAATTCATGTCTAGAGAAATGGAGCAACTGGTCTTGTTCTTGTGACAAAGGAATGTTTTTTGTGTACTGTTATACCTTATACACCTTCTAATTGTGAGCAACAGCTCCCAAGTAGGCTAGCAGTGGGGAAAGGTCTCTACCAAGCTAAAGTGAAACTTGGAGAGGAGCTCACACAATCTGACCTCTATGTAAGAGCTATGACACAAGCGTTCATACTGGAAGAATGTTGCTCTCTTCATAAGTGAGGCAGTCTCTTGCTAGGAAGAAATTATCCTCTCTTGGATTGCCTAACTTCGTTTTATAGTAGATCTGAACTAATATTTTATTGTGTTTCTGCATATGCAGTGGGGAGAAAAGAAAGAGGATGTGGGCACATGAGGCAGAACGAACAAGATTTGGAGAGGGAAGAAAGAAAACTGACCCAGGCCCTTTGAAGAGTTTGAAGTTTGCTACTGAGCCCGGTACATTGACCTGGGATGGAGAGCACTACAGTCTATAAACCTGGTTTCTCAAAAAGCATCCCTCTCTAATCCCTTGCATCCACTGAGGGCCTCTTAGTATTGTTGTAAAAGGTCTGTTTTCCAGAGCGATTTGATTTCCATAGCCATGGGCAAAGGCACCCAAGCAGCTCTCGTTTGATTAAAAAGCCGAATTGTTTGCTGCTGACTGTAAGCACAAACAGCTGCTTTCTGAAACCACATAAAAATGAGAGCCAGATTGGTACTTACGCTGCAGGACAGAGGCTTAAACAACTCACTAGCTATCTGAGAATATTTTCTTTGGGAAAAAAATTGAGATGGATGTTAATAAATGCAGAATCAAACAAATATGTATTTAGCTCACCTTCATTCTGCCCTGATTATTTTTGATGCAGGCTGATCCTCTAGTCTTAGAACAGAACAAAAACAACTTAGCTTGCTTCAGGTAGTAATATTTACAGGGTCTTACAAATACAACCAAAAGGAAGAACCTTATGGGATCAGTCAATGCTGCCTATTTTCCATTTTGCAGTGACTTTGTTTGCATTTGTCCAGGGAAAGAGAGAAAGTGTGTGATGTTGGGTACCCTGTGCTGGCCTTACTGCGCTGAAGTGATTCTCCTTAGACTGCATTTGTTGATTTTTATGATCTTGCTTTTCTACCCACTGAGTATGTGAGCCGTGTATAACTGTGCTCAGGGATCTGGTCTCTTGGGTTTCAATGTTTATGTTTAATCTATTTCATTGTTCTTTACAACTAGGTATTCTGAAGCCTTTCCCATGTCACTGTGTAGCTACTGTCCTTGGCAAATATTGTTTTATTGGTTATGCAATCATTTTAATTTGTCATGTGTAGGTGCTTATTGAAAGGACCATCAGCAAGATAAATAGAAAATATTAGACAGATCCCTACCTGAGACTACTGAAATCAAAAGGTTGTATATAATCCTGTTCACTGGTGTACCACTTTCTATTCATGTGGTTTGTTTTCCATTTCACTCTGAAAGGACAGTGAAAGCCAGTGGTGCAATTATTGTTTGCCAAGAACAGGGAAGATGGAAAGCAGTATGTAAAGCTCAAGTTTTATTGCAGAAGTTTAACTTCTTATTGCTCAGATGCTCACTCAGACCTCTTTACCATGGTTGGGTTCCAAAGCTTTCAGATACAGTCCGTGTATATAGTGACACTTAGGCGTTCATTATGTATAGGTATTGCTTACACACGCACACAAGCCTTTCAGAAGTATTCTGAAATTACAGGACTAGGCATCTGGAAATCTGGCTTCTGTACGTGGCTTTGCCATCAACTTCCTGAAGGACTTCAGCAAAGTTGGAAAGTGGTTTTTTGACACCATTACATTGGACGATACATAATCCTGTTCTGGGGAATAACAAATGTCAGACTGAATCTGTGCTGCATTGTGGATTCTGCTCTCCCCTGATGGATTGTGAGAGTTAGGGCTGTTGGGAGCTTTTGCAGCTTTTCACCTTCCTTGCTACTGGCCTATGTGTCCTGGGAAGCATTTTACTACCTTTAATCCAAGTTTTGTTGACTTGAATGTGTTTAGCCCTTGACCAGCTATAAGGTCAAGGGCTAAAGCATAAGTGCTTCTCTCCCCATCTCCATTTTTCACTTTGCAGTGTAACCTGTGGGTTATAACTAGCCTAAAACTGTTTTTCTGCTGGTTCCCCTTTTATGTGCACTGGGGATAATGCAGCTTTTCTAGAGAGACCACAAGACTTGATTCATTGATGTTGTAAGAACTGTCAAAATCTTGTGACAGAAGCGGAAAATTTTGTTGACATTGGAAAGAAAGGTGGCTAGAGCTGTAGTCTGGGTTCCAGCTGTAGGGGTATTTCTATTAACTAAAAAGGGATTCAGAACCTTATACTGGGCTGCTTTTATGAACTTAAAATAATTGAGAACAGTTTTTGTTTAGCTCTGGGTATTTCCTGAATGCGTTTCCAAGTCAGACAGTATAGTGCTGCACTTAAAAGCCTGACTCCAACTTGAGATGTCTTAAACAAAATACCCAAAGAGAATTTATCATGGAAAAGTATATTAACTTCTGAAAAATTTCATGTTACAATTAGTGTTACTAACACAGCTATATACTTTTAAATTACAAATATCATGTATTTTAGAGTTGTCTAAGGGAAAAATCCCTTACACTGCATATGCAGTTACCCCCATGTGCTACCAAAGTGTCTGAGCATCTTCAAAATATTTAAATACAGAAATAATGGTAGTAATAGTACTATCTTCTTTTTCAGCCTTTAAAGAAGATAGGTAGTTCAGATAGTTTTACTGCCTGAGCTTTCTGGTGTCATGGTTAGAGGTTCTGAAGAAATTCAGAGAAAGCCGAGTTGAACGTCACCTGTAGTTTTGAATGTAGCTATACCCATACACACCATTCTATTTTGGTCCAGGAAAGAGTGCCCTTCCTGGTGCAGCCAGGAGCATCCTCTTTAGCTCTGGCAGCCTGGTCTGACAGTGGGTATTGCACAGAGATGATTATTCACATAGTGTTGACTGATGTCCAAAAATTTTGGGCCAGATGCTGAGTGAAAAACACAATTTTATGTTAACAACTTGAGAGATTTATACTCCTGAACCACTGGACCTCACACAAATGCTAGACTTTTCTTCTTAATGGAATCAGTAATTTAGCCTGGAAGTCATACCAGTCTTACTCTCCAGAGCAGTGTTAGTAGAGGACAGTCTTCTATTTAGGTGAAAAAGAGTAAAGATTGATCTAATGACTGGAAGGAAGGTTATGAGGAGCAAGGAAAAAAGAAGAGTGGAAAGAATAAACAAGTGTTTTGTATTCAAAGTAGCTCAGCACGCTTTGGAAAGTGCATGTGCTTGGGTACTCCTTAACTCACTTTACTCCTGCCAGTGTCTTGTAACTGAACTCAGTAATGGACATGGGATAAGCATCAGCTATAGGTTTTCCTTTGTGCACTACGTGCATCCTCCTTTCTCGCTTTTCCTCAGTGACTCATTTACTACTTGTTGATTTCCCTGTTCTTTGAGCCCTGTCTACCCTTCTTCCAAGTGAAGCAGGAATTTTTGTTCCTTATTAATGATATGAAAAGTACAAATCAAAAGCAGGAGGTCTGGAGCATACCTTCAACCATTAAGCTTGAGTAACCAGCTGGGCAGCCAGGTGAGAAAACCCCTTGTGCTTGTGGGAAAGGGTGTCTTGCTCCCTCCGCTGAGATTCCAGTTTCGTTGCTGACTGGGCTGCAGCAGGAGCTGGAGGCATGAGAAACCCCTCCGTGCTGTGCACAGGGATGGCACGGTGGGGCTGTCACTGGAAGACAGGGCAGTCAGGACACTGGTCCTCCCACAAAACTACTTCCCCCTCCCCCTTTCCTTTCTTTTGCAGTTGCACACGGCGCTGTGGCTCCGAGGTCATTTGTTTCCCACAGCTTCACAGACCACTGTAGCAGAAAGGGAGACAATGGTCCCTTACAAGGGGTGATGTGAGGCCTTCTTTCATCTCTAATAAGCCCCTTCACTTGCACTGTGAAGCCTGGTGTGTGTGTGTCTGTCGTGTGTGCGCAGTTCCAGTGTGAACTGCTCTGCAGCTTCCATTGATGTAAAGCCTCCAGGTTTTTTGTTTTCTTTTTCAAATGGGCGACTCTTGGCATGTTCCAGCCTGAGGTGGGTTTTCTGTTCAGCGCAAGCACATCAGGAGACATCCCTTCTCCTTTTCACGTAGCTATTAAAATCTATGGCCCATCTGGTCGATGTTGGTCAGTGGAAAGACTGAACTCGGAAACCAAGGAGGGGGGCAACTGTCTTTACCTGCCCTCGGCCAAACACAGGCTCTGCCTGTTGCTGTGCTTGGGCATGGTTGCTGACTGAGAGTGTCAGGAGGGCTCTGTGAGAACAACCACCCTGGCAAAGCAACCAACTGTCCTGTCACAGAATTTGTAAGCAGAAGTGCAACTTGAAAACTCTTTTTTTCCCTGTCACCCTGCTATAATAAGCAGAAAAGGAAAGGGATTGAACAGTATGAAGAAATTTTAAGGTGCAGGAGTTCAGAGTAGTCCTTCTAGTCTGGGGTACCATTTTTGCCAGTGTTTTCTGCCCGAACCTTTGAAATCTCACCCATTGAGCCACTGTATAAGTCTGAAGAACTTTCCTTCCTACCTGAAATAGGAAATTTTTAGCTGCCTTCTGTGCAACAGAGAGTTTGTGTTCCAAGGTAGGAAACTGTTTCTCCCCTGCCTTGTTAGAGTAAGAACATAGTTGATGCTGGTCCTGAATTTTTTCCTGCTCTCTGGCCCCTTTCAAAGCCCACATTTAGCCTGGACTGCCTCTTGCTACAGTTGATTCAAATGGCTCATTGTGAGGATCCCTTCAAGCTCAGTGCAGCCTTATCATTGGAAATGGCTTTGGTAGTCCAGGTCCACTAAGGCTTTGTGCCTCTATCCCTTGCTACCGTACCCAGCTCCTTTTATACACAGTATTACTTCAGCAAGGGAAAGAAAATCCGTATTTTCACTTGTCTGGGTGGCTATTGCTATTCTCAGCTACTTAGCATCATGCAGCCTCGTGTTTCACTCTAGCATCTTTGGATGTTGTAATGGTCCTAGCAGGAACCTTCTGCTTAGCCTTGAGGCCTGGCTGCCCTTTCCTTAGGCTTGCACAGGTTATCCATTTAACATTCCACAGCCTAGATAAAGTACATTAAGAAATGGTTATGCAAAATGGACAGAATCAGATGTCAGCTATGCTGTTCCGCATGTTTTTCACCATAGAATAAGTAAGTACTCTTCTACCTGTTGGAAATGTTATATTACAATGGGGATTTCACTGACTCTGACTGAGCAATTTCAAGCGAAGGTAAGAGGCCGTTTTCTCAATGTGAGGCAAATAACCTGAGGAGTCAGTCAATCAGATGATTCCAGGCAATGCAACTGGACAGGCAGAGATTTCTTGGCATTTATATGCTGACCAGCTGAGGGGCCAATACACAAACCCATTTTCTAGCACTATCCAGATGAGAATGAACCACTGTTTTGGAGCTTTCAAATATATGAGATAGAGCAAGCAAGTGTTAAATTGCCCTCAGAACAACGTTTAGATGATTCTATTGGCCCACATACTGCTTTGGCAACTAGCAGATGCATTGCTTTGGCAACTAGCAGAGACTGGAGGATCTCATGTGAGAACGTTTGTCTTTATGGAGAGGTATTTAGTGACAATGTGTTAGTGCTTCCAATTCACCTACACAGCCTTATTAAACCACAAAAAGATCCTTCTCCAGGATTCAGAGCTGATAAAAGAGGAGTAAAAAAACCTTTCAGAGTGGATTTTACAGAACACAGTGTACATCATAACATTAAAAAACTAGTTTACAGTAGTTTATGGAGTACGGGTGCAGTAGTACGTAAATGGGTAACTGTTCTTTGCTCTGTGGAGTTTGAAGCTGTCTTTATGTGCTGTGCTTTTCAGCTGCCATACTAGCATCTTTTCCCCAGAAGGAAACCCTGGGAGTTGCATAGAGGTGTATATAAATTGTGCGGTCTCACCTGAGAAGCCTTTCGACTTTTTTTTTTAGCAGATGAGAGGTAAGAGATGTGAGGCCTTGTGGATCAGTGCTGCGTTCATTTTGCCAGTACTATTATCCTATCCTAGTCCAATTTTCAAATATTTGAAATACACTGTTCTGATGGCACTATTAAGTCTACCTTGCGGTTTCCTCACACGACTCAGAGTGCAGCGTGCTCATTGCTTGATGCTGTCCTGTCTCCTCATGATGCTTTGCCAGCTCCAGCCCATTTGCCGTTCGCTGCCGTCACAGAGCTCGGCTCTCCCCACCCCACTCCACTTCCTGCTGCTGACTCCGATTCAATTTTGACTCCCCTCTCCACCCTTTTTCTCTCTCCTCCCCTCCCTTGCTGTTGGCATATCTTCTTCCTTAAACTATCCAAAAATAAAGTAAGTGGATGTTAGTACAAAATGTGCATTCCCAGGTAGTAACTGGCTATTATCTGTACCATGGAAAGCAATGAGGTGTTCACAGTGAAAACGTGAATGGTAATCTGAATACTTTAAAAAACTGGATTACAGAGGGGAAAAAAATGAACCTGTTTTTAGTGAGAGGGCTTGAGATATACTTGGGACAGCAACTTAATCACAGAGCAGCAACTTAATTTCCTTTTTGTCTTTATGCATTGGGCTGGCATCTACAGACAAACAAAATCCTTCAGTTAGAGTGTTTTCCATCTAATCCATCCAGCAGTCCCCTTCACTGAGGACGTGTTTATTCTGAGCAGGGTGCATGATTCATCACCCTTGGGAGAGGAGGCAAGGTTTGGTGCTGATCTCAGACAATTTATCTCCTCCTTGCCACCCCCTACCCCCAGCTTCCGAATGCATGAAGCAGTTTTCTACTAGGAAATTACATCACTGATAAAATCTTTTAAGGGGAACATCCACCATGTTATGACATGGAAAGTAACAGAGAATTTTTGCTGTTGGGTAATGCTGAAGTCAACTTATTAGAAGCTACTTTTGACAAGGCAACAGGCGCAGTAGACGCTGGGAAGCATTGCTTTGGCATGGAACCTCACTGAAGCTAATAACAAGTAATCTTGACCTGGGTGGGAAAGGGAATGCTGCAGAAGAAAATTGAAGGTATAAGTGTCTGAAAATCCAGAGTCACACTTCTTGAGACTCCAGTTTCTTTACCTCTGGGAACCAGCTAAATGAGAAGAATTAAATTGTAATTTTTGAAAGTAACATAGCTCTTTACCATGCAGGGAGAGTCAATGTAGTTTTCTGCTGGGAAAATCAACACACACAACAAATTTCCCTACTGTACTGGAGCAGGTGGGACTTACAAGTCCCACATATGTATATTTGATGTGATGTTAATCAATTAAATGAGGCATATAAAAAGAATGAATAGTCAAGTCATTAACATTCCTGTCTGCCGTCCAGCACTGTCCAGTATGAAAGAGAAATAGTTATAGCTGAGTTGATAAATATTTATTTCAGTGGTATTTATTTCAGTGGTTTGCTCAAATGGAGAACATGTGCACCTCAAGCAGTGCTTTCTTCCGAGCCAATGCCGAAACGATGCGTGTCCTCCCCAGCGAGCCGCTGCTGCTGGAGACACCAGCTTTAATGTGGAAAGCAGAACTGAGATGCAAGAACCTTTAAAATCATTTAAGAATTCACGCTAGGAAAAGAAAAGCAGCATGTTAATTCCATTAATGTGGCAAAACTCCCGTGTGGCTGATAACCGAGACACTGCGATGTGTTTGCCAGAAAACCCAAAAGGTACACAGAATTTATTTGTCTGTTAGAATTCATTGCAAACTCAGTTAATCTGAGGGTTCATTACAGAGCACTTAGAGCGGTCTCTGATTTTATGGCTTTATTTGCTTGTGATTCTGTTTGGATGAAACTCTGTATTTTTCAAAAGAACTTTGGTTTAGATTTTCCAGGATGTTTTTGCATTTGTAACTTTGAAAGATAAATCCAGAAACAGCAGCAATGTAGACAAGTGCCTGACTTGTAGTTACACACTTGAAAAAAAACAAACCAAAAAACCCCGAACACCCAAAAACCCCAAATCTAACTCATCCTCCAAACCCTCCAAGCTTCTGGCTGTTACAACAGATAGCTAATTCTCACACTATATTGTTGAAAATGTCTTGCTGTAACCAAGTTTTTGGTATTTCTCAGGGTAGGTACTCAATGTAACCAGTCAGCCTTGGACGGAGTTCACTGGGTTGCTCTGCATATGTATATTCTGTTTTTTCTGCTGGGTAGCTATGAGCTGTTGAATTACAGTTTGATTCCCTTCTTACCCTAAGCTGCTGAACAGTACAGCTGTAGAGCTGCTGAGCAGACTTTGCATTCTGTCCTGAAAGTACAGCAATCAATGAAAGTGAATTGTGTGCTCTAGAGAGTGTGTAAAGGAATTTTAGGCATGAGCTGTTATAGTAGATATGGTCAAATTTGCATTATGTTCATCATTCTTGTTTCCAAATAGACTTTCAGAATACATAGAATCTGAAATATTTATTTACCTGCTTATAGGTGAGATTAAAACCGGAGCTGTGAAAGAAATTGAATTGAAAAATATAAATCATAACATTTAAAGAAGTAAAGCATTAACACAGTTACAGAGAATCATAGTTATTAGTGGATTGTTTATAGAAAATAATTTTAAGAGTCAAGAACACTGGTGTGAATACCAGTGCTATGTTGTGGGAGCAAACTGGATTTGATATTTTCCATTGACGTATCTCATTTGTGTATATGGTGTTGAAGCTGACACCAAATTTAGGATGGAAAGAAATTAAATTCTTCCATTCTGAAGTCATTATCCACATTGATGTAAATATTAACACTGTTTGATGTGTTTT
This sequence comes from Baryphthengus martii, assembly GCA_013396935.1. Lineage (NCBI taxonomy): Eukaryota > Metazoa > Chordata > Aves > Coraciiformes > Momotidae > Baryphthengus > Baryphthengus martii. The sequence goes on along the minus strand of VWZK01022030.1, from coordinate 201,425 downwards.
ATTTGATCCGTTGCTGTGTTTAGCCCAGAAAACATTATTTTTACAAGAGAATGAGTAAATTTCTGTATATATGTCACTGCTGAATTCTGTGCAGTAAATGAACTGGGTTTCTCCTTGCTTCTTCCTGAAGGTGGTGAGTTCACAGTTGTAGGCAATGAAACAACAGCCTGAGCACGCCAGGGTTCTGCTAGAAACACTCTGGCTATTTGTTTCCTTTCTTTTTCCTCTGAGGAAGTAAAAAATCAACCAGTATAATGACTAGAAGAACAACAATCTGGCTCTTTTGCAGCCAATACATATCTTACATATTGGAAAGAATATTCCAAATTGATTCATACACTCTATGTATTTTGCTCTGGATATGATAACACACTTGTAGTCCAGCAAAGTCCTTTACGGTGCTTTGTTTACTCTTCCCTCTCTGTTTGCACTGAGAAGTTACCATACAGCTGTGTTAATCTTTACACGAGGATGTGGGAGATACCGGTGAGCCCTGACTGTGGCTTTCATACCAGTCTCCACGCTCTAAACAAGAGTCTAACAGTGACTGTGCACTTACAAACTCAAAGCAAAATCATGGTAGGTTTAACCCTACAGTAATGCCTTTGGAGAGCGTGCTGATGCCATTAAATGTATCGCTGTCGTGTAAAAACTGTTTCTGTAACTTCTGTAATTTCATCAAATTTGCAATGGTTATTGCTTAAATAAGTCACCATGTCTGAAGAGAAAATCTAGACAAGCAGATAGAGAATGACTAGTTTAAATTTTTTTTATGACTGTTTTTGCTGTAGTTAGCTGTGAGTGTTAACAGACAAACGACCATGGTGCCTCTGGCTCTAATCTTGCTGTATCTTGTAAATAAAGTAGGATTGGGTTGAAACCAGTGTGATAAACTGCTGTTGGGCACAGAATAGTGTTAGTTGTTTAGTAAGCATCTCATTTCCTGCTAGGTTAGCATTGAGACAGTCACTGGGAGTGACATAAAGAGGCGCTGTTGTTGAAATACTGTCTTTGACGTGAAGTCTGTTCCTTTCACCATTTGAACTCATTGACATTCCTGTGGCGCTTCTCACAAGAGATAGGATATAACATGTCTTGGTGAAATTCAAAAACCTGAGCCCACAAGCCCAGCCTTTATTTTAGCATAAGCCAAGTCATCTGTTTTTCTTTGGCAGTGCTTGCCTTTAAAGTAAGGATTATATTAACCTTGCCTTGTGAGATCCCAGGAAAAGTTCTGTATGTGGTAAACTTTGTTAGTATCCCTACAGAATTTGAGAAGCTCTTCCTAGGCATTATGTTGCCTTTGCCACTGTAACTTTTGAGTGGCAACTAATATGTTTAAGCCATAACTATCCCTATATTGTATGTACAAAATATATCCACGTTTAGGGTAAAGTACCGTGGGATTATTAGTAAGTACCGGTTCTTTCTAAGGCACTCTAGAGCTACGTTGTGTTTGTACATAAGCAAAACGATAAATCTGTCAGAGATGCAATGCAACTGTTCCCCAATTTCTGTCAGACCTTTGGTAATGTAAATTGGTCTTACAAATTGCCTCTTCTTGAGAGTCATTTGGTTATAGCATTAGAGGCCTTTGTGCACTGTCCCAGCCAACAATGATCAGATGTTAGAGCAGGAAGACTGGTCAGATGACCTGGAAGACAGTTATGTGGTTGTTTCCCAGACGAAAAATTATGGCACGACTCCAGGTAAAAATGAAAATTTCATAGTGGGGAGAAGGGAGGGAAAAGGGAAGAGCAATTGAGAAGCAGTTATCAGCTTTCCAGCAAAGGATTAAGCCTGTGGTTCTTTGTAATAGGAGTGGCTGGTAAATTATACTTCTGTTGCACAATAATTCCTGAGTTTTCAGAAAATCTTTCTAATTGGAATGGAAAGACAAAAATTTAAGTGTCTGCTCAGAGTTGCAACATATTGAGTGAAAAAATGTGAACGTGGATGCCCTCCCATATTCTTCCATCTCCTAAGCTGTTCCCTTGGAAGTCTTGGGACCTCAGTCCAAAGCTGTCCTTTAGGCCGGCTGCCAGAGGATGGGCTGGAAGGCAGCAGGGTTCTGCAGGAGATCTGCTTGGCAGGTATCAGCCTGGCCTGTGTCTTGCATCTACATGTTTTCACAAAACATGAGATAATTAGATTTATTTCTTTATTTTAAAAATCAGAGTGTTTTGGTTTTTTTTTTTATTGGCTGTAGTTGGGAAGTGCTATCAGCATGACAGTGTTGGAGTGCAAAGTATAGAGGTTAATTCATTTGATTCAGGGGGTATGGCTGTAGGTTAGCTATGCCTGAAAGCTGTTGATATTTTTCTGTTCACCAGAAACAGCTGGAAACAACAGATGAAAAACTGTTTAAGTGACTGGGACTCAAATCTGACACCAAAGATGTCCGTACAAATCCTACTGCCTGCTGGAATAGCTATAGGCAGGTGGAAATTAGAAAGCTGGAATGCCAGTCTGCAGTTAGCAGCAAAGCTTTGAACCCAAACACCTTACTTTTGTAATGTGAGCAAGTACAAGAAAGTGATTTCATTTTCTGGTTTTTGGTGCATGAGCTATTGCTTTAACAAAAAATTTTGAGTTGGAAAGGTGCATTTCTTGAGCTCTTAACAAATTCTGCTGTATGTTTCCATAGTAGCTTGATATTTTTGATGGTGTGACTTGCAAAGTGTATGGTGAAATAGTCACATGACTTTATTTTTGAGCATATTTTGACCACATATTATGAGCTTTATTTTACTTATGTTGATGCTACTACCAAGGTCAAAATTTAAACCTGCATATTTGTTGTTACAAAATGAAATACATAAATCCTATTACCCCTTTGCAGAACCAGTTATTTAATTTCATATGACTCATTTTCATTTAATATGTTTTAAAATTGTTTTGAGGATTAGTCTTCCTTCTTAAAAAAAATATGATAGAACCTGGTTATCTAGTTTGAACAATTCTAAATCTCTTTGAGTAATTTCTTTAGCTGGGAGAATTGAGCTCATCTTCTAGAACCAATATGAAAGTTCTGAAGAATCATTGGCCTGTAGTAGGTACCACATATCTGGACATTCCTTATTTCTGGCTTAAGGCTTTGATTGTCTAAATAGATACTAACACGCAAAAAGATTCTCATCATGTGCGCCTTCACTGACAGTAATGGAGATGATAGAGTGTTGTAGTGATCAGTATCCAGGAGGCACTTTCCTAACTACTACTTTGTAAACATTTTTCTTTTTATCATGTTTATAGCATGATGGTTAAATGAAAAATGTTGTTTAATTTAACATTATAGTAGGTGTGTATGTCTAGAGCATATTTATTGATGTGTATGTGTAGAGCACATTCACTCCATGTCTGAATGAATCAAACCAGCCTCCTTAAACTGTCACTAACCTGAGATCCATCATCTATAATATGTTCACAGGCATTGCCTTTAGGAAAAATTCCTGTTTTCTCCAGTGTTGTTATTTCCAAAGCTCCGCACAGTGTCACTGCTACTAGACTCGATGCTTTCCAGGTGTCCTGTGGCTTGGTGGCAAGGTAGTTGTCTGTCTTCATGCAGCATCCTCAAAGAGCATTTCTACATAATGTTTTTGTATTTTTCTCCTGGGTTGAATATTGTTGAATAGTGCAGCTAAATATATCTTTCCACTTCCTCAGACTCTGTTTTAAAGGGTAAATTAATATTTCCACATTATTTGGGCCTTCAACTTTTTGTTGACGCTTTACTTCATGCATGAGATTGGATGTAAGCTTCTGTGAGATGGCTCTGTGCTGTTGTGGGCTCACTCTGAATCTCACACTCAGCTCACTTAGGCCACCTGTCAGCCTTTAAGTTACAGAAACTTTCTATCAGTATAGAGCTTTTCTGAGAGTTTATGTAAGGGCAAAATTTGCAGTTGGTTTCACAGGGAAGAAAATCAAGTTGTTTAACCACGTACACTCAGACTTTACTTAGTCCATATTTAGTCCTTTCTTATGTATGTCAAGTTGATACTATCTTTAATCATACTCTTACTTGATAAGAAAGTTAATATCATAATTGTTCTACTTTTCAATCAGTGTTCTTGTTCATTTGCTTTTCAAAGTCAAGGGGTCAGAACCATGATAGAAGTTCTGCTTGAGAGGCATACGTGGAATTCCCCAGGGACTGTACTCCATCATAATGTTATTTGGTTTACATCCTCCTGAGTGTGAAGAAATTTGAATTGTTTCAGTGCATAATGTAATCAAATCTTGGAGTGTATGCCTAAGGTAGGATAGGCAGCTCCAGAAGAGGTGGAAAAGCAGCAGTTACCTGGTTTTGTTATGTGGGATAGATGGTCTTCCCATTGTATTTCTCTTTTGTCACATCAGGCAGAATGATCTTGCCCGTGGTGTTGCTTTCCAGAGGCAGAAGTCGGTTAGCTTCATGGATACCAAGAAAGATAGCAAAGTTACAGTGCTGGAGAGCATGAGTTAAATGTATGTATAAAGTAGGAATGCCTGGAATTATGTCATTGGTCTATGGCTAAACTTGCTTTACTTTCTGGAGATTACATTGCGCTGGAAAACTGCCACGTGCTTCAGACCACTGTATATGCAGCTTAGCCAGTCACCTTTACTGCTGTGGTTTTATCTTCAGAAGTTGCAGTACAACTTACTGTTTCTTCCCTTTTGTCCACAAACGGAAAACTGTTTGTACAATGTGGAGTCTCCCTATAGTGACATTTTGGTGTAAATGTACATACTGCTACCTATCTACACTAAAAACTATTTCTGTCCAAAATGCAGTGCTTTTGACCTAGAAGGTGGTGAAGCTGTAAAGTTGAGGGGTTCATTCTGCAGCCTCAAAGTCAAGAACGATGGAGATGCGCAGATTTTCAGTATAGGAGGCTATAGGTTATCTCTAGAGTGGAGCTGTTAGTATCGTCATTCCGCACCTCAGAAAGTGTTTCGGACACACTGGATTATAGATACAGGCTTACTTGAAAATAACGAGAAATAACATCAATGTTTTACTGGAAAGCCAGTGCAGAGAGTGGAAGCTGTGTGTGTGCTGGGGACAAGTGCTGCAGGACTGTGTGTCCAGTGACTTGACACCCGGGCTCCACTGAATTGCTGCCCACCAGCTGGAAAGTGGCAAAGGCCAGCATTGCAACCCTGTGGGGAGCTGAGCTCAGCAGAAATGAGGAAAGTAATACATGTGGAACCTGCTCTTGGAGGCTGAGCATCAATGAAATCAAAATGCTTTCCTAATCTGTGGATAGCACAAAGGAAGGCACAAATTCTGCTTGATAGGGCTAGGACAGAGACATTGTAGACAAATGTGCCAGCAGCGCCTCCAGCTCAGAGTAGTGTGATTGTTTGAGCTTTTGTCATACAATTCATTTAGCAAAATCTTTCTCAGTCTGCAAAGAACTACAGGGGCAAACCACCATGTTTGGGGAGGTGGGATTTCAAGTCCAGGGTTCACTTTAGTGGAGCACTGGTAAAACATCCATCTTGGGGAACACGCTCCCTTCGTGGCAGGACTTGCTGACTGCTTTGCCTTCCTCTCTGGAGGCAAGTGTGTATCTCAAAGTTCCCTGCTGCAGCCCTGTAGACATTGTCCCTAGAAGCAGGGGATGAGAATGCCATTGAAACTCCAGAGGACATTATGTAAATCCTTAAAATAACATTTTAGACTGTGAGTGCTATCCTTTCACTAGGAAAAGCAATTCTCCTCTGTGTTATTCTGAATGATGGTGTTAAGATTTAATCCTTTTTGCTCACTACCGACATTGTCCCAATTTTTATATGGGGTTGGAAAATTCAAAATAATTCCTTTTGCTTTGGGCTTCTATGACTCTTCTCTCCATGCTTTTTCAAAAGGAGAAGCCTCTAGTGAAATGCAGGAGATTCTGAGTGTTGTAGACCATGTTATTAGGTATAAGCTGAAAGTCTAAATCCTCACCAAAACATTATATGCAGTTTGTCACATCATTTGTCGCATCTGCCGGTGCCAGGAACTGACCTAAGCATGGAATCTCAATCCCCTCACAGCTCCTGAATGTCTTCAGAGACTACAGAATCCTTGGCAGGCTAAGCAGAAGGAAACCTGCATCAGAGTTGTCTGCTTAACATCTGGACTTCTGTGTAAAGTGCTTAGTGCCTCAATGCAGAGCCAATTTTCTGGCACATGAGAGTGCAAAAATTCACACACCTGACCGTCACTCTCAATTGTCCCATGTTTCCCAAATGTATTTATTTTTTTTAGAAGTATACTCTTCACAGTGAAAGAGATGAATAAGGTTACAGTTAGTTCCCCTGGAAAATCCATGAATACACCAAGAGGATTGTTGGAGGAAAATAAGCACATGGATTTTTCCTGTGACTGGACGGGCAGTTAGTTGAATCCACTAATCTTTAACGAGTCATCCTAAACGCCGTCATGATATTCTCAGTTTTGGAGTAAACTTATTCATAACAACATGCTCATTTTTCTTCTTGTTTCTTTAAAAAAAAAAAAAAAATCCTGTCTGGATTCTGGAGAGAACAAGATCCAAAAGGGTATTTTCTCTCAAGCAATACTAGTGAAAATTATTAACCTTTACTTAATCTTTTTTTTGTTCTTTAGCAGAATTCAGTATAGTTTAAAAGTTTAGAAAGTGTATTCACAAGTACAAGGCCTTGTTAGCAGGCATTTCACTGAAATCCACTGGATGAGTCCCTTCGGACATGCTGATTTTTCCTCTGAAATTATCCTCTTGGCTGGTGAAATTCTTTCTGCAACAAAAATGGAAAATGAATCTTTGCACATAATTGCAAGTAATTTTTATTCTAACTTGTCAGTGATCTTTCAGCCTTTGGCAGCCTCTTGCTTTGCAGAGTTAAGCATGCTCACATCTGTGATTCAGAATTGGTTTTAGAAAGTAGGATTGGCAAATCAAGTGAAGCTCCCAAAGCTCTGATCTTTCAGGCTCCCTCTGTGGTGCCCACTGATGTGCTTCAGTACTGTCCCCCTTTGCTACTGCTTCTTGCTGTAGTATGAGGACTTTGGAGGCCTCTTGGAGTTTCTGGTAAGAGGAATGAGCTTTGTGCTATTAAAAAGAAAGTTAAAATCCTCTTTGTGAGTCTGTTCCACTATATATCCAGTTGTGTTTTCGGTGAGATGTCTACATCCTCTTTCATCTCCAGCATCATGTTGCCATTATGCACTGATGAGATTCTGTGCCTTGCAGTCAGCATTGTTTTAGGGCTAGACAAAGGTAGTTGACCTTCAAAATTAATTGAGGCAAGTTTGCTTAAATGCCTAAGTTTCTGTCCTGGCCCCATGGGAAATACAGCGTTTGCTGTGTACTTTAGCAGTGCTTTGTTTGAACACGGGCACACAGCGGCATCATTTTCCCTGAGGCATAGTCTTGGATCTGCCACACAGAGATCGCACATAACGTTTCCTGGTAGCTCAGAATAGGTGGTTTCTTTTTCATTTAAAAAACAAACAAACCAACACCACCACCAAAAGGACTGTGCGTTTGTTTAGATTGCATAGCTATGGAGACCATGTTTGCACTGCTCATATCTCTTAGGATGAGGCATCAGCTCTCCTTGCTGAAGTCTGTTGTCACACTGGCAAAGCAATTGAGGGAATGCCAGTAGCTTGTTGGTCGTGCAGCAGGGGACAGTCTCCTGTCACGGTCCCTAATGAGCCAAGTACCCAGTGGAGCTGCAGTGCTGGTAAAGCAAGACGTGCCAGCTTCTGCACTGAGATGCAAACCAGATTCCCAACAGCTGGTAGCTGCTGCCATCTCACAACACTTGGAGCCAGAGCAGAAATGCTAACCCTCACCACCCATCCCACTTACAGCCCTGGCAGTCATCTTCTGCCTCCTAAGAGTAGCTTAGTAATTGAGGTGCAATTAGTGCTTTTAATTTCCTGACCTCAAATCTTGACCAGTGGCTCTGTTTCATCAGTGAGAAGAACTGCTTGCAGTCGTATGTTTTTAAAGTACATTTGATGAGGTTCATTCTCTTTTTTTTTTGGGGGGGGAGGGGGAGGATGGGAATCATTTAGTGTTTTCCTACCTACTGTAGGCCAACGCTGAGCAGTTACAAAAATCCCACCCAGGTTGTTTATACATACATGGAAGATGTTTTGATTTATACCTTTTTTTAAAGCAGAGTGGTTTGTATGGTCAGAAAAAGTGTAAATCACCTTAATTCTTTGATTTTTAAAAATTTCCCGTAGATGGGCTGATACTGAAAAAAGAAAAGGCACATCCACGTTCAGGTTTATCATCTGGGCTATTACAGCTATCATAACTTAATTCTCAAGTTATCTTCTTTGCAAGAATTTTTAATAGCTATATAGTATAACAAATGAAGGTTGAGCTCTTTTTTGAAATTTATCATCTTGTTGAAATGACTGAGAGCTCATGTGGCATGAAAGGTCAGTTACTACATCATATACAACTTTTTGTTTTCATCTCCTACTGTTCTTGCGGGGAGCTAAAAATGTTTTAGACAACAGATGTGGAACACTTAAAATATTTGGAATGTGTGGGAATATGCTGAGGGACCACCTGTCCTGCTATGCAAAAGACAGAATGGGTTTGTGAGAGCTGTTGGTGACACTGGCAGTGAACAGGAGGAGTTGTGTGCTAAAAGCAAAGCAGAATGAGAACTATGGGGTAACTATACTAGGCTGACTTCACTCAAGGAAGCATAGGAAAGAAAAGCCAATCAACAAGTTCAATGCTCATTAATACTTAGCCAATAATCCCCATTTGAGATTCCCTTAATAAGTATAGCCTAGAGCAATTAGTCTCAGGAAGCTCATGGTTAAGAAGAAAAGAAACAGATTTTATCTAATTTAGCCTAAATAAGGTCAAACAATTTTATTTATTGTTTGACTACTACTTCTAGTCAGATCCTATCTATTTCGTTACAAATTAACAATTACAGCTAGTAATTACTGCATTGACTATCCTCTGTGAAAACAAACAAAAAAATCCCGAACCATTTATATATTGTAGCAAACCAAAGTTTTGATAATAATTTGGATTCATTTAGAGACTGAGTATTTGAGGTCATTTGTTGCTGGTGTTTGCGTTCCTACACATTTACTATTTATTGACTAAAGCTAACAAATGTTGTTTCATGGATGAGGGAACAAAGGTGCAGATAGGATCAGTATTTGGAATTTGCATTTCTTCATTTGGAGTTCTGGCATGTGAGCACCTCCAATTCCTTATTATCTTTTTCCTTCAATGATTTTTTAAAAAGGAGGATATTAAAGTTGAGATGATAGCTACTTCCCCGCCTCGGGGAGGGTTTGTGAAGATGGTTAATGTTTATACCAGTTGCCCCCTTTTCCCCCCTGTGACTGGTGTGTAAAACTACTATTGCTCTGCTCCAGGTTACAGTGCGAAGGGCAGGTATTGCTCATATTGCCCATAGGCAAGAGTTGTCTGGGAAACGGCACATCAGGCTCTACCCTAAAAAACGAAAACGGTACATAAATCAGAAATTCAGAAGCTCAGATTCATCCCTCGCTTTATGGACTTTGGAAACAGTGAAGTCTGGTTACACTTAATGGCTTAGGTTTCTCTCTAAATCTGGTGTCTGAATGTGAAGCTGCCCTTCAAAAGTGAAATCCCTGTCTGCTAGTACATGCCCAGAGTAGGGGAGTGAAGCAGCTGTTGGGGCACTCTCTTGATGAGGAACTATAGAAAAAGTCAGGACACACATTAGCAGTGTTTCCCACAGCGAGTACAATTCTCCCTGCCCTCGGATATAATGGCTCGCTGCTGTATACTATGCAAACAAATTACGTGTGCTGTGGGAGCCACAACTTTAAATTTCTCAACCTTTTTGCATGCAAAAATCCAGCATTAATTATGCTTTTTTACATTTAGAGTACTTCTTAGTTAGCTGGAGGGAGGTCTTTGTGATTAAAGGAAGCAGGTTTTATTGAGCCAGACGAGCTCTTCTCTGTCCTCTTTTTCACCTCCCCTCAGGGCAAAGACCAACAGCTTGAGGGTGACCCTTTCAAGAAGTTTCACTGAAAAGGAAGATGAGAAAGGCTGGACAGGCTCTTTCTAATGCTCTGTGCTGGAGCCAGGAAAAGGCAGCTGTTTCTAGCCTTTCTGCTTGTGGTGTTTTTCTTTTTTTTTCTTTTCCCTTTCCTGGTGGCTGAGATCTGGGCTTGCTGCCATATCTGTTTGTCTGTCTGTCTCATGTTGTTTTTCTCAGAGAGCTTCAGAGGCCAGTTGCCCATAGTCAGTTGCTGGGAACAGAGGTTGTTCCTTGTATCGTCTTAACTCTCCATGCCAGAGTGTTCATGCTTGAATAGGAAACAGCAAGATCTGTCAAAATAGCCCTTTTCTTTAGGGCTTTGAGGCCGCATTCTCCTTGGCCATCTGTTCCCTTTCACCCTTTTGGACAATGTTGCTATTTGAAACCAACCACTCTTTGCTCTCTCCCTTTCCCCTTGCCCTCCCCCCTGCCCCTCCAAATCTGGGAAAAAGGGAAAAAAAGTTGTTTCTGGCCTTGATTGGCCTCTAGAGGATTCAATCATTTCATAATCCAAGGATTAAAAGTGATATTTTGCAACGATTTTTTTTCACTGACTATAAAAAAAATGTAAGACATCTCAGGAGAGAAGAGTCACTGCAGTCAGATGATCATTTTGGATTTATGCATTACTCTCCATAGAGCACTTTGGTGTCCTGTCACTGCCTGATGCAGACTGCAGTGAAAACTTGGCACATCTTGGAATATTTTGCATTATAGCAGGAACGGAAGGAACCTCCTATAGTTGAGGCTGTATAACTGTTTCCCTTCTAACCCTCTGTCTTCAGTCAGAAAAGCTTATCAGGATGAAGTTTTCCAGTCTTGATTCTTGTCCAAATTTGAATTTATTTGCTCAGTTTCAGATAAAGTGAGTCATTCCTTTTTTAAGAATGAGATGAATTAAAAAGCATATACCTCCTCCACTCCAGTATGGGCGACTGGGCTGCGAAGTGGGGCCTGACTTGCTGAGAAACCCCTGGAAAGTCTGTGTCAGTCAGGGAGTGAAGCCAGACCCTGTAATCCTTGGTCATTTTAACATCCTTCATGTTATATACCGTCTCCTTGTGTGTGCCTAAGGACATAAACATATATATTTTTTCAGTTTTGTAAATGAGTCAGTTCTGAACAGGGAGCCACTGTGATGTCCGTGTGTACTAAAATGTTTTGTCATGCGTCTTATGATGAAATGGGAGAATTTTATATATGCAGATAGATTGGCTGTGCAATTAAAACAAATGTGAAGGCACCCAATTAATGTACACTGTGAAGGTGCTCCAATCTGTGATTTTGAAGGTACTCCAAGAACTCAAATGCATCTGCTGCGTCTATGTGTAGGGTTTGCCAGGCCAGCCCAAAAGGCACTTCTTCAGAGAAGAGAGTGCGTCCTTCAGCTTGTGTCACAGGCCCCTCTGCACTTGAGAAATAGGTGCAGCCGGTGAGACCTATGTTGGCAAATGCAGATTTGTGGTTAAATACCAGTTCAGAAATTCACAGCAAACCCTGATGGTGTTTCTTATGAGAAATAGCAGAGTCCCTTACTTGGTAAAGTCACCCATAGCCTTTTTTTACATTTAATGTTTCTTAACTTCTATGTTCCTAATCATACAACCAAAACATTCTTTCAGTTTAGTTTTTGTGATGGATAGGATTAAGAGTTTGGCCAAATCTGAACTCCAGATGTGAACAGCTGTAATTTGCAGTCATCTCTAGCCCCCAGTTGTTTGGCTGACCTCTGTCTTCCATGTTGAAGGCTGAAAGAGAATTGTTTCATCCCGGAATTTCAGTTTTAATAACTCTGGCTCACAATCCAAGCTTTACAGCTCTAAGATTGTTGTTTTTATTTACACCTAGAGGGAATTGTTCTGGCTGTAATCTACGGGGCTAGTGTTAAGAACCGCAAAGGCTAAATTTTCAAAGAAATGATGGTGGCCATCATGTAAAGAAAAGCAGTTTGCTCAGTTTGAATTAAAAAAAATAATTTAAAAAAATCTCATCTTGAATCAATTTAACATTGATTATTAAACATAGTCCTTGTGGTTAACAGCCTGACTCTAAACTCTTAATTATTTCATGTTTCAACCCTCTGTATCAAGAAATTGTCACTCACTAAATCTGAAAATGATCTGGAAAGAGCTCTGCTACTGCAATACTCCTGTGCTCAAGAGTGAAAAGGACAGAGAACTTAATTCACTAGTTCAAATCAATGGAACTAGGCTGCGATCAGAAACGGTTATTTGCTAAGGCTTTTCATGCTGAATGTATTGAGAAAAGTCCACCACAGCGTAAGCTGAATGTCAGTGCTGGTGTTAATTGAGCCAACTCAGGTGCTGGCAGTGATCTGGTTGTAACAGCACAAAGCTCTCTGTGGCTTTTTAACAGAATATATTTACTAAGGGAGACCTCAGTGCTCATTCAAAACTAGCTTGCATGCACCTACTATCCTTTTCTGCCTGCCATGTAGGCATATACCATCAGCCTTCTCCCCGGGAAATGGACAGCCTGTCAGAAACACCCTGGCTATGTTAGCACTAATTGGTGCTTTTATTGGCCACTTCAGTGGAGAACTCAAGGTGCGACAGAAATTTGACTCCTTCCCTCCTACCCCCTTCACCCTTCCTCTCAAGTGTAATTTAAGGTTCATTTGCAGACTGGCTCCTACCTTGCCTGGAGTACGGCTGCTTTCGCCAACACCGTGTCAGTTTTGTGGGTATGAGAGCTAAGCTGCCAAGACACCGTTTCTTTATCAGAACATATTTTATGGGAAAAACTGTAGACGAGAATGGGAGTACAGTCTGTGTCTCGGACTGCAGCATCCTAACATGACCGTGCTGCTGTGAGCTGCATTTTGAAACTCGCTGAAGTTTCAGAGCTGTATCTCCCTCTCCCCCCGCAAGATGTATCTAATTTAGTTCTGCCTTCCTGGGATTCAGCTATTAAGGCTTCCAGACTTCAGACTGTTACATTGTTGGGTTGGGTTTTTTTTCTGTCTCTGTCAAGGAGGAGTGTGACAGCTGGCTCATTTGGTTCTAGCCTGGAAAGTTCGGAAGTCGCAAATCCAGATGATGGGTAAACACTAGCAGAGACTGATGAACTTTAGCAGCTGAGATTAACCAGCCTGGGAAAATCAGATAGGATAATGCCCTGGCTGTGTAGGTCAGAGGGCCGAGGCTTGCAGCACGCAAGGCTTCAGTTGCTCTGACAGCAGGATTCTAAATCTCAGTTCTTCATTCAAGCCTTAAGAGACCTATACACATGAAATTCTAGCATTCTGCCCCCTCCCTCCTACATGCCTTCTGATTAATATCATGATCTGTTTAATTCCCTGAGGGAACTTAACCAAAAAAATACAGCAATAACTTGTAGCATGATTGGTGAGGTGATAATTAAAAGCATTTTCTGGTTCACAGGGCCCTAGCATTGCCAGATGCCATGATTGGGCAAGCTTTGTTTTTCAACCTGCGTATCCTTTATATGTGCAGGCAGGCAAAATTCCAGCTCTGGGCTGTCTGGGGATTTCCTCCACCCCACCTTTAGGTCAATGGCTTGGGATTTTATTTTCTCATCTTGGAGAGACAGGAAGTGACTGCAAAGGAGAAGTTAGATGGAAGAAGCTGGTTTAAGTTTTAGTGGTGTGCAATATGAGAAAGAACTCTGGATGCTAAGAGAATAAAGTAGTACAACTCCAGATTTTAGAAAAGGAAGGAATTTCTCAAAAAGCACCATTAGAAAGGGAAGGAGGGTGAGCTGAGGGCTGAAGAATTTATCCTTGTTTACCGGAAGGAATTGACTTAACCACTGTCTTCCACTTGGTCTTCACCATCCCTCCCACCAAAGGCCCTGCTCAGTTGCCCACTCGCACCAGCAATGCAGCAGCAAGAGTGCCAGGAGCTCATCACCTTATGGCACGTTGTCAGGCCACAGAGTCAGATGATTTACACCGGTAAAAAGAAAGTATCTGTTCCCAAGGATCCCAACTCCACGATTCCCTGATTTGGGCCCTGTTTCAGGTGCTATAAACCACCAGCTGTCTTCCCACCTCCACAGATCTCCTGAGATCTGACCATTTTGGTCATAGTTGGTAGATTGTCTGGCAAGAAATCAGACCAGCTGGATTTTCTCGTTTCTTAATGTCAGTTCCTTTCTTAGGTCAGCAGACAGGAGTCTCAGTACTAGCTTGTGTGCTGCTCTCTCTGTCTGCCTCTTTCTCGACTCAAAACAGAATCAACATGAACTCACCGATGTCAGAGAATGAGGTCCTCTGGTATAAAACACACCGGTAACAGTGAGCATGCCAGTGTGGGATTAAAAACAAAACGGCATTTCTCCAGTTCTTTGGAGGACCTTTCCTACATCTTGACATGGATAGAGGTCCCAGCTGATTTTTTTAGGAGTAGAATAATGGTTAGTATTACTTATTTGAAAAAGCTTCTAATGTTTCATGGAGAATACGGATAGTTCTTATTTATATAGAGTTTTACTGGCTTGTCATATATTTTGGTTTATTATCCCTTAGGGAAGATTTCTTGTAAGTGGGGAATAATCAGAAGCAACTAAGAGACTCTTAAACTGCAGTTCTCATGAAAAGGTCTTTAGGTCATGAACTATCTTTTTGTTCTCTGTTTGTATAGTGGTTTGCATATTGCAGATGAGAGCTCTAGGAGTTGTCACAATAGAAGTAATGAATGAAAAGACAGCAGAAAGGACCTTATTCTTGATCTAATATCAGGTTAACACTGGAAATCACCCAGAATGTGTATGTAGATACACATATGTATAACAATAAGCAAAAAAGTGTGAAAACTCACCTGTTTAGGGCATGTAAAATAAACAAGCTATGTTGTCCAAAATGAGAAGTGAGCTCATTCCCTTTTGTCACATTCACTGCTGTCTCCATCAGAACTTTGCAGCTGGAGTCTAGAAGTGGCAATTTTCAGTCTCTTGCTGCTGATGGCTGAATTGGAACAGTCTTTCAGGGTAAGCTCTAGTAGGCACTTCAGTGCTGCAGCAGTAGCATAGCTACAAACTAGGGGTGGTCAGAAAAATCTCCATTGAAACTGTTTTTTTTAGCTGAGTATTAATAGGGCTTTGCACTTAATTCCTTCATTTGCTAAGTATATTTTGATGACTTTACTATTTTTAAAAAAGGAAAACTAAATTACACATCATTGATTACTAAACAATTTCAGCTAAGATATTTCTACTTAATTTTAATTAAAATTTGAAGTAAGCTGAAATGTTTGAGGGCAGGGGGAGTATTGCACAGATTTAGAGCTAGGTGGGTTTGGGGAGTAAAATTGCCAGATTCTTTCTAGTAATAAAAGGAGGAGAATAAGCATTTTAAAGGTTAGAACTTCTACATGGCCAGTTTTGTGGCCAAGCTTGATTTCTTAATCAAATAATAAATAATTCCTAAATAATAAAAGACTATATGAAGGCAATACTGTGCTCTAGGAAGTCAGTTTTGATTTTTCTCCTAAGATGAACTGGACTCTGCTGTTGATAGGCCTGCAGAACCCATTCGCTGAACAGATTTGTACAGTTGGAACAGGGAGCAACATTTCCTTTAGTGTCTGTCTGGAGAAATTGGTAATTTATGTTTGGTAATTACCTGATTGTATGTATGTATGTGTTTGGGTCCGTGCTTTGTCTCAAGTGGGTGATATCAAATGGTGGTCTAAGTAGCTGTCTACTGCTAGGGCCATGGCTTTAATGGAAAGAGCCCAGGTTTTTTTTCATCCTCACTCATTTTCTGTTAGTTTTGTAAAGGTAGATTATACGACAGGAAGAGTTTAGGATGTACCTCGGCTGACCACTCCAGAGAGTGCGATGGTCACCACTGTAGGGTAAGAGAATCAGAGACACCTTTTGTCTAAAGAAAAAACTGTGGAGAAGGGCTGAAAATGGCAGAAGTCAGCACGTGGGAGTTTGAAGGGCGCTGTGGTTCATTACTTCACAGATAAGTTTGTCCTGTGGGTTGTTTTTCACTGCGTGAGGGTTTTTCCACCACTGGATATTTTCATACTTGTACTTTCTGAGTAGGTAAAGATGGAAAAGTAGATTGAGGGGTTTTTTTCTTTAATTTTCTTTTTTTTCTCTCTCTCTCTTCTGGTGTCATTGTTAGAGATCTACACTAAAAATACAAACTAAATGCAATGCAGGTGAAAAGCAGTGATCTTTATGAGCTCTGCCAGTGAACCGGAAAGCTGTGCAGCCTGAGCAAGAGGGAAAGTACTTTCATTCTTATTGTGTGGGGTACCATTTTCATTGATCTCACTAGTTTATTTCTCTATAAGTATTTTCTCTATACTTTTTGAGAGCTTTTTCCTCCTCTTTGATAAATTAGGCTTTTGTAAAGGTGATTTGATTTAAAATTTGAGAGATTTGGGGACTGGTTGCTTCTTTATTTTGTTATTTTCCTGTCTCTACTTTGCAATTTCACTGTTATATTGTCCATCGTTCCCTTTTTTTGCATTTAATGAGAAAAGATTTTTGAATTACCAATTGATAGAGATTGCAAAGGGGCCCAGTGGTGGGGATGAACCCGCCAGGCAATGACTTTCATCTGGAAAGACAAAAATCTGTATGAGAATGTGGAAAGGGTGGAATTCATTGCTCTATGCAGTTATGCCAACAAGGAACAGGGTATTTTTTTTAATCAAGAAAGTAATCCCATTCTACCTGCAAGGACTCTTTACATTTAAAAATAATGTTCTAAGAAGTCTGTTTTATTTGATTTAAGACATTGGTCTAGTTATCCTGATTTTCATAGACTGAGACACTAATGAAACTGAAATTCCTTTATGATTAAATCCCCTTTGACCGTATTTCACAAACTGGGACTTGGTTATGTGAGGATTTAGTCTTTAAAATGGTACCTCCTTATATGTAGAGGACAAGAAGGTCTTTGAGACCGTGTCTGTACTTGGAATTCTTTGGTTGGACATAATAGAATAATCTCAGAGTTCATATTGAGCTGAATAGCTTTAATCCTACTGTTTCCTCCAGTGAAAAATGGAATGTGGAATAAACCCACTTTTCCTATCCTGCCATATGTATCATTCATCTCAGTGATAAAGAAGGTACTTATGGAAGGTTTGTTTTAATTGCATCAATGGGAGGAAACAAACAAAATTAATCTAGCCCTTATGTATAAGCAGTGCCGAGTGGTGCTGCCCAATTCTACCAACAACTCCTTCCAGGGCAGTGGAGCCTAGTGTGAGCCTCCTCTTCTGCTAGGAAGCAGCACTGCAGGCCTCTGGTAAAGAATCACCCTTTCTTCTTTGGTTTGCCTTTCCCCACCTGTGGAGAGGCATTTACTTCGCATTTGACTCAGACCACAGCAAGTTTTATTTTCACTTGTGACAGCTGCTCAGTGAGAGTGAAGCAGCCAGTTCCTCCCTTATGCTTGTGATGCAGAACAGCTACAGGCTCTGCTGGTGTCTCTGCCCGTGCCCTGAAGAGCTCAATTTCACAGGAGACGGTAGAACAGGTACCTCGTGCAGTCCTTGGTCTGTCTGCTGATGTGCCCTTTGAAGATCAGTTTAATGCTGGCTCTTTTTGTGTGAGGAGGGAAGGAGTGTTTGCAGGAATTGAAATCACCCTTTTATTTGAGCTGGATCTGATTATATAAAGCAGAGGATTGTTCAGAGATCTTCTCCCACCCTTCTAACGTGCACTTTCACCTCCCCATGCTAGGATCCCATCTCTGTGCTTCTAGACACCCCCTCCCTTTTGTCACATACCGCATCCCTAAAGTGAGATATGCCACCTGCCAGCCCTGTCTTCTTACTACTCTCCATGGTCCCTGTGCTCCTTCTATCACCCATGTCCTGAGCAGAAACCGTCACACCAGCAGTGACTGGAGTGAGAGGTGTGCTCCAAGCAGGCTGGAGAGATGGGAACTGCTGCCTGTCAGCTGATTGCACATTGCTGGCTCCTCAGAAGTCTCCACTCCGCAGCATGGATAAGAGCCTTTGTGTCACAGCACCCAGCTGTTGCTCTGTACCACTCTGAGGTGGTTAAGTTTGACAGTTTGGGGACCTCTGAGCAGAGACCAAAGTCCCTTATGAGCCTCTTTTGCTCTTGAGCCAAGGTTGGTCTCATACTCCCATCTCTAAGTATAAAAATATCAGGGTTGGGACGAACAATGCAATGCGTGATGAAAAATACCACACTCTCTTTGGACAGTATTATTTATCCACTTCCTTTGTCCAGTTCATTAGTGACTAAGTAGTGGTTGAAATAACAGAAAAGATAAGTCCAAGGTTTTTTTAAGGCCGTGTTTGAATATAAATCTCTTTTCTTAACATATCCTATTTCCTTCCTCTGAGACATTTACTATCTTTTTGTGTTTAGAGCAAGGAGAAGGAATGAAGTGTATGCTGTCACTGCCCTTGAACTTCTTTGCGAAGCTGGCGCTGCTTCCCCCTCAGTTTACTTTGCTTCTTGTTGGTTTGCCTCTCTGCCTAATGCATCAGCTTGCAGGAGGATCTCCTGTAAAATGGAAACCTTTCCTGTGAGGCATTCCTTTCCACACTGTAAAAAGTCGCTGTAAATTTGCTCCAGGCTTACTAACCACTTTGCCCCAGAGTCATAAATTTGAATGACTTCACAGAAGAGGATTTGCCTGAAAGTGGGTCACACGAGCAGCCCTCTTCAGACAGGGGCTGACACAGCTTGGTACAGTGGGCTTTCTCTTGTATAATAAAATAAAATAAATGACAGCAATTGGCTTGCTTGTTCTACCACACGCCTTACACCTCTAGCACTCCTGTTCACTTTGGGACAGGTTTTAGTCCTGGAAGGAATGCGGAATTAGGAATTGCTACGGAGTGATGTCTCCGTAATATCAGCAGGCTCCAGACATTTAACCGCTTAAATGCCTGGCTGAGGATTGCAGCAGCAAGATGTTACACCTTCTGTTAGCTAACAGCAGAGACACATAATTTGAGGGAAGTTTGGATGTGAATTTTGTGATTGTTTTATGCCAACAGTAGCTACTTCTGGAATGTCTGGGCTTTTTGTCTGTAGTCAAAGGCCCCCAAGCAGCAGTGGGTGAATTGCTTCTCCGTGGTGTGGAGCGGTAGCTTCCAGCTGCATACAGGGGTGCAGTTACACCAGCTGTGAGGGGAACACCTCCACACCCACTAGAACTCACACTCAGCTGCCTCACTTGGATTTTGTGTTTCCTACCCATTGCTGACAGGTGGGAGAGGACAATACTGACTACAGAAGGAGCTTGCAGGTTATTCCAAATGACAAAGAGAGGGTTGCAAATTTCAAAGCTGCTTGACTGTCTTTTGCTCTCCCTTATCCTGTCAGTACATTTTACTTTTGTGGTGTTAGCACAAACCCAGAAGTTTGTAGAACTTAACTTAATTAAGTAACTTGGTTTTAGTGATTTTAAGGGAATGGAATACAGGCCTCCAGCATCCTGCTTCAGTAGTTGAACCTATTCTTTCCTCCAGCAAATTAAATCCGAGATGTGCATGAAGAGAAATTGCTATCAGCACACTCACTTTCAGATGGGTTAGACTAATGAACAAAATAGCATTCCAAGTACTGAAACTTCCAGTTAGGTGCTCCTGTGGTGAGTTATTCAGGTAGAAATTTGATGCTTATCAAGCTATTAATACGTTTGTTTTGAGAAAAGAAAAAGAGCCATCGTTGCTGGATGGCACAACTGTAACCTGGTTTCAGAGTAGAACACAAGTTGTTCTGGAGAAGTGAGCGTTTTGCTTGCACAGAAAGTTCCCACGATGTGGGAAGCAGTTCAGACAAGTGCAGGGTCCAGACTCTTGTCAAACCACTGACTTGAACCACTTGCTTCACTCATTTCTTTTGTAGACCTTAAACATTAAAAGACCTAATCCAGATCTGGTTGATGTTAATTGAACCTTTTACTACTTGGGGAGGAGGAGATTTGAGGTCTTCAGCTGAGGCTGTTGGCACTCTGCAATGGCTCCAGACCCTTCTCTCCTGCCTGCTGCCCTCCTCCGCCTAATGCAGTCTAATGCAGCGTCCCTCTCATTGCTTGCAAGCTGCCGGCAGTGATATTAATACTGATTACCACTGCATGCCAACACTTTTGGTCTTACCCTTCACTGGATATTTTTCCAAAATAAAAGCTTTAGGGAATGATGAAATTGTTTCTGCTCTGAGTAGTTGGGGAAAAAAAGTAATAAAACCCACAAGGTTGCGAATGTAAAAGCAATAAAGGGTTTTAAACCTGAGTCTTCCAGAAGCTCTGCTGGGCCATGAGATGACTTTAGCATCTTAGTACAGTATCACTTCCAAAACCTAGTACTTAAAGTTTCAGCATTAACTGTTACATTACTGATCATTTTGACAGAAGCATAGGGCTGCTCTGAAGTTCGTATTGCAGAGTGTCTGTTCTAACTTTAATTGACTTAGTTGTCAAGGATTTTATGACTGCCTTAGGGAAGCAATTTTGATTGTTGCCTCAAAGATGACAGAAAGTTCCCTGACTTTCTCTCATTCCCCAATAGCTTTTTAACAGTATGTCTCAAACAGTTAAGAGTTCAACTTGCATGTGATCATTTATACCCACATAACAATTGGGATTTTGTTTCTGAATTTCTTTGGTTTATCTGGTTTGCACTGTTCTGGAAGTGTCATTTGAAATACAAAAGAGTCACCTGTCTCTCTGTTCCCCTTACACAACAGGCACCTACCTGCCTGCATATATGTGTGTGTATGGAGGGGTCTCTGCTTTCAAGAGGAGAAAGCTCAGGTGCGGTGACAGTTCAGCAAGCTGGATCATGTGGCATTATTGGAAACACTTCTTTATGTTGTCATTGCCAGTTGCAGCAAAATGCGCTTTCCTTCAGGGTTATATAAAGTTCATAAGATTTCCGAGACATCAGAATGATATTTACTGCTAAGGGGCTCCCTTCTTTGCCAGTCTCAGAAAATGTGCAGGATGTCTGATGGTGTGAAGCAGTATTCTGCTTTTTAGATTGGAGTATTATGGCACTGCATTCTGCTCCTTTAGCTTCTGGTTTCGTTATGTCATTATATGCTGTCACTCTGCTGGCCTGCTTCCCTCTCCTCTGTGCTCATAGAAAACTAGTTTGGTTGGGGATAGAATATTTAAAGAGGACAAGGCAAGTGTCCTCCATGCATGGTGCACCTCCAGGTATTTAGAAAATGTACTAGTCTCTCCAAGAAGGTGGGTACTACTTTGCAACGTATCCTTTATTCTTGACACTTTGTCTAGGTATCAGAGGGTGAGATGGAGAACTCACACTGCAGTTGTGTAAATAAATCAGGTGGAAAATTCATGCGATAGTGCCGTCTATTAAGTCCAATTGTGAGTACGTAGCTTAGGCAATGACTGATTAGTGTTTCTATGCTGAACCTTCTCTGTGGCACAGTCCTGATGCAACTTCTTTCATATTTGTCTTCAGCAGCTTCTGGAAGTGGGAAGAGGGAATCTGGTTGTGTGACAGCAGCCCTTGGCAACACATGGAGTCACAGCGTCAACACGAGGCTCATACTACAGTACCACGACTTGCCAACAAGACAGGTGAGAACTTAGCAACAAAGAGAATTTAAATAAAGCTACTCCAGCAGTACTCAGTCAGATGAGTCCTTCAGCCTCTGTAGTTATGCCACATGTGTTGAGAACCTGGCACTCTACAGCCAATTGCTTATTTGGGGCGAGGGGCAGTCAGTGTCCTTGGCTTTTCAGGGATGGCCAATCCTTCAGTGCCTCACTGTGTTAGGATGGGCTTATCTGAGTCACGGGACCTAGTGCTGGCCTGTTGGCAGAGCCATACAAGTTCCTTGAGCTTTTACTGCGTTTCATGTTGTGGAGATGAAAGGTAATCCTTGAAGTGCTTTCCTGATCAAAGATTTTGAGGCAAGAGTAGGAGACTACTCTTTTCACCGCTATGATTGTTTTACTGTCATCCTTTCTACTCTTTGTACCAATTTTCGGCAGTGAGTTTAGGACAGGGAACATTTTATCTTCTGCAGCTGCTGTTTGCAGTTGGAAGCTTTCTGCCTGCACCAGCAAGCTTAGCTTCGAGCGGTAAGTGTGGTACCGGTTTTCCACAAGTATGCTTGCAAAAAGGAGAATGCTTACCCTTTTCACTAGGAGACTTCATGCTTTTGCGTGAAATATAGTAGCATTTTTGACTGCAATCTTCACCTCTTAATTTAACAAAACTGTGAAAAAATAGGAGGCAAGACATTTGAGGGTTTATTGAGGGAATAACTTTTTTTGTTGCTTTTAAAAACATTATAACCCATGATTTCATCTGTCCCTTGGGATATATGTGGTTATAATCTCTTTTGGCTTTGTCTGTTCTGTTTTTGCATTGATGTAACTTTCCAAAGGCTGTGACCCTCAGTCTTAGCGTTGTTGATTTTCTGCCCACTAAAGCAGAAGACTGCCAGAAAAATTCCTGCGCAAAATTTGTACCATCTTACTCCTATAGCGTTACTACTACCCACATGTGTTCAAATTGATGCTCCTGGTTTCATGGCCACAACACAAGGTTTCTTGCTTTTCAGTTGCAGAGGAGGCGAAGCCATCCTGATTTATTCTACTCATTCAAAGTAAAGTTATGATGCTGGCACTTCTGTTCCTGTGAGCAGTGGTAGTCCTCTGGACTCTCAGGTAGCAGGTTAAGTGTGTCACATCCCAGTAGATAAGACATTTTCTGGACTCACTTCTAAAGACCGTGCACGGTTGTATAGAAACATACTCTTACTGCTGCTGCTACTCGCAGAAGTTCTTTTATGTTCTGCTTCTTATTCTAGTCTATAATGAGTTCTCCTTTTCTACATGTGTATGCAAAATACAAAGCTGTTCACAGATTTCCTGGATCACTTTGGAGGTAATATGAGAAGCGGAATTGGCAACGGGAAAAGGGCAGAAACTAGGCTCTGTGCTACTTCGTGATGTACAAAGTCGGCTAAAAAGGATTAAAAACATTCCTCCAGTGCTGGAAAGAGGGAGCAGTTTTCCTAAAGAACATTTGGATATTAAATGTAGCTTTTCTTGATTTTATTTCAGAAGTAATAGATGAAATGTTGTTTTCAGGCTTTTAAAATTCCACTATAACAAATATATTATCACCTTCCTAAAAATAAAAAAGCAGAGTTCTACTGTTACTATCTATCAGGTGCACCACCTTGCTTTCACGTGAAGCCATGGACTTCGCTTTAGTTAAGCAGAAGAACTAAATCTACAGTGAGGAAAACCTACCTTGAAGTAACCATTAGTATATTTTATTAAAAGCAAAGTAATTTGAAACAGGAGTGTGATATAAATATTCATAGGTCTGTGAAGTTCATGAATGAAATGAGATATGTCCATGATGTCCTGTAAGTAGTTTCCTTTTGCTGATATCTGTGTCTATTTGTAAAACAAATTTGCTTTTCTTAAACTCATAGAATTCTTTCAGCTAGACATGTAGTTTCCAGTTGAGGGAGTCATCTTGGATTACGCCACCCATAGCAGCACTGTATTGATTAAATTATTATAGTTTTACACACATATGTTCTTTTATAATTGTTTTATACCCGCTTTCAGAAATGAATTGTAAATAAAAGTGCCTCAGTTCTTGAGATGCCATTTCAGTCGTCATAAGATGGTTCTGCCAGGAGGTATTAGATATCACTGCTTTGAAAATCAGAGCTTTTTAAGGAAGCTTAACTTGGAGGTCCAGAAATTCCCAAGTCAGTAATCACATTTACAAATTCTCATATTACTGTATTAAAAAAAAAAAAAAGTTAAAAAAAAAGTCTGTGATTATCTGTGTTGTCTTGGTTTTAAAGTGAAATTCTGCCTCAGGAAATTACTTGAAAGCACACAGTTCTGAAGATTTGTGTGAAAGCTAGTGTAAAACCAATTTTTCCCAACTTTTCAAATTTGGAACACTGCAGAATCCATACTATTCAAGGAATAACCTGTGTTTTATTCTGACTAGCACAGCAGACACAACTTTTTCTTTCAAAAGCCTAGGATTCATTCTTTCTTCAGTCATTCGACCTCCTGGAGATGCTCTTCCCGATTCTACTTTCTCTGCTCCTTTTCCTGGAGGAGCTGGGACAGTGGTAGCAGTCTGAGGGATCTTCCTTTACATCCAGCTTTCATGGTAGTTGAGCCAGTGGCTAATCCTTGCTGGGAAGTCCTGCCCATCCAACAGAGAAAGCACCTCTTGAGATGCACTGGACTGTGAGGCTTGAGGGTGATAGTCTTCAAAACATGAATGAGTAACAAAATGATAATGTGATCATTAAAGATGGTTCAAGCAAGCAGTTTTTCAGAACCATAGTATCTTCTGGACAGGACAGGCCTCTGAGCTGCTAGATGCTTGTTTTAGTGATGCAGTATTTGTTTCTGGGAAAGCTTGAGGACATAGTCCCTGTTCCTGAAGCTTTGGGGAATTCCAAGGCAGCAGGTAGCAGAACAAGTATGCAAC
The DNA here is from genome assembly GCA_013396935.1 of Baryphthengus martii. Taxonomy (NCBI): domain Eukaryota; kingdom Metazoa; phylum Chordata; class Aves; order Coraciiformes; family Momotidae; genus Baryphthengus; species Baryphthengus martii. The sequence goes on along the minus strand of VWZK01022030.1, from coordinate 176,928 downwards.
AAACCTAGGGAAATTAAGCATAGAATTCCTACACAGGGTTGATTTTTTTTTTAAAAAATATATTAAGTAAAAGATTCCTTCATTTTGTTTGTCCAGCAGACATTTTTTCAGCCAGCTATCCCTTTTCCACCCCACCCTCTGTACGTCTGGTGAACATTAATAAGACAGCAGCCAGTTCAGCAAAATAATGAAATTTCTGGGACATCCTGCCTGCCTTAAAATCAATTACATTTGCTTTATTGCTTGGATAGGAGCTGCTTTCTGAGCAAACAGATGAAATTTCCTCTTTTGCCCCCTTCTAGAACCCAATGTTCTGGGTTTTGTTTCCTCCAGGAGAGAAGCAACACCACTGGGGGAGGGTCGAAGGAGGCTTCTAATCTGCGCTGAAATTTATTATGCCACCAAAACCCCCAAGCATGGACAAGAGTAGGAGTCTTTTAACTTTTGAGGTGGGACTGAGCTGCATGACTTCCACAGTGCAACAGTGGCATAAGAGCTTGGGAAAACACGGGGAAAGTTAATTGTTTTGCACAAATGAGGGAATTTGCTGTTATCTTTATGGATAATGATACTTGGTTCTCCCAAAGCACTTTTCTAAGTAGTTAACCGTGATATTTGTTTTCCTGAAATCCATACATAAACATGCAGACCCTTTGAGTGTGGGCCAAAACCAACGGGGCTGCACTAGAAACCGTCAGGCTCCTCGATTACCCCTATGCATATAATTATCCTTCTTTCCTGAAATGGAGTCGGCAGGCTCCGAGGTTACTGTTTTCATGTGTGCTCAGTTGGCTTTGGGGGACAGCATGGCAGGGTTTAATATGCTGACATGCTACATTTAATGTTTTATTCTTGTCTCCTGGAGACAGGGTGCTGGATTAAGTGAGACACTGGCCAGACCTGGTATAGCAACTTCTATAGGCCTGGTTTATTTTATAGGTTTCAAAGGATTTCTGAGACTCATAGTATTATGTTAATGTCTGTAATGTGTTTTGACATTCTCAGGTGGAAAGTGCACGTAGAAGTGTTAGGTTATAACAAATCAGTGCTTTCCTGTGGTATTTTCAAGAAAGGGTATTTAGAATCATAGGATCATTTAGGTTGGAAAGGACCTGTAAGATCATCAAATCCAGTTGTTAACCTAGCACTGCCAAGTCCACCACTAAACCGTGTCCCCAAGTGCCACATCTGCACATCTTTTAAATCCCTCCAGGGATGGTGACTCAACCACTTCCCTGGGCAGCCTGTTCCAGGGCTTGACAAAACTTTTGGTGAAGAAGTTTTTCCTAATGTCCAATCTGAACCTCCCCTGGTGCAACTTGAGGCCATTTCCTCTTGTCCTATCCCTTGTTACTTGAGAGAAGAGACCAACCTCTACCTTGCTACAACCTCCTTTCAGGTAGTTGTAGAGAACCCCTGAGTCTCCTCTTCTACAGGCTGAGCAGCCCTGATTCCCTCAGCTACTCCCCGTAGACTTGCTCTCCAGATCCTTCACCAATTTTCTTTCCCTTGTTTAAACACACTCCAGCCCCTCAATATCCTTGTAGTGAGAGGCCCAAAACTGAACCCAGTACTCAAGGTGCAGCCTCACCAGTGCTGAGTACAGGGCAGGCAATCACTTCCCTAGTCCTGCTGGCCACACTATTGCAGATCCAAGCCAGGATGCCGTTGGCCGCCTTGGCCACCTGCGCACACTGGTGGCTCATATTCAGCCAGCTGTTGATCAACACCCCCAGGTCCCTTTCCACCAAGCAGTTTCCAGCCACTATTCCCCAAGCCTGTAGTGTTACCTGGGACTGTTGTGACCCAAGTGCAGGACCTGCCACTTGGCCTTATTGAACCTCGTACCATTGGCTTTGGCCCATCGATCCAGCCTGTCCCTCTGCAGAGCCTCCTTACCTTCAAGCAGATCCACACTCCCACCCATCTTAAGTGTTGTCTGCAAACTTAGTGGCCCTTCTTGTAGATGGGCATCACATTTGCTAACCTACAATTAACTGGTATCTCCCCAGTTAGCCAAAACTGCTGACAAATGATGGAAAGTGGCTTGGTGAGCACATCTGCCAACTCCTTCAATACCCTTGGGTGGATCCCATCTGGCCCTGTAGACTTGTGTGTGTCTAAGTGGTGCAGCAGGTCGCTAACCATTTCCCCTTGGGCTATGGGGCCTTCATTCTACTTCCCGTCCCTATGTTCCAACCTAAGGAGCTGGGTACCTGGAGAGCAACTGGTTTTAAGATTGAGATATGGGCTGGAGCTTTCAAGCTGTACCAGGTGATCTGTCGTACAGCAATTTTCCTGCTTCAGGTGAAGTGTTTCAAATGCATAAGTATATGGTGACTCATTCTTAAAAAAAACAAAACTGAACAAAACCTCCTTTGCTCATTTAGACTAATGCCAGACATAGCTTTTGTTGTGTCCTTGGTTACAGACCAGCTGTTTTGTCTTGTTCTGCTTACCATCATATGAATAAGCCCTGAATAAGCATTCCAAAATTGCGATGGTGAAGTAACCATGGTACTCGCCCGCGTGGGGAAGGGCTGGGAGAGACACAAGGGGAGTGGGGATGATGTTCCACTTTTATGTGACTTGCTGAGGCCAGCTGCCATGATTCTTTACCTTAAATTTGTTATAATTTTAACAAAGCAGTTCTTTCAAATTGTACAAATGTTTGGCTGCAACTCTACCAATCGTTGAGAAAATATATTAAAAACAGAAATAAAGTAACTCATTATATTCATGAGGATTTCAGAGCGTAAGTGAGATTAGATTTATCTCTCCCTGTAAAATGTTGGAGGTGATTTGTTATATGGACTCAGTAGCTTTTGGATAGCTTGATAGATCCCATTTTAAAGATAACGCCAGGTGAGGTTTTAACCCATAAAAAAAGGGAAGCAAATAAACCACAGAAAATAAAACAATAAGGCCTAATACAAATCAAATACAAGGAGCACAAGTGTGTTTTCTTCTATTAATTTTGTAGCAGTTAGACCTACCTTCTAAAGCAAATGCTGAAGAAGAAAATGCAATGGGAAAAAAGTAATTCATAGTCTTAAACATAGTTTTGGAGTCAGATGAGGAGGATGGAGATGGCCACTAGTGTTGAGAAATGCAGACAGAAGGCCTTCCACCTACTTCAGTGGAAGCAGAGGAGAAGCAAGTTCAGTCTTTGACACAGTGGGGCAAGAAAGAGCCCCCAGAGCAGTGGGCAGTGAAATAGGTGTTTGGCCGCAGGAGGTGACTGGGGATGTGTGAAGGTTGCCCACCATTGTGTGTAAAGCAAGAAGTATTGTTCTTTACGTTGTCTTCTGATGAACTAGAATTTGGGGAGACTCAGAAAAAGAATTCCCAGTACCCTTAAAAAGTACAGAAGAAATCTCTGTGTGTGGGATTTAGCAGAAGTGTTAAGACAATGCAATGCCATTCAGCAGCTGTGATCCCTGTTGGGAAAACCTGTATCAATCATATGCAGTGCACGGCACAGGTTATGTACATGGTACAATACTTCTTTTTTTTCAAGTGTTTAAACATGAGAAAATCTGCAGATGGCAGTGGATAATGAAGTCCAGTAAACAGTGGTAGAAAAGGGTTGTTTTAATATGGAAGTGATGTAAAGTGTGTATCTGTTCTAAGCCATCTTATATAATGTGCTTATCATCTAGAAAATCAGCTCTGTGAAAACAGGAAGAGATTTTTTTTTTTTTTCTAAGTTAAGAATGATGATATGGAGTCATGCAAGGGATAGGAAATTTTGCAGGAAATTAATTTTTTTTCAGGTGATACTATTTTTTTATGGATTTCCATTATGAAGTATGTATGCTGCTTTTGAAGAAATAGCTGCGGAAAGACTGCAGGAGCACTGTCTGACTTCTGCAAACCTGTCCATTTAAAGAAATGTTGAGGTTTTTTCTAGGACATACAATTTACTTCAGAAACTTCTGCCTCACCTCTGCTGTTTAAATAGCTTGAATCAAGACACAATGAAAGGTTGTTATGGCCTCAAATTTTCATGCATGTATACAAACCACATCCTTCAAAATACATAAATGCTTATATTTTTTTACTGATTGAAAAGACTCTAAACTGATAACCCTTATGACAGAAATCGTCTCCTTATCCATAGATCACATACAAGCACAAGCAGCAACATGAATTTGAATTGCTTGCAAACAGGACGAAACTGGACACGGTGCGCAACTGCAGCATAAAGAGATGATTCTTAAACGCAGTTTGATATTAACTTAATCCAGCAAAAGTACCAAATGAAAGAATGCTGTAAAAATAGAGAAGGTTCATTAACACGTATTTGGAGCTTACACATCACTGGGTCACTTACTTCCCTGACTTGTGTGTTTGTTCATGTCTCTGTTTGCAGTAAGCTTCCTTCTTAATGGACTTGTGGCGGATGGTCATGCAATATAAACATCGCCGTAGCTCTGTTTACATTAAATGGGACGGGATTTATGGCCCTCTCCTCTTAACAGGACATTTTATATAGAGAAAAATGTTTTCATCATTCTTGAAGAGGAATTCATTTACCCAGGTGCTTATATAACACATCAATTTGTTATCTCAACATCTAAATAGAAATGGAAAGACACTAGATAAAATGGAAAAGCACAGAAGAAAACCTTTACATAATTCATCGTTTTCTCTGTCCTTTTTTTAATAAGCATTGCAAGTTTTCTTAATGAAGATTATTCTAATGTCAGGTTGACAAAATATAGCAGCAGCTGTGCAAACTTCAAACTCATGGATGTGTTGTTCAGGCAGAGAAGCATGATCATCTCTGAGGCAGAAGCAGACTTGGTCAGTGAGTTGTACCCAGTCTTCCTGCCAAGGCTGGTGGAAGAGGTGGATGCTCTGGTGGTGTTAGATATCTTTATCTTTAGCTGCTAGGCCAGTCAGCTCTTGGAGGAGACACCTCTTGATTGCTGCTAACCTATACTGGTTATGAGTTAACCAGGTCATATTATATTTTCTAATTACTGTGCAAGCATTTGCTGAGTGATCTCTGCAATGGCCGTGCCAGGTGCTCATAACCAAGGAAACTGAGTCATAGAGAAGTAACTGGCCACTTTGCAACTGGGAGCAGAGCTGGAATCTCTTCACTAAGCTTGGTCTTGCTCAATCCTTACTGCCTCTGCTCCAGGCACTTAAGTCTTTGTACATCCTTGCAATACGTAGTTCCTTAGCTGTGAAGATACTTCCCTCTCCAATTTTCTCTTTAAATTAACTCACTTGCTGAACTGGTTTTAACTGTGGTGACTGACTTCTCTCCTGAATCTCTCTCCTTAGCATGCCATAAACTTTGTTCATCAATGTTCACTGTTAATAAAAGGTTAATGAAACGGAGACTGTGGCTTGAGCTTTATGGCAGAATTCTCCCTATGCTTCCTTATTTCCAGTTTCTGTTGGTACCATAGCTGATTTTTTTAAGCCTCAACTCTAGAAGTCACCTTCCATTTATGTGCCTCTCCTCAATGCAGACATTAAAATTCTTGCAAGTTCCCAACAAAGTGAGCATCTAGCAGTTAAAATTTTAGATGATTAAAATACTTGTCCAGCTGCTTATCTTCCGTATTGGTTAATGCAACATCTTCATTTCAAGTATTATCAACCCGGCTTTTTTTTTCCTCTTCCGAACATACCACAGAAAACAAATTTGTTACCTTGGTGAGACCTACTTAGTCGCAGTGACATTATTGGTTTAAATTTTACATATTTTTGCAGTTTTGTAACTGGGAAAGTGGCCTTTTGCCTTGATTTAATTGATAATTGTGCACCTTCATATTAATCAGATAGCTAATTCTCAGAAATTGGGGCTATGTCTCCTGTTTTTTATTGGGAGCCACTTAAAGGTCAGGATAGGAGGGGTTAGATTACTATAACAAAATCCATTCTGAATATAAACAGAGAACTTCAATCTGTGATACTGTTATTCCAACGCCCTTTACAAACACTGTATTTACAGTTCACTAAAACAGCATTAAAGTGGGGGAGAGAAAGAACCAGATATGACATTCCAGCTCTGGTCTGTATTGTCTGAGGAATGCTCTGTTTGTGAGCTTAAACCGCTTCGCAGAGAGAGAATGAATGCAAATTCCTGTCCTGTTTATACAGAATCACTTTCTGATTTTGATTGGACTTAGAGTGAGATTTCCCCTTAAAACACAGTGGAATTAACCTAAGGCAGATTCTCTCATCAATATCTGAAGTGTCGTCAGAGTGGCAATAACCAAAGTTGTTTGTCCTTAGAATGCCTTGACAAATCCCCCTGCATCCTGTCTTCTACCAGGTCTCCCCCTCTTTTTTTTCCTTTTTTTTTTCTTTTCTTTTTTTTGTGATTGAAAACAAGCAAAATAAAATGTCTAAATCAAATTTAAGTGTTTATTATTCAGAAAAGTTCTGCTAAGTCTGTCTCGAAATATAGTATACTTAAAGCTTGGCAGCATTCTTAATAGTGAAAAAGATCAGAGTATCATTATGAAGGGACTGGACAATCTTAACCAGTGAAAATACAGTAGAATATAAAATTGGTACTAGAAATAATCTTTCAAATAATATTGGACACTACAAATGAGTTTCTGCTTTACATATAAGCAGCATACAAGCTCAAAGTGAAGCTAATAGGAAAAACTCAGCAGTGTAATGCAATCACGGAGAGGGGCTGTGCTATCCTAGAATAGATCAGGCAAGGCATTTTTGAAGGAAAGAGAAGAGCATTTGTACCATTGTGAAAGGGCACTGGGGACATCTCTGGAATACTGTATATGGCCTGAACATTTTTGTTCAAGCTGCTTTCTTCTTCTTTCTACTTAGTTTCTTTCCACATAAGGTCTGTGCTAGATTGAATATATTTCTTGACATAGCAACGTGTTTGAGCTGTCACTGGTAAAAAAGTAAACCTCAGATAAAGTTTTAAAGCCAGACATATTGACTTCAGTGGGCAAAATATATCGCATCTTCTGTAAAAGGTAGGGATCAGACATGATCCCCATGTTCAGACATTACAACTTTTACGATATACTAAATATATTAAGGGAGAATCATCTCAGGAGTTTGTACATCTAGGATATTATTCTTTGAACTTTTTGCTTGTTTTATGAATCCGATGTCATTGAACTGTTCTAGATTGACAACACAGGAGAATGACAGCCAGTGAGTGGCATTCAAAATCTGCTCTACAGAAAAGTGTGTTTTCTTCAGTTGAGCCTTATCAGTGTATCTACCCTGAGTAGGATCAATGAATCTAGAGGAGTTTGCTCTATGTAGATTTTTTGATCTTTGATCTCTGTAATTCCTGTGTATGATGTCAGTGCTTTTAGCTGTGATCTAAAGACAGGCTACAAAAGAAGAAACCCTCAGTTTTAACTGCTTAGAAACTGAATGCAGACTACTGACCCACTTTAAGGAATAAAACCAGTTTTGACATACACTGCCTGAGATGGACCGCACCTTATAATGGAGGGGGTTTTGATGGGGTCTCCAATGTTGGTGACTTGTTGAGAGCTGCCTGGCTAATTTTATCATGTCTACCCATTATATTATATCAAGAAGATAATCAAATTTTCACAATGTTACCTTCCCCTGAACTGATTGTTTAACTGTTGGAAAAATAAGATAGGATTTTAGGACATCTGCTCAATCGGAAACAGAAAATATGTGTCCGGGAGACAGTAATGTATTATACCCACATTTTGGAAACATTGGAAGATATTTGTGACTGCAAGTGAAAGGCAATATGAATAGCTTGCCTGAGCCATCCTACTTCCAGCTTTCATGTGTAGTACTTACGCTGTACTTTGATTAGGCAGAGGTATGTCCTCTGAATACATATTAACAGAAAACAGTAAATTTCCCAACCCATGTTGAAGTTTAGTGTTTCTGACAGGATTGTGATTGATGAATAACTTTGAGGTTTTAGGTACCGGTAGGAAGTACTGTAAAGTGCAGTTCAGTGAATGAATGGCTTCTTCCTTGAGTATTCATATTGGAGCAATGCTAAATTGAAAATAACTAACCAGGTCACTTGTCAATAAATGCCGCTGTCTCATTGAAAAAAGTGACAGACCCAGGTTGCAGCACAGGGCGTGAGGCACTACTGAGATTGTTCTCCACTGGAAAAGGCTCATTTGATTTATCTTGGATTTGCAAGGCCCTTTCACATTTGCGTCACAGTGGTGGTTCATGGTCTCCCTTATCAGTCATTTCCTACAAATAAGCACTGAATCTCTGGCAGAAGTTGTTATACTAGTCCTGAGTGAACAAGCAACCTTGGCTTTTTCAGCCATTTGACCTAATTTGGCCATAGAAATATCTCTCCAGTTCAGGGTGTTACCTACTCCACAGTACTGAAATGGAAACTATGGAGTTTAGGTTTCAAAGACACCTGAGTTGGCCTTGTACGGAGCTGACAGAGGTGCAGGAGGTTTGGCTTGGAGTCTGAGCCAATAAAGCCTTATCAGACCTGAGCCAGCACTGCTGTTTTACTCACCAAATTGATGTTTCTGGTCCAAATTATGTGTTTGTTCTTCACTGTTTGTCAGTGAAGTTCTTTCTCTTCTTGTCACTATTAATTTATCTGTCTAATAATAATATAAAACTCTGTACCCATGGTCATCTCAAGCTACAGATAGGAAGTCACCTTAATCTCCTGTTAACTTGTTAACGTTTCCAGCTGGATGTGGTACATCTCATATCAAAACCAGGAGGAAACTACCTTTTTCTCCTTTTTGTCATGCATTTTGTCTTACTTCTCACTTGTGATCTCATAATGCCCATCTCAATCTTCATTAGAACTAAATTTGAAATAACTGAGCAGGCTTAAAAAAAGAAAATGAAATTGTAAATTAGCACCCAAAAAACCCAAGGGGTTTCTTACTCATCTAAATAAACTGATATTAAATATAGAAAAAAAAAAAAAAGCACCAAGCAACTTCCTGTAAGAAATGTAATAAAGGTTGCCATTTGGTTGCAGGAAAGAAGTTGAGAGATTTTTCTCTTTTTTTTCCCCCTATAGTTGTGCATTTTCTTTGCTATGGCTACATTTTTGTCCTTTGAACACAACAAGTAACTTTCAAAAGTTCATGTGTAGTTAAGATCCCTAATGCAAAACAGACCAATCTGAATTTGTGAAGCATAATCGACATGCAAGAGAATATCTAAGAGCTGTAAATGCTGCTCCCAGTAATTTTGTGAAAAGAATGACCATTATGTCTGGCCTTTGCTTCTGTTTCTTCTCCTACTTAAAAGGCTTTATTAACCCGCTGATTGTTATTTGGGGCACTTTGTCATCAAAAATTTCAGATCTGATAGGTTATAAAGCAATGTTTCAGGTCCTAAAGGGCTGTTAAGCCTTTAGTGCATCTATGCCATGCACTGGAACAATCATGTGTGCCTTGACCTGGTGAGGATTGGAGAGGATCCACTTCCCTCTAGTGACGTAAATGAAGTCTCCTGAAACATTCATGTTTCTTAGAGAAAAGGTTTTCTAGCATTGTTATTCGACGGTTGTGCATCCAGCAATAGAGATGATGTTTGTAAGGCCATTAAGCTTTCTTTGAACGCCCTGTTTTCCACTTCCTTGGTAACACTTCCCCTCAGTAATGTTCCTGCTAGGGAAAATCTGCATCGTATAGGAAGACCGAAATTAAATTTTAAATTGAATCTATCACCTTTTCTCAACACTTATAATGTATGAGAGTACTCCAAAAGCACAGGCATTGCATGTATATATTAGCTCAGGGATGCTAGGGGTTTTTTTCTTCTCCTTATTGTATGATGCCCAATGGAATCTAAAAAAATATTCTGCTGAGGCTTTACATAAGGTAATATTGGTGTGAATTTACTTGTGAATTTAGCAGTGTTAGCTTGTCTCCAGGGACTTTCCTTTTAGGAACAGAACAAGAACACACAAAAAAATGGAAAATTGGAAAGGGTTGGTTTGTTTCATGTCAAAAGCATTTTACAGCCACTAGTGTGGGTAAAAAATACTTATATTTTGGTCTAGGACTTGGTTGAATCCCCATTTTCTTGGCTCAAGTCTGTGTATTTAGGATTATGCCTTTACATCAGGGAAGTATGAAGAATACTGTTGTTTGTGCTGATGTCTGAAAACAATGAAGGCAGGATGGGGAGAGCACACTTGTGGTGCTCTTTTACACTGGATTAATTTTCTTTCAATTTATAAACAATAATATTGAGCTTTTCCATCATTTAGAATGCCAAGAGAAAGAAAAATTGAGTACTAGCTATGTAAAGATTGAGACATATGAAAAACAGACATTGGGGTTGAATTTGCAGCAGATACCTTTTTATACGTAGAAGAGAAATAAAATCTAAAACCAGTTGCTAAAACTATCGTAAAGAAGCTTCATAGAGATCTGAAGAATAATAAAAGTAATAAATCATGATGGCAATGCATATGCTAATTACATGCTGAAGAATGTATATCCCTTATGTTATGCTGATGGATTATACCAAGCTGATCTATTCCATGCAGCGACGAGGGCTGGATGTTCTTTGGATCCCTACCTCTGCAGCCATGTGGGCAGAGGAGCCAGCAGCATCTTTGTGGTTCTGCGGAGGAGAAAGTGTGCTCCTTCTGGGCTTCCCTGCTTGCCTCCCCGCTGGTCCTGTCTCTGCCGGGCAAGTCTGGCAGTCTGGGTGGAAGCAGCCATGTATTCTGAGGAGAATTGCTCTGGTGCTGTTGTGCTGGTAGTCCTTTAGGAGTCTTTCCTGATCCTTGCACTTGATCCTGGGGATAAGGCAGCATTCCAACATGTGTCATAAATAAGAATTGTATCCTTCAGCTCTTTTGTTTCCAGAACCAAAGTCAAATGGAGAAGTATGGAAGGCTCTGAAAAGCTGTGTAAACTTTATTTTCTGTTCTTCTCACTACCAGTGTGCTGTAAGTCTGATGAGTGGCCACAAGCTGCCACATAGGAGAATTCCCCTTGGAGGCTGTGTTTGTGCTACCTGACTGCTTTATCCAGCCCCAGCACCATTCTCGGATCCCTTTTCTCAGTACTATGTCATTGTGGTGACCAGGCTGGCTGGCTGCCTTCCTGTTTAGCAAAAGCTACAAGCATTTTCTCCTGAATTACCCTTCACATTGGAAATTTACCAGGGCTTTGGACCTGAAAAGTATTAAAGCATAGGAAATCATCATGGCCAAGCTCTTGTGAAGTTTCCTGGCCTCTAGAGGACTATCCACTGGGAGAGTCAGGAGAGACTCAGAAACAGAAAAGATGAAAAAATTCATTTTGCGAAGTAGGGAATAAGGCATGTGGCAGGGAGACAGAAAGCGCTTCTGGGAAGAGGAATTTTGCAGGGTCTGGTGTTACATGAGCAGAAGGAAGTTGACTGGCCCTGCATGCCCTGTATTTCACATTGGGAGGTATACTGGAGGCAGCCTGGTTTTGTGCAGTTCCCTGGCCAGGTTGCTGCAGTTCAGGCACAATTTTGGATAAACATCGGGGATTGTGTTGTCTTTTCCAATTAAAACCTAAAGTCACCCAGGGTTTCCCTGGACAGTGCAGTTCCCTGCCACTGAATTTATTTTTAAGTTACATACATGCATCAGACAAGAGAAGGAACTCTGGGTTAGAGAGTTCAGGGGTCTCCTCCCAGTCTAGGAGACGACAGCTAAGCAAGAGCAGCATTTTGCCAGACTTGGCCTATTACATTTGGGACGGTCATTGCTCTGGAGCACGTTGAATCGTAGAATGCCCTGGACTGAAAGGGACCTCCAAATGTGACCTAGTCCTCCTCCCCTGCAGTGCACAAGAACATCCTTAACTAGATCAGGTTGCTCAGAGCCTCATCAAGCCTGACCTTGATGTCTCCAGGGACAGGGCCTCCACCACCTCCCTGGGCAGCCTCAGGGCAGTTCACCTTAGAAAGTTTTGCCTTTGTTGTCTGTGATTGTCTTTGATACTTGTTTGAGGTTTTGGTGGTTTCCTTCCACTGAAGTTATGTTTATTCAGTCCAAGGGTATTCAGAGCTCCTCATTATAGTGCCTGAAGCTAAAAGCGTGTCCGAGTGGTGGTACGTATTACGTGCTGAGCGTTCTCACTTGAAATCCAATGTTTGGCGCTGCAAGGACTGAGACAATTTGCAGACTGGTCTTTTATTGCTAGCGACTGCCTGGATAGGCACAGCCAAAGCATGTGCCTTTGTTCTGGTTTTATGAGGGAGGAAGGAATTGACCCCACTGAATATCTGAGAAAATAGCAGAGCTGTTGCTTATTGATCCTTCCGCTGTACCCTCTGGGTAGGGGAAAGCAGGGTGTCTCTGGAGCTGTGCCTACCTGGCAGAAAATTAGTACAATGAGGTTGCTAGAAATGTCTATCTCCATGCCTGATTTTAGACCGAAGCAAAGGAATGGTACGTGGTTTTCATATAATTGCTCAATAAATCCATGGCAAAGTTAAGAATAAAACTCATGAATCCTGATTCCCAGGTCCTGGCGTTCAGCACTGTGAAAAAGTCCTTTATGTATATATTGGTTTTTAGAAGGAAGATCTGAAGCCAGCCGGGTATAGCAGGGCTTGAGATTTAAAGAGTGTCTTCTTTCCTGGACTCGTCCACTCCTCTGTTTTCCCTCTGTTCTTAAAAGATTCTTGGTTTTCATTTCTATCTCCTCCTTTTGTTTGTTTTCCTTCCATTTCTTTCCTTTGCAAGTACTGAATGTCTCCTCTGGGAGTAAGCCTAGCCACATGTGTGTGCAATGATGGTTTATTTTTATTGGAGTCATTGCCTGTGACTGTTATTCATTACTATAGGAAGAACAGCACTAACAAACTGCTCTGAGAGCTCTTTTTTTTTTCTGTTGTAAAAAGTCCTGTTTTGACCATAGTCATTGAGAGTATCTACTGCCATCATTAAGACATTGAGAGTTTGGAGCTTGGACTGCCTCCTGAATGCCCTGTTGTGTCTGGTGTTGCAAAGCAGAATCTCAGCTTCTCTAATCTTCCTTGCATGTTGTCTCTAGGTCAGTTTTTTAACCATATTTTAGGTCAACTTTTCAACCATCTGTCTACCTCTTTACTACCTAGGCAATTCAGTTGTCTTCTCCTTGTGGAAGAATTAATGGATGCACAAAGCTAGTGCAGTCACTGGCTGCTGATACAGCCTTTTATCATAATAAAGGGTACAGCCAGGACACCACCAAACAAGGCCTGCCTGAAATGAAATGGCTGATTCAGAAAAGGCAAGTCAAAAGTAGTATAAAATGCTTTTATCTCACTTGCACTTCTAAGTCTTCACACTGGATAAGTTAGCAGCAGCCAAATTTCCTTACTTTTATTCTCAAGTTACCACACGTTTCTGTGTTGTTGAGGGCAAGACCACCATCTCCCATCTTTAAGGTGATGTAAGGAATTCCTGGTACTTCTTTAAGATGAACCTGTAGCATAAATAAATTATTTGTAGTTAAATTAGGAGCATATGCTTAGCATAAATGTAAATCAGAGCTTAGAGATGTAAGCAGCCTAAATAATTTCACGTAATAAATACAGCCATGTGAAGTCAATGGAGGTTAATTAAACACGTCTGAGGTCAGAGTGGAGCACAGTAAGGAAAGGTGTGTGATCTGCCCAGGCTTACCCTAAAAGTTAATGCTAGGATAAAACAAACAGGCAAGAAGCGATTTATCTGAAATTTGGCTAATATTGCACAGATTCGGGATTTCTAGGGATTTTTACATATTTCAGAATCTCTGCATCCCACTAGCACTTACTCTTAAAATCCAAGGGTATCCGTCAGAATTTTGCTGAGAAGGTTTGATCTCTTTTTTATTAATTTACATTTGTTAATATAAGTATCGTGCTGATATTTCAGGATTAAGATTCCTTTGAATTCTTTATCCTGAATCCATGTCATGTTTTTCCTCAAGCTTTTGAAGGCTCTCCCTTCATTAATTTTCTTACATCAGTGTCCACTGTTGCTGTTTCCCCTGCAAAACTGTCTTTAATGCTTCTGTATTTCTCCCTCTCTCCCTCTCTTTTCCTTAATATGAGAGACAAGGACTTCTTGGCTTTGCAGTCTTAGCAATGTTTTTGAATATATGGAGCTAGTACACATTGCACTAAAAGAAAAGAAAGTTGTGCTGCTATGTTGAGGTGTGTGGGGGGGGTGTGTGTGGAGACAACTGCGGGGTGATCAGCTGCCTTTTGAGTCTGTTCATTTTGCTGTTGTTTCCAGATGTGTGCTAATGGACTTTTTTAGGATGTCCACACAAACTCTGCTTTCCTACTTTTCTGCACTAATTGGTTTGCATTGCTGGAATGCCTCTCATAAAGTGTCTCTAGCTGCCATTGTTGCTTTTCTATAAAGTAGTAGAAAGGAAACTCCTTCCTAAACAGTTTCCTCTGGACAGGATTTTCTTGTAGGGGCAGGAGAGATACAATCCATTTAAATTGCTCTATAAAAGAGTTTTATTGAGTTGCGGCCCATTAACCTGGCCTTGGTGAAAGCCTCTTCAAACTTCAGGGAACCACATCACTCAGGTGCTGTGCATGGCACAAATGAAGTGATAGTTTCCTGAGAAACTATTTTGATCCAAGTGTGATTCTTTTTTCTTTCCTTTGTTTTTTTTTTTTTTTTTTTAACGTGTACGGAAGTGGTAGGGGCTCCACATCTACTCCCAGTATTGTGGCAGGTTTGTAGCTCCACTTCTCATTGTTTGCTCTCTAGTGCTCAAGACATCTTAAGCTTTCCGTGTGTCAATCCACCAAGTTTGTTTTTACCAGGGAGAATATACATCTGGGGTCTAGATGATTAGGAAGACTGAAGGAGGACTTCATATGTATCTTTTTTCCCCTCAATCTGTCTGTTGTTCCTCTTCATTCCCGATCATTGTGCAGCCTGCCCAGCCTGTAGTCTTTTCTATTGACAAGCACGGCAAGTGCAGTCAGTACTGCTGGGTTGGCTGAGCTTTCTTCTGCCTGAAAGGGGAAAATCTGTGCCTAGAGAGCAATTTGGAGGGAGATAGAAAGCAGAGGATAATAATTTCCTTAAGAAAACACAAGTCCCTGATAAAATGAAACAAACTCTACGGTGATTTATTTGTGAAGACAATGTGATTTGATAATGTCTTGTTCAGATTTTGGTAATGATACCAACTATATGGGGTTTTTAATGTATTTAATTTTTGAAGAATTTACCCAAATGCATAATGGGGCTATTTTTTCCCCACTCTTGTAAAGCCTTTTTAAAATCTACAGATTAAGTACCATAGACAGGTAACACGTTATCCTAAGAATTGTTTGTGGTGGGAGATCAGTAAATTGTTTATAGGTATATCCTACAAGCTTAATAAATGATTGCAAGATACCTAAACTACACTGTTTTTCTCTAGAACACTGGAAATATACTAAGGTCACTTTTTCTTTCTGCAACAAGGAGCAGTTATCTCCCAGGGTAAACCAGAACCAGTTGCAAGCCTGAAGCCTCCAAGAGCACCAAGGTCTAACAGGCATTAGTGCTTGGTGAGGCTTGGCAGAAAGCACAACCATTTTTTCTCCTACCTTGTAAAAAGCCATCCCATTGTCCTGGAGGATGCTTCAGTGTGAAGAGGAAGCAGGGAACAACTGATATACTGCTGTGTGAAGCCTTAATGCCACTGTGGCTGGTGTTAGAGCCTGTTAGGGAATTCTTATTTCTCTCCTCACGTGCCTTTCTGGTAGGCTGGAGGTGGTGTGACCTGGGGGACTGGGAAAGAGAGCCGGCCCTGGGAACTGGGTCACAGCTGCTGCTCAAAAGTAAATGATCTGCAGAATAAGGACTGCTGCTTTCGTTTCTAGAATATATCAAATTCCTACACATAGGGCCCGAGAAGAACTAGAAGGGAGGGCAGAAAAAACAGTTATGAGGTCTGCTGAGATATCTGATGCAAAATCAACTTAGTTGTTTTCCTTACTGGCTTTTTCCTGGGCTCTGTTGCAGCTGAAAAAACAACCCTTCTAATCTACAATAAGAAGGGAAATTCTGGCATGAAGATTGTCCACCCAGACAATTTGGCACAATTAGGGGAAAGATTTGTTTAGCTTAGCACTGATTTTATTAGTACGTGAGTCTGACCAAACCTTCAGAGATAGTCTTTTCCTTGTTGAATGACAGTGTCAATAGTGTAGATTTCCTTCTCAAGTCTCAGCCAGGCTCTTCCAACCAAATGTGGTGAAGGGAAGAGTTCTGAAATGCACCAACTATTAACAACGATTGCTTTACTGCAATAAGACAAAAATATGAATTAGCAAAAAATCCCAGTGTTGTTTCAGTAAGGGCAGCAAGTGTGGCGAGAGCCAGACTCCTTTCACAGATCTCACGTATTTCATCGGTAGGTCTGAATTCCAAAATATGTATTGGCTGTAAATGTGGTTTTGTTATTCCTTCAGTCCGTAGTGCATGTATACGCCTTTTGTCAGTACAAAAGATGAGGTGAGGTAATGTAAATCTAGCAGAAAGCAAAATGTAAAGAAAAAGTCAACACACAACAAAATAAAAAGAGAAGAATCTGTTCAGTTGTAAGAAGCTGCCATGCTTTCAAAGAGGCTTCAGACGGTTTCACTCATGTGCCTCAGTCATTGCTAAGAAGCAATTTCTGGTTATAATCCCAAAAAAGAAAGCAGAAGAAACTGGATGTCTTACTAGTCTAAATGGAAATGATATATTAAATACTAATACAGCTGATTTTTTCAAATAGTTCATTGAACTATTACAGTCCATTACTTCTGTTAAAATCAGCAGTTTTCCATTATGAAATCATGTATTTTTTTACCCTGAGAGAGTTCATAGCTCAGTCAGTCATCTTATTTCACTGTTTGGTAGTTTATCATCCTGACATTTTGATAACTAATTTGATATAAGACTCTGTCCCCTTCATCATCTTACTTTTTGGCTTGATTTCTGGTTATCAGACTACTTCTGAAAGTCCATCCAATACATTTTCCAATTCATCACTTTCCGTGCTATTGACAGGGGATGTTGTCCCAATAATTAGTACTTTCTGCTGGGCTTCTGCAGTCAATTACTGTGATTCATCTCTTCCATAAAGCTTATAAACAATAAACTTTATTAATAAAAATGCTTTCCCTAATTAAAAACGAAACTTTAATGTTCAATTTTTCCGCTGTCATCATCAATTCTCTCTAAGCCTTGTTTGTCAACTGCTCTGCCTGTCTTCCATTTATCTTCCTTTATCCAATCTAATGGCATCTCTCCAGTTTCTATTCATTTTTCGTCAAGGTGATATATTTCCTCTTCCATAGTACCTTTGTGTTCTTAACATGCTTCATGGCAGAAATAATTTTTCAGTTGTTGAATATTTATTCTACATTATTGTGAAATAACAAATAATTATTACAAACCTCCCAATAGGGAAATGTGATACTAGAAAGGAAAGAAAGGAAGCTGAGATTTGACTTTTGTAAAGTTAGCGCTTTGCAAAACTTAAAATACCTTTGGTTTTAACTCCTTTAATCCACCTCTAACATTCACACTTTAGTAGGACAGCAGCACAAGAATAACTACATCTGAATTTTATATTCCATTCCAGAAGCTCATGGACAGTATTCCAGAAGCATCATGGATGGGATGAATTAGAAAGACTCAGTAGCATTTCATCATTTTTCTCTGTCTATTTTCTATTCACTTCACCATTTAAGAGAATAATTTTTTGTAATCTAAATGCCTGCTGATGTCTTTAGACTAGTATTTATGATTACTGTTTGCTCATCTCAAAACACACACTCTTTTGGAGCAACTTTGCATTAAAGTGTGAATAGGAAAAATATTCTGATGAGAGCTGGATTTCATCTTTGATTCCTTGGTTAATCAAGGTGCTTATCGTAAAAGGTATGTCTTTTGTTTATCTGGTTAGGAAACAAAGCCAGAAATTCCTTTACATACGTCAAGAACGTAAGTGGAATTGTATTTTCCTTTCTTTTCCTGAAGCAAAGGAAATCTTTTCTGTTAGACTGAAAATTTAGGTTCTTAATCTAAAGTTTGGGAAAGTAAGACTGTGGAAAGAGGTTTCTGTTTCAGCTTGTTAATAAAGGAATCTGATTCAGATCCAGGTTCAGATTGTAATCCTTTCTGTACCCTCTCCAGTTTTTGGCCAGAACTGATCTAAAATTGGAATAAGACATATATGAGTTTTAGAAATGCCTATTCTGCCTGAGCTGTCTGCTCGTGAGTTATCCTGGAAGACCCCTTGTGTTGTCTACATCCTCAGCTGGCTGCTTAGAATCTTAGAGAGAGGAGCAGATGCCCACCAGAAGATAGAGATGAGAAGACTTTAAATTATAAATTCTGTATTTGAAAACCAGCAACATTTTCTTGGTTTATTGACCGCAAAGATTCTTAGTTGCATATGGACCATCAAGGGACACTGTTAGTATATATTGTTCCAGGTCTATCACCATAAAAGATGAGTTGGCAGGGCTTCAGTGCTTCTCAGGATGCCCACAGGACTTGAAGAGACTTCATAGGTCATGAAATGCATCCTAAGTACGGCTTCATCTCTCTTTCATAAATATTTTAATCTGAATCCTAAAAAAAACCTTTATTTTTTTTTAGCTTTGCCTCTTTGAGTTGAAGGCTCTTCCAGAATCGCACTTTACTGATGGTTATAAACTTTAAAATTTCCAGCCAAAATGTCTTTGTAGCTGCACATTTGTTCTTGTGCCAGTGTTGCCAGTGTTGTCAGTTTGAGAAGCTCTTCTCCCTGCTCCATTCTGTCATTTCCCCTCTCCCTATTCACTTACACACACAGACAGCAGTCAGCCTCCATTTCTGCTAGAGTCACTGAGCTCAATTTTTCTAGTGGCCTCTCAGATGAGCGCTCCATTCTCCTCGCCAACACACAGCCTATCTCTTGCAGTTTGAGTTCAGGAGTGACCTGTACTCTACGTGGTACTCCAGATGAAAGCTTGCTAATGGCTTGTGCAGAAACACCAGTGCATCTCTGGTTTTCCCAGGTGTACGTGGTGGTGTGCTGTGCAGTTGGAGTTGCCATTGTCTTGGCTACATCACCTTGTGGGTCAGCAATCTTGTGAGGTACTAACAGATCTGGGAGGTGTTTTCTTTTCAATCACTGACTGTTTCCCCTTTTGTCTTACAATTTCTGTGCTTATGCTTTTCTTCTTCATTACCAGTTCCCATTTAACAGCGTAAAAAGCTTTAAAGAGATCCAAATAAGTGATACAGATAATTCCCATTATTTGCCTTTTCCTCTTTTTCAGCATTGTCTTGCTTGTTGAAAACTGATTATTTCTTCACTCATATTTAGATTATATTTAATTGCTATCCTAATGGCATTTCGTTATAACTCAATTTTTATTTCTTTTTTGATATTTATAATAATCTTTCCAGAGCCAATATTACCTTGATTTTGGTTAATCCTTGATTTATACTTCCACTTCTTGGTCTCCAAAACATTTTTTTTTATATATGTATTTCCTTCTGTGTTTTATAAGTTCCTTGTGTATACATGTGAACCTACTATGTGTTGGCTTTTCCAGCCAGAGGATGGTTTGCAATGACATGTTACAGGTTTTTTTCTCTTTGGTTGAAACACAAATTTAAATACGTATTTACTTCTTTTTTTAAGTTATGTTGGTGTAGAGTTTGGTGTTATAAAAAAGGAGTTATGTACATTTTATCTAATTGTAAATTATACAATCATCCTTCAATGGTTATTTTTGTCAGTAAGCAAACATTCAAAATAAACCAATACCTTTAGATATTCTGGGCTGTTCCCATTTCACTAAAAAGGAAGCTAATTCTGAGCCTTAGACGGAACTTGCCAAGGAGACCAGCTCCAGTGCAGGTCAGTTCGCCAGGGAGGTGACCGTGGCAAAAAGGGCCATCAGGTTGCTCTTTTGGGGGCTTTTCGAAGCTGGGAAAGGATGAGAAACTGGCTCGGCTGTGCCAGGGCTGGCAGCTGGTGGGCGGCTGCTGAGGCAGCCCAGGTGGAGCAGCAGTACTGGTGGCAGCTCTGGGCGAGGGTAACGGCTCCAATGGCCAAGGGCGTGGTGTAGCAGTGGCCCTGGTACAGTCGGTAGTGCTTGGGCTCAATGATCTTGAAGGTCTTTTTTAACCATAGCAATTCTGTTCTGTAAGCTGCAGCAGCAGCCTTTCCGAGGGGTCCTGTGACGTGCTGCTGAAAGGATGTGATTTATTCTGTTTGTTCATTGCTATACTTAATTACACACATATTGTAACTGTGTTAAAATACTGTAACAGAATGTACATAGGAGTATTTGAATGTCTATCTATTTGCACATACAAATGTGCCTAGTGCACGTGGATATATAGGTTAGTATTTATGGACATAGTACTGCACAGAATGCCAAAAATCTGACCTTACACATCAGATTTGTAACTGTTTCACTTTGGGCCTTTTTGATTAAACATCCAGCTGTTGTGGGAGACTCTGTAGCTGAGCATTCGCACAGCTTTTCCAGCCCATCCTCTCCCTCATGTACTCAGAGCTGCAGGAGTGTGCAAAGCCCCGGGAGGCACTCTGCGTTCCTCCTGGCAGAGACCCCCTCCTGCCGTGCCAGTGGGAAGTGCTGGCTGTGGGGTTAACGATGGCCAAGGGAATTTGAGTTTTGTCAAGGTCATCACGGATGTGGGATGTGATGTGCCTCTCCTTTCTCCAGAAGTTCATTCCAAAGAGAACAGTAATGAACGTGGAAGCGAGGAAAGTGCTACCATAGCCATTTTCCTACTTGGAGTAGTGCACAAAGGTTGTATCGCATCCTGAGGTGGTTTTGTCAGCCTCATATGACTGAAAGGAAAATATTGATGTTTAGACTGGTGTGATGTTCTTTGACTGTATTTGTGTTCTTTATGTGCCGACTTCTATTTTCTACTGTCTGAAGAAGAAGGGAGACTACATTTGGTTTAAATTCTGAAAACCATAGAAATGTTAGCTAGCTGTGGGTAAAACCAGATATGAGGGTTTTGTTTCTTCAGCCCATGTCCCAAACAGATGAGAAAGAATTGCAAGACCTTTAAACGTGGTCCTGTCTTTGGAATACGTACAAATACAAATAAAGCCTACCTACTCTGCAGACACTCTTAGCATCTGAAGTGCTACAGGGAAGTCACGTGAATCTTAATTTTGCAGCAGAATTTGCTGCCAGATCCTCTGGTTACATAAGGACAGTGCAGGGCTCAAACTTCTGGTGCTGGTACTGTTTAATCTCACACTTAGGAATAAATGTCCCAGTGCTGTACGTCTGTGAATTGATTCAATACTGTCTGACTTTTCAGTGAAATGGGAGCAGTTTTGGTGACCATGAATTTCCTAATTTTTCTGTAAGTCTCTCTTGGCTTTTGTAAAACCTGCTCACTGTTTCCCTGCTGATTGGTTAGGCACCACTAACCAAAATTCATATGCAGTGACCCTTATGAGTGCTTGAATGTTTGGCAGAATTAGAGCATGACCTTTAGAAATAATGGATTTTTTTTTTTTACTCTCTTTGAAATCAACCGAGTCTGTTGTGCCTCACACCTCTAGAAATAAGGCTGTTACTGTCTGTAGTTCTAAGAAATCTGTATTTGGGTGTATCTTACAGAGAGTGGCCTATCTTGGCCTGAGGGGGTGTGGTATCTGACAGGGCTTTGGAAATCTAGGCACCAAGGTGCGTGATGGTTCCACAACACACTGCTAGGCAGGCCTCACGGACAGGTCAGATGAAATCAGTGCATTGAAGGAAAGGAAGCTGCTGGGCCTGCTCTGTGTCCTAAGCAGTCCTGGCTCGGGGTCTGCAGTGCTACTCTGCTTGGAGCAGATCCCTCCAGAGGATCAGCACGGACTGAGGGGGAACCGCCTGCCCAAACCATGTCCTCATGGGCCAGGAGTGTGGGAATGCTCTTCCAGAGTGCACGCCCATCCCTGGGAGGGCTGGTTTCCAGTTCCCTGCCTTTTCTAGCTGTTGAAGAGGTGCGTTTCAGCTTTGTTCGGCTGCTCTCGGCTGGTGGCAAAGCAGCAGCACATCCTCCACTTCAGCCACTGCTGTCAGGGTCTTGATTGCGCTCTGGGAAGAGCTTATTAAATTTATCATTAAAAGGTCACTTTCACATACGTGACAGAATGGGATTATTTTGAGGCAAGCTGTGAGGGAGCAGTCCTCAGCAGTCAGCAAAAATCAAAACAGCCAAGCAGCAGAACTTGGCACATTTGTCTGAGTTTGCTGCTACGGGTCCCACATCTTCCACCCTGCTAACAAGCCCGTTTGTCTCCAGAGCTCTGCTGCAGCTCTTCTTCCACAGAGGATGGTGCTTCAGTAGTGCAGCCAGAGAACTTGCGACATTTCTGGCCTGACCAGAGAGGGCCAACATACCCAAATACCGAGCTAAATTCAATTGCATTATGCGCCCTGAGGGAATTACAGTTCCTATTTTGATACTCTAAGGACAAGATCCTTGAATAAAGCTTGACTCCATCATTATGCCTTTTGCAAAAGAGAACATCCAGATACTTGCTATAGCATGTTACTGTCCCCAGTACATGGTGACCTGTGAGTGGACCATGCTGTTTCCATGGCCAAAGGAAGACAGCGGGTAGAGTTCTTGAAGAAGCTATGAGGTACATCTGTGGAACAGCTAATGGCGATTAGAATTGCATTATGTAGTGGGAATTGCAGTTCTGCTTGAAATTTTCTCTGAGTGCAACTGCCTGAGCCAGCAGGAGTGATTAAGCTTCACAGATGGCAATAAAACATGCAAAACTTGCTACTTTCAGAACAGTGGGTTTTTTAGGGCCTATGAATCCTTTCACAATTGCAGCATGATCTATACAGGAATATGAGAAGACCTCAGCCACTAGGAAGTGAAAAAATAAACTAACTACCTTGTTATTTCTACAATTTGCTTTACTGCTTCTGGAAGTTAAATTCAGTGAAATTATTCTATGGATTTGAGCTCTGATCCGTACATTATAAAGATGTGTACTTATATATTATTTGTTTGTTTTGCAGCTCCTGGTTGCCAAATCCCCTGTTGCTCCATTCTCTGCTTTTTTCTACACCGTCGAGAAATCAGGCTTGGTTCTTCAAGGTAAGACCAGAGTATTGATTGTTTTGCCTTTTCAGTTAGTACTTTAAGCTGTAGATAACAGCAACTATTGTAGAACATGGTGCTTTTTTATACCTAATTAAAACCCCACACATTTAAACAGCCTGGTTGACAAGGACAGCCTTTTGTTGTGTTCACTGTTTTGTCTTGGATTGTACTAAATTAGTTGTTGCATATTCCCATGGATCTAAGAATGGGATCTGAAATTATTTATCAAGGTTCCCCGTTTTCCTTCAAGGTACAGTGTCATGGTTCTGGCAACATTGATCCTATGGGATAGATTTCTCTATGGAGATACATGCCTGTCTGTGATTAATAACATGCTCTAATAAATGCTTCTTTAGCAAATGGCTTGACATCACTAAAAATACAAGAAATTAATACCTGTTCTCTATTTTTGTGGTCATTTTAAAGCTAATGTCCCATGGTCTTAAATAATCCTCAGATCCTCTAGGATATGTAGTGTACTGAAAAGCTGGATATTACTACTGTAGCAGCAGGGAACTACTGCTGCTTTTGGTCAGGTCCTACATCATGTACTTTCAGACTACAGCAAAAAGGGAAGTTCAACTCTTCCTTTTTTTTTGCCATTTATCCCAGTAAATCTTCCTGTAATGCCCTTACTTTTTGACAAACATTTGTAGGCCAATTTTGTTGAGTTGCTGCCTGCTGATATGCAGCTTGGCTTCTGATTGCTGTAGCAGTTTATCAGCCTAAGTAAAACTAGTAAGTGCCTTTGACTTTTTGTTCAGAGGGTGCGCTCTGATCTGCAGCCGTGTCATTAAGAAAAGTGAGTATCGCTCTTTCTCAGGTTCCAATGATTGAGAATCACTGATCCCATAAAGCACTATGAACATTTACAGGTATTTGAACAGTTCTTTTCCTTCTGATTGCTCATTTCTCACCTTCATAGGCTGTACCAGACCAATGACATAGTTACATTTACCAATGACTAAATACACTTACATCTCTGCTGATACATAATGTGGGAAAACAAAAGACATGAAAATGTTTTATGGTGCGTTTTTGCTTCCATTTGGTGTATCTACATAATGATCATGTGGGGTCCATCCAGTGTTTCCTAAGCCTTGAGGGGCTATACCCAGTGTTTTCTTAGATGGCATCTGAGGAATTTGATCAGCTTTATTTGACACTAGTAATTTTAAAAAGGCTACAGGAACTAGAAGCAGTTTTTATTAGTTTAAACAAAGATGGCTTGAAAGAGTTGGTCTAGACGTATTTGGTTCAGTGTAGTGCAGAAGACAAGCTACTTTTCTGTCTTGAATATCTTCTGAGTTGCAGAGATGTTTTTCATCATTATAAAAAAAAAAAAAAGCAGACAATTTCCTGCTCTGTCCTCAGGCACTAATGTAGTGAAACTTAGGGAAAGAAAGATTTCTCATTTCAGAAACAGGAAGCATTTGTTCAGAGAGGATCTTTTTGAGTTCTTTCTGTGAGCCTGGAGTATAGCTTTCCAAGGACTGAACCCTTTAAATGAACAAATGGGCCTGGTAACACCTAATGATGATTGAGCAGAACTGAGAGAAGGATAGCACTGTATTAGGAGTATGGCAATTGCTTTTTCTCCTTTGTATCCGTATGTATCCATTTAAAACATCATTCACCATTTTTCTAAAACAAGTGAGATACCTATTTGGATTTCTTTAAGTAAATGCTGTCTCAATATCAGGCATTCTTTGTACATTTTGGAAGGCAGCTTGGAGCTCTTCTTTGTGTGATCCTTTTCTTACTTTCTTACTACACCATTATGTTTCCATTTTAGATGTTTTTCTCCAAGATGGGTAGTAAGGAAGGGCATGGTTCCCCTGATAATGTGCCCCAGACTGTTTTACAGAGACTTGTAAGCACTTACACACAAACCATCTCACGAAGTTGTACAAAGTAAATATTACGTGTTCTTATCCCACATTTCAATGGTCGTTGTTTCTATAGAAAAGAGGAAGTGAGCAAATCACCTGGAAATGGCTGTTTTGGATAAGATGCAGAAAGTGGCACCAGGCTGCCTCATGCAAAAGAAACTGGAGTTTTTATGAGTTGTAGCTGGTGCTTCTTTCCAGAGGGAAGCTGGACACAAGGTAGGATGTCAATAAGGCAACTGGCCACGGGCCAGCCGGTGAGGGAATGTCCCTGCGTTGCTACTCGAGGGACATCGTACGGCACTACCAAGTGGAATCTGTCCCGCAGCCTCTTTGCAAAGGCAGCTTTCCCATTCAGGCTTTGTTGTTTAATTCAGTTGGTGTCAGGAGGTGAGCACATTCAGGGTAGCTGATGGGAACAAGTGGATGGGTGTGGGAACTGGTGAGAAGCAGCAGCTGGCTGAAGTGCCCAGGATTCTTTCTTTTTACTCAGGGGGTCCCATCCCGGGACCATTAACCAATAGGCCATAAACAAATTGATATCGGAAAATGTGGCTGGAAACTCCTTGATTAGCGAGGGTGAATAGGGAATGAAAGACCAAGTGAAAGTGTGATTTAACAGTTCCACAAGCAATTTCCATTGCCACCTCTGAGGGATTAGGATGTGTGGAATAGGCTAAAAATGAGGAGGAGCTCCCCCCGCTTTTGTTCTGTGGACCAAAGGATAATAAAACGGCAGGAGAGGCAGTGCGGCTAGTTAGGGATTTCACAGGCTGCTATTTGATGCAGTTTAAGGAGCCCTTCTGCTATTGTTGCAGTTAAAATGGGAAGCGGAACTGTTCTCCATTTGCAAAAATCTCCAGCGTCCTCAGGAAGAGGGCTGAGAGCAAAAGGCTATTAAGATGGTAATGCTGCCCCATTTGGAGGAGTGTATCAAAATCCTCTTTGTCAATGTAAATCGCTGCTCTGTTTCCCTGGTATCTTTGCATCTCATGGCCTCAATACAAGCACAGGAGTGTTCAGAGAAGAGCCTAGTGAAGGCAGAACTGCTTCTCTTTTATTGTCAGAGGAGAGCACCAGGCTGCCCAAGGGTGCCACGGAGAAAACTTCTTTGCTTTTATAAACTCAAAATGTTTAGGGATGAAAATAATCCGTTTACTCACTTATTCTTTTATTTCCACTTGCAAGCTAGAGAAATGAAATTAGATGATTGGAAAGCAAGATTGGCCAGTCAGAGATTTATTCAGTCTCCTTTCATTGCTTTAGCGTGCTCCATGCTGTGCAGGGGCTGGAGTGCGAAGCCCCCAAAAGCCTCGATTGCCTTTACATTGCAATACAATGTCATGTAATGTACTGCCGTGCTGTACAGTGTGACTCTCTGATGAACCTGAGTTATGGGTGCAAAATCCAGCCTGACAGCAGATCTCTCTTTTGTAGAGAGGCAGATGCCTGGGTCTAAGCATTGCAAAATACTGGAAACTTCACTGTCTGCTTGTGTATTCTGTTTAAGGACTTGCTGTTGCTTCCTTGATTCAATATACTAGTTAAAGTGAATGAAGTGATGCTATTAATAAGAATAGCAGTAGAAAAGCTCCAGATCTACTCGATTAATCGTGTAAGTCACAAGATTATTTTTCTCATTGGCAGTGATATAATTTCTGTGCTGAATTGGAAATTATTAGCTGTTAATTCTGTTTCTGGTGTATCAGTCAGAACAGATTCTGGGCTGTTCTTGTCTAGTTGTAGTTTCACTGAAGATGAATGTAGCACATACCAGGTTAGGTCAGCTGAACTAGAAGATGCCACTTAGCCCTGCACACACATGTTTACAAGAGAGGCTGAATAAACTGATGTCAGTTTTGAGCTGTATTCTGTGGGCGATCGTCTGAGTCTAGCTTTAGAAGCAGCAGCATTCCGGGGCATAAATACAAGCTAGCAACAGAGCCTAGCTATTAGCAACTGATAGCTCGGCTGTTTGTGGAAGAAACTCTTGTTCCATCTCACCTAAGTAAGTGCCCTCTGTTACCAAGAGGATGGTGCTGCAAAAGAAGGCAGGGAATGTGGTGGCTGCTTGCCAACTGGAGAGTCTGCTGGGACTTTTCACTGAATGCTTTACTCAAGTGACTAACATTGCTTTTCACTGAAAGAGCTCAGAAGCACTGAAAACATAGGGCTACTAGTGAGCTAGTACTTGCTTTTGAGTAATAATTTATTTTCCATTTCGTAGGGTTTAAAGATGGGTGAAATCAGCCATTCACCCAAACTGACCTCCCATATATTATACGTGTTTCCTTCAGATACCTGATAACTTATGTTACACTGAATCCTGTATTCTAGGAAGGTATTCACTTTTATTTGAAGACACCGAGAAATGCCAGTTTCTGTTTTGCCTAGACAGTGTTTCCAAGCTTTAGCTACCTTGCTGCTACATACTTGTCCAGTAGTACAGATTAGAATTTGTTTGCCTTCAGTTTTTGTCTCACTGAGGCAGGTAACATGATAAGTAGAAATAAAACATACAGGGCACCTGGAAAAGAGTGTCTTAGGTTTTAAGTTTGGCAGTGTTAAGAGGGAAAGTATCTATGAACAGCTAAATCTAGGGAAAACTTGGTACATTATGTTTCATTTGTTACTAATATAATGAAAGAGGGTCATTTTGACCTCAAAATAGCATAGGGCCTGAGTTTGCAGTGCAGCATGGCAAACCGCCTCCAAAGTGCTATAACTAATTTATATGGCTGAAGGTAGTGAAAAGTGCCTCATTTTATTTTGTAAAGGAACAAGTAGTGAGGTAGAAAGGGGATTCTGAAAGAAAGGGCAGCATTATTTGTATTGTATTGTGTGAGTTTGAACGGTGAGAGACAATGATTTACTGCATCAAAAGCTTTTATTCAATTGAAGAACTGTAACTATAAAGTGACCTTTGTCTGGAGCAACATGGATATAATCTGTAAAATGAAGCAGGGTTGTACTTGATGTGTGAATGGATAGAAGACAGATTAATGGGAATAAAGTTGTGCATTGCTATTGAGATGGTAACAGATTTGCAGTGCCACTGGTGATTTCCGGCCCTATTGGAGGGATAAAGATGAACTGATCATTGTTGAGATCTCTGTGGGGTGGAACCGTTTTTGCTGTATTCCCCACAGGACACTGAAAGCCTCATGCTATTTCTAACAGGTTTGTAATAATGTGAGCAAAAAAGCACGGTTGGTTTGTAGGCTAGGTTTATCCTGGCAGTAAGGAATCTGAAAAAAATTAAAACTCCCATCGTCCTGTAGTAGATAGACAACAGATCAGTAAGGTTTCTGGCCACATTTTCTGCTGTGAGCTTAACTTGTGGGAGGATATTATGCTGGATAAATCCAGTTTAGCACAAAGTATTGAATTACCTGCTTATTTCTGAACACGTATGTAAAGACACTGAAGACACAATACCGCTTTCTTTCAGCAAAAGCCAAACATGCCCCTAAAAGCTTTGCAACTGAAGTGCCAGCATTTAATTTTTCTGAAGTTTTACTGAATGTAATAATGAAATAATGAAAAAAAAACTTGATGCAAGTAGTGTGCCAAGTCTGTTCTCATTTACCCAAGTGTGAATCAAAACTAATTTCTTTTTTAATCTAGTGTTGTTAAAATAATGAGCTAAAGAGTATAAGTCTGTATTGCAAAGACATTCCTCTCTTTTCATCACTGGCATAGACTTCTTGGGACAAAATGATTTCACTTCAGAGAAATCCTCTCCTTACCAGTGTCTCTGTAATGAGTTCCTGATCAAAGTGGGCTGTTCCCCTGTATTTTCAGAACAGTGCTAAAGCAAATGGCCTTTTTTCCAAGAGGCTTTTAACATAGGGAGTGTTGATTAGAGGTAGTATCTGTGATTTGTGACAGTATATTGTTCTGGGAACTCAACATTGTTGTAGAAGGCCAAGACTCTACTAGTAATTGCCTGGATTTAACATAGAAGGTGTTACTTATTTCAAGCTACAGATTTGTAGCATAAGGTTGAATGTACCTAAAATGGACTTCATGTTCTTAAGCAAACACACCCGTGAATAGAAAGACAAAAAATGTCTGTCCAAACCCATGTTTTTCAGCCAGAGTAAAGACTTTTGTGTGCAACTTATAGAAGTAAAAGGCGGTTAAGTCTCAATGTAAATTTATCCCTTTGTCATGTAAGCACAACTAGATTTCTTTTGCTGCCCTTGAAGGTCATGTCTGTTCTAGCTTCACCACTGGCATGTTTGGTGAAACCATCAGTACTATCATCTTATCCTGTAAAACAATAGTTAGCAGAAGAGGACCGTGACCCAAATGATTTAACCTTGATAGTACATGCACCTTTTCTTTAGCTGTAGGACTGTATTTAGCTGTATTCTCCATGCTAAACTCTTGTAAAATCTCTGAGTGCAGAGCCTGGTTGCCAAAGACAAATGTTGAATGGTTTATTGTCCCCTGTGCTAGAGAGGGGAGAGTGGTGTGAAGATCCAACAGTTAGCTGCAGTCTAAACCTGGAAGTTTCCAGAGTGCAATCCCATGTAGATAGGCACATTTGAATAACACTTTGATCTAAACTAGGAAACTTTGCCTGAGGGAGGAGCTTATTAGCACAGGGATAACGCTTTGTAAGTAAAGTTCCTGATGCTTTGGCCTCCATGCTCTTTTTCTTTGAAACTTTGTTTCCAGAATTAACACGCCTAGAACAACCTTGGGTATCTCTGCTTCTCACGTGTAGGCTTGCCATGTCTTTAAATTTGTGGTTAGTCCAGTTTTAAACGATCTTATCATGTAAACTTAAATCTGTCTTGATAAGCTGGAACAAGAATATGCAGCACTTCCACAGAAACAGATGCACATGTGATAGACCCTCCCAACAAACAGGTTTTTACTTCAAAGGGTTTTTCTCATTACAGTCATACCCTAAAATTAATGTCATTGGGCTGTTACTGTGAAGTATCTTCTGTACTGTTCATTTGAACTTTTAACATAGTGTTAATGATTATTGTAGTCCTTCTCCTCATTGTTTATGTTGTAATGAAACAAGAATCTGGTCCTTTGTCATTCAGTTCTGTGAAGACTCCTGAAGAATTTGGGAGATTCAATTTCAAGGCTGGATCAAGTTAATCAAGGGTTACAGAGATGAGAGAGGCAACGAGTTTAGTGACCAGTTGGTTAGAGCATGGTGTGTCAGCCCTGGCTGTTCCTTGGTTGGCCACCTTAATTATTTTAGAGGGTTTGCCTTAGGGCTCAGCTGAGGCAAGGCAGTGCATGCATGACTGCATGGCTGAAGAGAAAGCGCAGGCAGATGATGCTACAATTAACCGTTCAACAAGAGACATTGTTGCTGGAAAGATTTTAGTTTATTGTCCACTGAATATCAATTTTAGGCGCTGGAATGGACTGCCCAGGGAGGTGGTGGAGTCACCATCCCTGGAGGTGTTTAAGGAAAGATTGGATGTGGCACTTAGTGACATGGTCTAGCTAGGTGTTGTGGTGTTGGGTTCATAGGCTGGACTCGATGATCTCGGAGGTCTATTCCAACCTCAACGATTCTATAATCCTATGATTCTATGATTCATTTTCATTTAAACTTTCCAGCTTGTCCATTTTAGAAATAATCTCCCCTATGCTCCAATGCTAAGTGGAGGTGCGCTCTCCAGAAGCAGCAGCAGCAGCAGCAGGGAGGTGAAGAGTGATGTTTCTAGCAAATGTTATGGGACTATTAGAGTGCTATCAAGCAGCCTGCACTAGGGTGATTTCTCAGAGTGCTGTGTGCTGTTGTGGAGACCTCAGCTGGCATGTGCCTTACTACTCAGTGAATAAGCTTAGAATGAGCAGGCTGTTGTCATGAGTACCAACCACTGAACTCCTGAAGATGTTCTGAGTGAGTTTAGGGATGAGACTCTTACTTAGCAGCATACAGAAAACATCACATCACTCCTTCAGACTGTATGTGTCTGATGAAAGACTTCAGTTTTGAGGCATGTTAGTTGGGAACTACACGCTACACCTTTTACTTTCTTCAGGCTGTATTTGTGCTGCGAGTGAATTACCCAGAACAAGTTACTGGGCAGCCAGGCACACTCATTGCAGCTGCGAATTTGTAGACTGTATCCTGTCTGCCATGGCCATTTGCTGAAGTTCACAGAGGAGCAGAACATCCTGTTTGCTTAGTTTTCTTTTGTCTACCCAGTACCAGCACAGGGAGAATATTCCTATATGTCTTTTCTTTTTGCTCTGAAATTGGATCACAGTACTCCTGATGGTATTCAATAGCTGGAAACGCTGAGGATATCCGATTGCTGAGGTCTCTTATTTTAAACACCACATGCCAGGAAAAGTATGTGGGATCCCACCAGCTTAGCACTGGAGGGTGCAGGATGCATCAACAGGAAAACCAAACAAAACATGAAGTGAAATTCATTTGAAAAGGGAAGGGACTCGTATACCACCCATCAACAGTGTTTAAACACAATAGGCCTTTTATTTTCCTCCCTTCTTCTCAATATGCAAACTATCTTAAATTGATTTTTAGAGCTGCAGCTGTCACTGAAGTCAGTGGAGCTGTAGGTGCTTGTTACCTTTGAAAACCAAGCCAAAGTATTCTAATGTGGTAGCAAAAGCCAAAACCGCTAAATTAGGGTTGTTAAAGCATAACTCTGATAGTTCTGTAATGTGATCCCAGCCACCTTCCTATCACCTGATACAGAGGCAAGGTCTCATGCTGTGCACACCAGAGCTCAAAGGTATGTTGTTTCTTCTTTGCCTTTCAGCCCTCCTTCCCCTACCACTTTGTGGCCTTGCTTCATCACTTCAGTCCTTCCAGCTGAGTAATACTGAATAGGACGCTACTGGAGTTTAACAAAGCTAACTTTTATTCATCCAGAATACATTCTTTTCCTTGAGAAACAAGTTTGCTCCCTTTTTTTCTCTCAAATGTGCCTTAGGCTAAACTGGGGAATAAGTGGTCACACAACAGGCCTGTAGACTCCCACCTACTGTAGCAGCAGCAGCAAGGGCAAGCAGCCATCCAAGGCTCTGTTTGCTTTTCATTTGGAAGAGTTGTCATGCCCTAGGAAAGGTTCCTAAGCAGTGGCCAGAAGTCAGTCTAGATTTCTCCTGTGTAGAATGAACCAAATTCCACTGTCACATCTGAACACAAGGGGAGAAAGGCGTCCCTCCAGCTAGTCTCAGCTGTCTGGGCTCAGGAAGCACACCCCTCACTGCTGTATCACCCAAGGGCATAGGAAACTTCAGCAACAAACTGAACCTGCAGACTCGAGTCCTCTTCTGGCAGAAGAAGGTAAATGAGCTGGCCCACCTGAGGGCTGCAGCCGACAGTGTGGCACCGAGGCCAACTTGCCTCACACTTCATGTGTCTTTTGTGGGTAGATCTTTGCAGAAAAAGAGCCTTGGCTGAGGATGAAGCTATCTGCCCCACTTTGCTCTCCCTCCCAGCCACCACCGGAACACCTCTTTTCAGTGTAGCTTCTCGACTATGTCTGGGTCATTAAATTTGTTCACCAGTCCTTTCCATAGTGTGAAAAGTGAGTGATGATTGAGTAACTTGTCCAAAACAATTACTTGTCCAAGGATAGTAAAAGTTTGCAGGAATGCACAAGTGATAAGTCTGTGGTAAATTGGATTTGTCACCTATCTGTTCTGGATCAGAGGGTATGGATTTTGTTGAATGGCTAAAGGCTTCTTTGTCCATAAAGTCCGAGATGTGACAGGAAGGGGTCTGCTGCTGATGTTGATTTCAGGAAGTGTGATCAGATGCCTAGATGTTTTCAAATAAAGTATATTCCAAGCCTAAACTATGTTCCTCGTGCACTTCCTTTAGTAGTTGCCAAGGATTAAGTTGTTTTGGCTTTCTTTGGTTTTAGTTTGGGGGGGTTTTTTTGTTGTTTTTTTTTTTTTCCTAATGCTCAGAATTAGCTTAACTGTTTCAGAGAATGCTTGTTTAAGAGGCTTTCTGTTATCACTTGCCTCTTAGACTGGCAGGTTTTCCTAGTTCATTGATTTTGTGTTTTTTTTTCATACTGCCACATATTGTTGGTAAAATAAGGAGACTTGAAAACAGAGGAAGTAGAGGTAATGTTGGTCTTGAAACACCAGCAGTTGAAAGGACCATTCACGGTTTCCTTCAAAACAGAACCAAGTGCTAAGATAATGCTAACCAGGGCTGAGTGCCCAGGAGCGCATCATAATGAAGCATCCACTGTTATTGTTCAACTCGGTGTTTGTTCTTCATGGGAACAAAAGGAAGGAAGAACTCTGCTATCAGGCTAGAGAGGAAGGAGTCTTTGTTGCCCTTGGCTACCCTAACTTTAAATGTGAGGAAGCACAGGGCACTGCAGCATAACCTTTCTGCAGTATTAGACAGTTCAGAAAATTGATAGTTCAGGAGGTTAAGGGTGGACACTCTGTTTATCTAAAGACGAGGCTTCCCTTGCATGACAGCCCTGAATCAGGTATGTCAGTGCTAGTAATTATTTAGGTCATGTGAGATTTTTAAACTCTGGTTCCTCTGCTTTGCTGCGTCTCTGCCATGTGATTCCTCCTCTGCGTTGCTGCTCACCATCAGGAACAGTAAGAAACGCCATTTCCTTATTGAGTGTGACAGGCACCGGGTGTCCTGAGTGTAAAGTTCAGTCTTGTTGCTGAAGCATCAGGAATGTATCTGCTGGAGACTGAGTCAGGCTTACTGTACTTTTCTACTCCTGCTCCACCCATAGAATTGTCTGCTGAAGTGGCAGAATCTCTACTGTCCCTCTCTCCGTCCTCTAACTCATGAGGCTGACACACTGTCAGATTAATGACAAAGTTTACCAGGCCCTGAACCATTGTTTCAGATTTTCAGATGACTCAGGCAGGGAGTGTGTCATCAGCTAAAATCGGGTTGTGATTTAAACATACTCCCTGCAAACATGAAAGTTCGCTTAACTTGCCTCTGCATTAGTCTTGCTTTGTCTAGTCCACGTACCATCTCTGTGTATCAAGAGAAATAGGTTTACACCCCTTTAGAGGCAATGTTATATTGCTGGGGTGTTTGAAAAAAGTGAGTGGGTTTTGATTCTAATGTAAAGAGTTCATACCCTTGTATATGGTGCTTTGAAATTCCTGGATACAAAATGAAAGCAGCCCACCAATACTTTGTCTTCAAAATTCAGGGTGCACACCCGCATTGATTTCTTAATTCCCGGGTTACTCTCTTGCATGATGTACAAAATGATACTTTCACACATCTATGACAGAGTCTTTTTCCATAGTTCTGTAATCTAATTGTGCTCATAACTCTATTCTATTGGTTAGCTCAGATGAGGGATTTGCTTTTTCCAGTGAGAAGTCTGCTTGAAAACTTTTTGTAATATGGAGGCTTCATAGATTATATGTTTTATGAAGGCTCTACTGACATTACTGTAGACAAAGCAACGACTTTAATTAGAGAAAACACCCTTGTTTTCTTTATGCGAGTGTTCTGAGGGAATGTTGATTTGGCAGAGTGAAAGCATTTGGTAAGAACACAAAGAGAATGGGCAGAATCTCATGAAACTACTGAGAGGTTCAAGTGTAAGGAATATTCTTCAAGGGGTCATAGTATGTTAACTATATACAAAACTGATGAAGGCAAGAGAATTAGGAACAAGCTCAAATTAGATATGCTTCTTGGAGTTCTGGAGGTGACCAGCTTGTGTGTAAAACCATGCGGGATACAGGAAGAAATAAAATAACTACTCCATATGATGTTATTGGTAAAACCACTAAGTTCCATGCAGAAAATGGAAAGAAAACTCTGAATGTCCTGGAAAATAAAATTAAGAAATAGAATGAACTCAGACCACCTCCCAAAGTAGCCCTCTGGAAACAGATTGATCTTTACTTCACATAGTGAATGCAAAAGCGCAGTAAAATGCTGAAAACCCAGATGGAACAGTGGGGGAATGACTCTGCCTGTGCTTAGGTTTTTTTACGTTACTGGCATCTTAAAGTGTAGTGGTTCTTTGAAGAAAAAAAATCCAAGATTAAGTTTAGCACATCTTAGTCAAGTCACAGCAAATAGTTTACAAATACTAATGGTTTGGGTTTGTTTTGTTTTCCTAATTGCTAGCCCTAGAAATTATTTGTTTCTTAAAAGCGAAAAGGGCTTCTTTCCTTCTCACATATCATCATGAGTGGTTTTAATAAATTATGTCTTCCGTGCCAGCTAAAACAGTTGTCTTCAGTTATGCCAGTTGTGGAAGTTTACAGTGTCCAGTTACAGTTTTTGTACTTGGGTGTCAAAATAAAACTGAAGAGACACAGAAGAAATAGAATTAATGTAGCTTTTTGGTGGCCCATTTACTGAACAGAGCTAGCAACGTTCGCTAACTAACATTAGTGCAATTGAAGACAATAGATGAGATTCTCAGTACTGTCAGGGAAAAATCATCTTGAATAACTGTAGGTGCTAGTTTGATGCATCTGTAATTAGAGTTGCCTAGCACTGTGCAACAGGTTTCCTTTCCCTCCCAGGGATAGACAGCTTGGCAAAACCGCCTTTGGGATGAAACGTCAAACATTCTCTCTGAAAGGCTTCTTGGGGAAATGAGAACCCTGTGACTTTCTTTATAGAAGC
Source organism: Baryphthengus martii (assembly GCA_013396935.1). Classification (NCBI taxonomy): domain Eukaryota; kingdom Metazoa; phylum Chordata; class Aves; order Coraciiformes; family Momotidae; genus Baryphthengus; species Baryphthengus martii. Next base: position 141,341 of record VWZK01022030.1, on the reverse strand, counting down.
TGCTTTTTTGACTCACTCTATCTATCTATCTATCTATCTATCTATCTATCTATCTATCTATCTATCTATTCTTCTATCCTTTCTATCATTATTTCAACTTACAGAGGACATAAAAGACTATGTAGCAGATACCAGAAGATTGGAAGTCTGGTATCAAAGCCATTGGAATTGCTTTTCATTGGTGGACTATCTCTAACAGACTTGAGCAGAGGTTTTAATTGAGACTGAGGGTCCGACTATAGTGAATAAGAGGAGTGGGGGTGGATATGGCCATGGTCTATGACCCTGAAAGAAGAGAGGAAGAATCATGGGGAGCACAGCTTTGTGTTGTGCTGCAACAGTACATGTCTTGTGAGCCATTAGTGGATGAGGGTGGGCTAAGTCCTTGCAGCATTTCTCTTCCCACTGCCTAACCTTTCTATGTGCTTGGCAGAAAGGTAGAAGCCTTTTATAAAAAGAATACTAGTAAAAAGACTAAACCTGTAACTAGGAGGAAACTTTTTCATATTAACTGGTCTAGCAAAAGAAACAAGAACAAATGAAGCGGTGTTACTTCAAAACTGTTTTTTAAAAGAAGCGAAACGGCTTTGTTTCCACAAACTACCAAGAGGGATATCGGTTGCTACAACAGGAGTCTAATGGCATCAGTTTCACCAGCCTGGCTGTTTACTTGTAGGGATGCGTTCACTGAGTATTTCAAACACTCCAGGAAGAAAGGAGAGACTGAGCACTTTGCTATGTTTTATTAACATTCTCTTTCCAGCATAAATCACACTGAAGAAGACAACAGATAAATCCCGATTTCACTTTATTATTAGTTGTTGAGATATGCATTTACTACAAGAAATGGGAAACAGATTACACTAGCAAACACATCTGGCCTCAGACTGGCCTTCAAGTCATCCAAAAAGAAGGACGAAATATGGCGTTGTTTACAGCCAGGCACTTACAATCCCACACAGCTGCAGGGGTGAGAGGCAGCAGAATAAACTCTCAAGACAAGCTGACAACAGCTCCACTGCTGGGGTGCCCCTTTTGCAGACGAGACAACAACAGATGAAGAAATCTTGAGAATGACCCAGAGCAGTGCTCATTAGTGAATGAAGCGCAGGCAGGAAATGGGACAAGATTCCTTTTGTCATAGTTTTTCACCCAGCTGTCCGCCCGTCCCGCAGCCACCCACGTACAATCAAATATAGTCATAGTCAAACTCCAGAAAAGTTATACAAATGAAAAGTCCAGTGATTGTATACAGACCCCTTCCAAGTTACATTTGCCCCATTAGCAAAGAATGAAAATGTGTTACATTTAATCCAGGCATGTTTACTGTTGCAACTGAGACTTAGGAGGGATTGCATTCAGGTAAAGCTGATAGGATCATGTAATTCCTCTTACTCATGTCTGTCTGTCTGTTTCTCTGCATATCTACTGTTTATTATTGATTACTAGCACTTTTACTATGTCTGCTGTATTTCCTTCTTAAGGCAAAGCTGTGATTTTTACATTATGCAGGTATATAGGCTCTTTGTGTAAAACATGTGGGTGCCATTCCCAAAATGACAGCATTAGCAAGCAGAGAAAAATATTTCTGGACTTTTGAAGTGGATTCTCTGAGGAATCAAATGCTATTTTGAGATTTTTGTTTTTAAGCTATCATAATGACATTAAGACTCAAGGTTTTTGGAGTCTTTTGTGTGGGAGTACAGCTCACTTAAAATGTTGCTCATAGGTTATTAAAATCCTTTTTCTTTCTTGCGGATTGAAAGCAGTTTTGTACCTACGTTTTTCAGTTGGATTTAAGGAACAGAAGTCTGTTACAGATAACTCTCTAAGTCTCCTTTCTTTCAAACGGCTGTCATCCTGCTGCTCTCTACCAGGACTGTGAGCGCAGGGTGCTCTGAGTACTTACACGCTACTCACTTGCTGTTCATGTAACCCCTTCATATTTGGCCTTGCTCCTCAATGGCAGTGGCCATTTTTAAATGGAGCAGTTGTGTATGAGCTGTTCATGAGATTCCTCTAAGGGGAAACTTTTAATGCATCAGCACTGAGATTGAGCATTAAGAAAAGTAAGTGTCACATTTGCAGCATATTGCAATTGTGATTTCATTTAGGTTCCTGCTCTGGCAGGGGGATTGGACTAGATGATCTTTCGAGGTCCCTTCCAATCCCTAACATTCTGTGATTCTGGCAATTATTTTAAAAATCATAAATTTGTGCAGTCTAGAGCCATCAGGTGTCCTATGACTGTTTGTAGAGTTCCAGAGTGACACAAATCAGACAGAGAATTCCAACTGGAATAAAACAAAACAAAACAAAAAACACCCACCAGAAAAACTACTCCCTTCCCACCCAAAACTGAAACAACATTGGCATTCCCAATTTTCAGACCCGTAGCAGTATCATATGCTAGCAATCACTAGGTATTTAAATGTGTTATTTAAAAAAATTCAGCACACAAGGAAATCAATAAAGAAAACTGGTGCTGGGAGATCTGAGACTGAGAGCACGTAACATTAGTTTAGGGTGAAGTACACAAAAAACACACACACAACTTAATACAGCCTTATTGACAGCTCTCTATGGCTGCGATCACGAGAAACAGCACTACAGGGAAGTGATTTTCTTCAGTCATCCTTTACCATGGTGAGAAGACTGTTGTGTTTAAGCCTTTGAGCTGTTGTTTCATACCAAAAATAATTCTCCCATTTACCTTCTGTAGCAGACTTTTTTGTCTTTCCTTTTTCATGCTTGTAAGAGCTAATCGAGAGTATCTTTTCTGGACAAAAGGAGAAATATTTTTGCATTACGTTGGCGTGGGCTTTGTTTCTCCTTTCACTTGCCCTGAGGAACCCAGAAGTGGTTGTTTAAAGGACAACATACTCATACACCTTCTTTATTGCCTCGTCTCTCAAGGAACCTCAGGACTGATCTGAGGTAGCACTCTCTAGGTTCAGCACCCAATTTTAGAGCTCTCACTTGAATCTGTCCGTGTGAGTATCATGCATTTCTTTGGACTCACAAATACCTACAAGGTGCTAGTCCAAGACCAACTTATTCCACTTTCGCTGCCAGAGAGACATGAGATACCAAGAGGTCATGGTTGCTAACCAAGGTGATTTTAAATTTAACTGGGAAGGGGTGCTGCAAACTATCAGAAGTCTTTGAGGCATCTGGTTTGCTGCTTTTAGGGTGTCATTAGTATCTCTTCTGCGTTGTTACGATGGTAATGGCAGCTATCAGACATTACTGCATCTCCTCTTACCAGTGTGTCTGGGTGCAGTATCACTAGAGCTTTTAGTTGTGTATTTTTCCCCCCACGACTCTCATTTCTCATCTTTATTTGAATCACAGGCTTGTTCAGCAGGTCAGCTAATGGAGAGCAGATTTTTTACTCGTTCTGGTTCTTTTTTTCCCTTTTCCCTCTATTTATATAACACACAATTTGTAATCTTTTTAAAACCAAAGAAGAGAGAAGTCTTGAGTTCATCTAGATTAAAATCAGCTGCAGCCTATTAATGGACTCAGCCCAAGACTGAGACTTTAGGAAACAAAAACACTGGACTAAATTAGACTGAACTGGCCTCTGTCTCCTGGTGAGGGGATTCATATAGCAAAAGGAAAGGGGAAAAGGGGGAGTAAAGTGAGAGGATCTCCATGTGGTTTTAATTCATTTTGATTCTCTTCCTGAAGCTAATTTACCCAATACAAAGGCTCTGTAGTGGGCGGCCAGCTTTTTAGAAGTTTGGCTTTCACTGATAAACAACTCAATTCCTGTTCTGAAGGTCTGATATAGCTCAGACCTGTGTATAATCAGCTGAGGTTTAATGTGAGTGTTTGGGTACAGGGTATTTCGATTACATATTAGACCCTTTCATCATCTGTCAGAGTGCATCCTGAAGACTTTTGGATAATTGATCTAACTCCTTCATTCATTCTCTCCCCAGAAACAGACAGTGAATAGTCTCATTGAAGAATCAGATCAGCAGACACATGGGCGTGTTGAACCAAAAGTACTTCCACTGGTGTGGCCCTCTCAGAAGGCAGCTCTTAGCTTCTTCTGGGCATAGGAGCCTTTGCCATCAAAGCAGCAACGTACTGGTTTCTGCTGAAGGGAAAATACTTGAATGTTCTAGTCATCCCCTTTGCAGTTAAATCTTTTTTATTGCATTCTTAGCCCTATTGGTGTGTGTAGGACTCTAGCAACACGGAAGAGATTATGTCTTTGCCCTAAAAAAGCCAGACAGTGGGTGGAGAAGTGAAGCAAATAGTAAATCATTAGCTGGAAATAATTTGAGTGATTGTGTTAGGCACAGACAGTCTTTGGATACAGTTTTCATTTACTTAGTGATGGTAACTTGTAATCTAAGCAAAACTAAAAGGCAAATGGGGAGTTTAATGGAGGGACCGAGGTGGAGGAGGGAGTGGAACCGAGCCATGAAAGGAAGGATTGACTGAGGCGGATTCTGTGGGTGTATGGTTTCCCAGGGCTTCAATCCCATGTGCAAATATTTGTTACAGTAAAAGAGTATATGCAGGGCACACATCTATTGCTGACTGGCTAATGAGCCACAACAATCAGCATCAGTTGTTCACTGCTCTTTTATATGTGCCCTAGGAATGAGTAATATCAAAGGAAATGCAATTTTAAGATTGAGGGCTAAAGATACCTGACTGCAGCTGCTAATTCTTGACAGTTTTGTGTAATAGCGGACAAAAGAAATTCTCCATCCTCTGTTTTCTAATCTAATTTACTTTTCTAATTCACAGAGATACTGAAATGTTCAGCATTATATGTAGGCTACTACTTTTCTACAGTGTTAAAGGCCACATATACATACACAGATAATCCAGGTATTGCACAGTGACTCGGAAAGCCTTATATGTTCTTATGTGGGCATGTTTTTCCAAAGTGAGTTTTGCATTTTCATGGCTTTCCAGCTTTATGAGTCAATTCAATCAAAGGTTTAAATACACACGTAATCCATTATACTTTACTTGACTTAAATAATTTCTCAGATTTGTTATATCAGCTGCAGACTAGGTTGAGCAAGACGTGGTTTTTCCATGGGATTCTCATGTAGCCCGTCCTCCTGAACACAGGCTGTACCTCCCACTTCAGCACCCAGTCCACGTCCTGTGTGCCACAGTGCTCTGAAAACAGGCCAGCGATGCTGCAGAGCTGTTGGGAATTAGACTGGTTTTTTTGAGGATAAATCCAATTTCACTTGATGTAGCAGTGCTATGAGAAAGACTATATGAATAGTCAAGGTGAAGGACTGGAAATCTTCATAGCATTTTCTGCCCATGCTTCTTCTTGACATAACTTAGGCCATAATACGGCTGAAACAAAGTGACCCAAAGGTTTCTGGATACTGTTAGGTGTCCCACTTTTTTTTCTAGGCCTTCCTCAAATGCAGTTATAAGCAAATTGGTCTTTTTCAATTGCTATGTTTTGTTCTTTTGCTTTTTTCTGTCAGTAACTCTATTATTTGTCTAATGCTCAGACAGAATACTTCCTCCCCTCTCCCCAGCATGTTAAATACTGATGACTCCAGTATCTAACAGAGATGGTTAAAACTTTATTCAGGAATAACTGGGAGTAATTAGCTATTTAGGACTTCATCAAGGATAAGGTGTAGTGAAAGGATGAAACTGAATTCCTTTTCACCCACTTAACGGGTTTCAGAGATTTATTTTAAGGCTTAAAGTAACCTATCGGTATTCTGAGAGAGTAAACTAATTTTGGATGGCTTTGAATGGCTTTATTTAAGAAGAAACCTGTTCTTGATATTCTTTAGCCCCTTAAAAAAATAGACGGTTTTATGCTTTTACTATTCAACATGCTTTGAGTGACAGCTAGCAAAATACCAAAGAAATAATTACATTAGTTTGATGTAGTAAAAATTATCTGCTTGACTTTAGCTGATAGTAAGCCTCACATGTTAGGATCTGCTTCATATGTCAACAAAGATACCATATTCATCCCCAGTGCTTTCACAAGCAGCGCTGCACTGCTCAGTGCCCTAATCTCCGTGTTTGGGGCATCTGTTCCCATGATTCCCTTTGTTCTGTGGGATCCAGCCCCTGCACAGCCTCTGTTTTTGTGTAGTCTTTTGTTTTTAGCAATTACTAAACAAAGAAGTATTTAACTGTATCCTTATTTAGCTTGAAAGGAAATGTAGTGTTAAATCTACCAGTTTCGATAGGTTTTAACTCAAGACATAACAAAACCCGCAGTCTTTTTCTTCCATCGATTCAAACCTGAAGAAACTAGAGATGTTCAGACAAAAACTCTGGGGAGGAAGACGGGGTTCAGACAGTCATTTCAAGGCACGAAGCTATGATGTGGGACTTATTTTCGAGAGACCTATATTAGTGTATTTGCAAACTTGGACAACTTACTGTATCCCTCTCGGTTTACAGTGTAAAAGTCGTCTTCACAACCAGAAAGCTAGAAATACACTTTTGCAAAGGAGAGAAGAGATTTGAGAGCACAATATTTGCTTACCATGAAGAAGGTTTTATTGTGATATTCTACACTGACCCTGTCCAGTTGTCATACAAATGACACAGTGGTAAGATCTTGATCCTGCAGACTCCCAGGGGTATGACACAGCAGAGATGATGTGTTATCTCTGAGTACTGGAACCAGGCTGAGCTCTGGTTGCCTATGGGCTATGAAAGGCCTGCAATGCTTGCTCGCATTTTACCTTTAGAGAGGAAAAGGCTCACAATATTTCAATTTTCAACAGCATTAAGTTTTCTGCAGAGAGGAAGAAAATGGAGAGAGAGACATCCTGCTTTCATGTTCTTCTCATGGTCCTGTGCCTGGCCCAGAAGAGCATGTGCAGCCACACGTGCCGAGGCACCCAGGGCTTAGTGCTCTTGAGCACACAGGCATTTACGTGACTCAGAGTAAGTTCCACTCCTCTGGTCTGGTGGCTGCTAACAGAACAGGAAGCAGGGCCTGTTGGGAGGATTTATTTTAAGAAACTGTTGTACAATTTTGGTTCCTTCTGGCTGCAGCGTTCGTTGTCAGCATATGGCTGCTCTCTTGGGGATGCTCTGAGTGAGCTGTACGGCTGTCGTTGTTTCTCATTTGTCTTGCTGTGCTCCACTTGGTTTCAGAGTTCCCTGCTGATCTGTCAGGTCAAGCTCCTTGGATGCCGCTTCTCAAATGGTAACCAGCAGTAGTTCACTTTGGCTTCTGTCAAACCTGTTCAACTTTCTTTAAAACTACTCTTGATAGTGTTACGGTTTACCAGTATTTCACCATGAAACGTCACTCCTTCATGGAACTTCTGCATGTACAAAATTTGGGGAAACTATGGGCAGAAGCTGCTGTACCAGGTGTACGTTTGCTCACAGTCTGGAAGTAGGTTTAGGAATAAAAGACAGAATGATATAGAAGAGCATCCTTTAATATGATAGATTTTTACGGTAATACCATTAGGAGAATCTTTGCAATACTTTACCTGTGATGCTTCTTAATACTTTCTGAAATGAGATGGCTTTATTATTTAGAAAACTTGAAGCAGTAAAATTGTCCTTAGCCTGGGAGTTTCACTGCTGGTCTCTCTAGCAACCGTTGGGGGAATAGGCCATGAGTTCTTCCTTATCACAGCTGCCTGGTGAGTGAACAATGCGTTTGAAATTATTTCAGTTTGCTTTTAGCCTGTTGGTGAACATTGGCATAGAGCCTAGAGCAAAATGGTGGAGGAAGAGTGAAGTTATTGGCTTCAGTCATCAGCAATTATCAAGGAAACTAAGATGGCTAAGTCTGGTGCATTTTCCAGGAGTTAGATATATTGTGCATTGCTCTCAAGATTTTTACGCTGGGCAGCTCTTACTTTGTGCATCTTTTGTACCCACAGGCTTCCAAGCAACATAGGCCTTCCTAGTGTGGGTCAAATTCATTTACACTGTCTTCTTGCTTGCAGTGTTTTCCACAAGAGTCTCCTAATAGTATAGGATTACTTGTTTCTCTTTCTTAATTACTAATTCTAAAAAATCTGTTTCATACCATCCAGAGAGAAACAGGCTAGTCAATAAAGGCAGAAATTGGAGAACAGTTGATTGGCTGTGTTGGTAGAGCTTGGAGAATCCAGTCGTGCTGATTTTCTGAGCCTACTTAACGTTTCACTTTGATGCTGTGGGTCCTGTATGGTGAAGGGTGAATACATGAGCAGAATGTTGGTACCAGTCCAAAATTTCAGATGTTTATCATTCGTTGTCTGAATTTCGCACACCTGCAAAACTAGGCTTGAGGTTCCACAAGAGACGTTTTCTTTTGAGTTTTTTTGCTTTGATTTTGGTTGGATCTATCCAGAAAATGTCTTGTGACGTATTATGAATTTTTGCAGGTTCCTGAAGCTCTGAGACAGTGGAAGAAGGTGAAATAAGACACAAGATACTCATATAGACAATTTCACACATGTTCAAAGGTTTAATCTTCAAATTTTTGCAAAGTTTTATGTAAAAGTTTGGTCTGGCTCTGATGTCACCCAAAGTGACTCATCTGCGTCTCACTGTCTCCCAAATGGGTGAGTCACACTGTATATCTCCAAGATGCACTACCAACATACACAGACAGAGGCACGCTAGGAAACATACTGTCCTGAGTACAAGCCCGTTCCATGTAAGTGACAATTAGCAGATACATGGAAATGTTCTTTCCTGGTTTTCTAGATAGTCCACTTTTGATTCCTTCTGCTTAGAAAAAAAGGTGAGGTTGAGAAGGAGGCAAGCTTGCCTGTCAGAAGAATAACTTTCTTTCCTGATACCGTGCACCACAGTTGGGAAGATTATTTTCACCTTCCTGTGAAGTCCCCTGGCACTTCTGTTTTTTCCTCAAATATTACTTGGCAGTATCCACTGGAAGACATGGTCCTGTTTGGGACAAAACCTTATTTATTTCTCCCTACCCCCACTTTCTATTTTTTTGTACTAGACAAGAAAACTGTGTTGTTTGAGGAATAAAAATTGAGTTTCTATTTCTACATCTGCTTTTCTCCCCAACCTTTTATCTGTTGATTTGACTGATTTGCAGCCCTTCCTTCCCCCCTTGCTGTTAACTAATGGACTTTGGTATTAAGCCAGCCTTTCAGTGCACACACCACCATGCCAACGAGAGTGTGTGCAGCTATTCTGTCTGCTTTGGAAGGCTACAGATGCAGCCAGAGCTAGAACAATTCCCGTATTGATCCTGCACTTGTCAGTTAATCCGTCATAAGGCATGGGAATCCTAGCCCCTTCCACATCTGCCTGCATAACTGCAGGGGGAAAACCAATTCTCTGAAGCTCTCACCAGGGAACTAGAAAGCAAAGAGAAATGGGAGCTCGCTGGGAGAGAGGGCTGTAAGCTGCTGGGCCAGAGGGCCGTGAGATCGCCTACCTGCTCCACCCTTTCCCCCCGGCTCCTTTTGATCCTCCTGCAGGTCAGCAGGATCAGGTTTATGTTAGCGAACCATGAAGCTTATCAAATAAATGCTGCAGCAGCAGGTGTTTGGCTGTCTCCACAGGCCAAGTCTAACAAGGTTGATATTGTGTCTGTGGCCAAAGTAATGCAGTAATTACTTTTCTGGGCTTGGAACCCCCAAGAGGTTTCTGGGAACCAGTTAGAAAAACAAATCTTGCTAAGAGCAGGGGATTTTTAGAAAGGAACAGTGGTGCTTTCTGTGCCAGAAGGAGAGGACAGACGTTTTGAGAGCAGCATCTAGCGTGGTGCCCAATCCCCCTGTATCTTGCTTGCATTACAGGGGCTTGGAACAGAGGCCAAGTGCTTGAGTCTGGTTGCTCACATTGGGACGGGCAGCTTATTTTGGCCCACGGTGGCATGTGCAAAGGCAGCTGCTTTCTCTAAAGACACTAATGTGATACTGCAAGAAGAGCAAACCCCGGGTTAGGGGGACCCCTGAGCGTTTGCAATTCCATCTATATAATTCAGTTTGACTTACAAATTGGGAGTTGCATAGCATAGTGTTCCCACTGCTGTCTGTTGCCTGCTTTTCAGCATTACCCTTGGAAGCTATGAATACAGAAAACGAGTTACAGACCATGATGCCACCTAATTCCACCAAAGGAAGCACAGGATTTCAGAGGACAGCTCCGCTGGGCCATGCCCCTTTATCTCAAGTAATCCATTCTGGACTGCGGAGGGGAAAGTTAAAACAGTTCTGTACAGTGATGGCATTTTGAGACAGGAATCTTCACCGTTCTGGTTGAAAGAGTGTTGATCATTTAGGCCAAAGCTTTTTTCCTGTAGCTGATTATTACACGTAATAATGCCTATTAGCCTACGGTCATTTAAAACAGGTTTAGCAATTGCAAAAATGTCTTGAACTACTGGAAATTTCTTCTGCTGCTGTGTGGTTGTCCAGGAGACCAGATCTTGAAAGTGAGAAGAGGAAGAAAGCAAAACTGATTAGGCATTCATAGGATTGCACATTAGATTTGAACCGGTTTTTTTTCAATAAAATACTTGAACGCTTTTTTTTCTTGTACAGAATCTATAAAACTCTTACTACCTATAAGGAATTCTTTAGGAACCCTTCTCTACTGTTGAATCAAGCTACAAAGCAATGGCTTTGTAGTGGTGAATGAATTTTCCCAAGCTAGTAAAGTTAACATTTCATTAATGTCTGGCAAGGCTTTCCCATTCCGACTGTTTATGTTAAGCTCTATTTTTTGCATATTACCTTGTACTATGAAGACCTGGTGCTTTGGTGACAGTCCAAAGATACCATGCCATTCGCTCAGTGTTCTTCTGTGTTACTTGTTAAAATGGTTTGTTCTTGGTATGTCGTGCTGAACATAATGTAACTGAGTGTGCTGTGAAGACCCGCTGTGAATCCATGACAAGCGAGTCCCCAGTGTTTAGCTTTGTGCTCAGAATTCTGTGCAATTGGAGGCGAGTGCTATGGGTAGGTCAGGGGCTTGCTTCTTCTAGGTACTTGGTGACTTTCCATAAACGCTGCCTGAGTGTAGCAAGTAGCGAAGAGCTGCTCTACTAGGGAACTGCTGGGAGGGAAGATACTGTGATCTGCCTCAGCGTTATTGCTTTGAAGTCTAACCTTAGTCTGCTCTTGAAAATTGGTGCTAGGGTTGCTTCCACAGCAGTTTCCCCATGCTGTAAACACAACAAAGATCAGCCAAAAATCAGGCAATGTATGTACCACCTAAGATCGCCAAAATGGTGCTTACAGAGCTCACTAATTAGGGACACAGTTGCAATATAGACAGTTTTATTTAATGTGGTACTTAACTTTGATTTTTTGCATATGTTGTGGAACCTCTTGTGCGACGTTTAGAGGGACACACAAAACAATTTAATTAGGACAGAATTTTTCATTGTGTATTTTGCAGATATTACGCAATGATGTCTAAAAGTTATCATTTGAATAATGTTGCTGCAGAATTTGGCATACTTGCCTATCTGTACTGAAGTCTCAGATTCGGGGGGGAGATGAAGGCTCATATATTTATTTTTCTGTAAAATGCAACTACCAACTATGGCCAACTATAATAAATCATGTATATTATTAATACTGGAGAGAAGTGAATCAGCAAGAAGCTGCTCAGGACAGATCTGTACAACGGCGTTAAAAAGAGACTGAGGCATGTTAGGATTGATGTTGCAGTGGCAGAGCTGCGTATGAGAACCTCACACATGACTTATCAGTGTTCACCTGAGTGTAACTAGACATGAACCAGAATATATTTGCTATTAATACTGCAGCTGTGATTTTTTTTTGTGTGTGATTTTTTTTTTTTTTCTACTTTTGTGATTAGAAGAATGTGCCAGCTTGTGTCTGTGTGTGTGTTCTGGCAGTGGAAGGATGAAGTGCTTACAGTTTCCATATGAAAGCAAGAGCATTCCTTCTCTAAGCCCAAAATAGTTAAAAAAGTACTATATAAAGCTCAAGAAAGAATGGTAAAGAGGAAAACAAGTGGCAGTGGACTAGACCAAGGTATTTTATGTACTGTTATATTTTGTGTAGTCATCTGGAAAGAAACAGAAGAGACCTTTTGAAGATTGTTAACTGGAAACAATCTTTATTACTGATCAAGTTCAGCTTTGTCAAAAATATGATTATTTAAATATCAGGCATCTTTTACTCCCATGGCACAAAACTGATTCAAAGACTTGACCTGACAGATCAACTGTTAAATGGCTCATTAGATTAGATAAGGGAGTTGGAATGTATTTGATGTTAATATGAAATCTCTCTTCATCTATCATCTAGTGAAATATATTACCCAAGTATAGGATGTCATCTGCCTGTTGTGTAGTCTTCTGAAGGTTGGGGATTAGCTTGGATATTACTTTTGCTTTTACTACTTTTTATCCTCAGTAGAAAAAAATGTTGGTATTGGCTATAAAGAGATAAGAACACGTTGAAGTTTTCAGGAACTGGTAATGGACAACAGAGTTCTCACCTAATACTCAGTTTATATGTAAATCTGGGCTATATCAGAAAGAAGAATAAGGGACTCTGCTAACCAGCCTGAAGAGAGTGGATTTCATTCTATTCTTTAATGGAGCAGATTATTCCTGGCCTTTTAACATAGAACCTGCCAACATGAATGGAGTTACATGGACCCCTGTAAAGATTCTAATATAAAATACCTAACATTGTAATTTCTCATCAGATTCCCAAAACAAGGGCATGGTGTGATGTATTTGGCAAGATGCTAAAAGCACACCTATCACTTAAATTAACTCATTCTTTTTCGCTTGATTAAGAAATTCTATTACTCCATGGCCCAGATTAATCAGTTATTTTGTCTGTAGCCCGTTTCCATTCATGTCTTACGGTCAAAGCAGGGGTTTAAATCTCCAGAATTAATCTTAAGCCCTTAATACACCATGTGATTTCTGACCCAGCAAGGACTTGGATCTCACAGTAACATACACAGCAAGAAAGTGATCTCAGCCTTCCCATTCCTTTTCCGAACCTGCCGAGAGCCACTGCAGAAACGCATACTGCAATAGTGACGCAGTTGCTGAACATGCCGTCAGCGTTTCCAGTGGGACTCCAAAATGAAACACAGCCTTCTTTTTTAACCTGTTGATAAGTTGACCATGGGAGTTAACATATTTTAGATGTTATTTAGCTATTCATGGTATTTTCTAAAGCTGCAATGAGTAACAATAGCTATGGATCTGTTGCTAGAATGACATAGACACATATCTTATATTTGGGAGCCGGTGCCGATGTGACTGTGGAGTATGCATGGAGGTTCCCTAAGCAGTTTCTCTTCTGGGCACCATTATGTATTGAGCTTTTAAGCATCATTTGAACACTCAGTGTTGCTTGACTGACTTGTCATAGCCTTCCCAAATGCTTTTGCATTCTCAACATGGACAGATTATTTTTTTAGTGACTTGCTTTCAATTAAAAAGTGATAAAATGGGCCCTTGGCCAGTTTATCATTAACTAATTTCAAGTGCTCATATATTCCAAAAAGTGAGTCTGCAGCAATAGTTCAGGGCTTTTACTAAAACATGCAGATACCAACTCCTAGAATAATTCACTAGGGAGATTCTCTTGAACAACTCTCTGTGCAGAATTGCTTCTTGGCATTCCGAAGACAACTGATTACCACTACGATTTAAAATCTCTGGAGACAGTGAGACAATTTTTAGAAAATACGTTCAGCAGAAAATAAATAGTGCTCAGACCCTTATGTAGGTTAGTCTGACTAGCCTTGGGAATGCACACAAAACTGTACAGTACTTACTGTGAACAGTCTGACTTTGAATTTTAAAAATTCAAATAAAATTTCAGAAAGTTCTGGCTGGAATGCTGAAAATTTCCTTGTTGACTTTTTGCAGTGTGAACCATGGTATAAATTGTTCGTGCTGGCAATGCTAAATCAGTAGGAGTTTTGAGGTCCATTGCATGGAAAACATATGAAGTCTTTAGTATCAGAAAGAAGGATCAGTGCATCTGGAAATCAGAGACTCCAGTCTTCCTTGTTGAGCTATTGAATTTGTCTGTTTTCCTCTCTTTCTGAAGTTGTCTTGCTTAAAAGTCCCACTTTAGTCCCTTTGTCCTCACATTTATCTATTCTTTGCTAGTTTTTGAGAAAGTGATGAGAGTATTAAAATATATGTATCAATCTCTCTCTCTTAGTCACACATGTAAATAAAAATTCCTTATATTTTTTGAATAGTGGTCTTAGGCCACTGTTAAGATTCCTGTTTCCCTTAATACATTGCAAGGCTGATCAAGGAGTATCAAAGGATATACATTTAGCCAGGGGAAAATAGTCTGGCAAACGTAAGGTAGGAATTGTTAGAGATAGGAGATCTCTTAATATGTTTCCGTGAGACAGGATAGAAAGAAAGAAAATGCAAAAGAAGACTAAAGGAAAGAACCATAAGGGAAGAAAAAAATCGAAGGGCAGAACCAAAACTGAAAAGCCACTGGAGAGAGAGGATCATCTGAGAAACTCCAAAGGGTGGGGAATGGAAAACTGGAATTAGTAGGGGACCTTAAAAAATGCCAAGCCTAAAGCTTTGTCCACACTGCCAAAAAATCTATTTTGCTCAATTTTGGCTGAGCAAGATAAACATTTTTTCTGGCATGTATAGATAGGGGCCTAAATTTGTTTGTTACAAGTAGGTTGAAAAAAAACTTCCCAAAATGATTTTGCCTAGTCTGGTGAATTGTGCTAAATCGTACTTTTACTTTGAGTCAAAAAATTTGGCCCCACAGAGACCGGCCAAACACTGAGGCAGATCAGACACAGTTGGATTTCACAGCTGTTTTTAAATTCTGTGGTTTTCGCTCTGTGGATGTGGCTTAACTGCAACATCCCTCCAGAGCTCCCAGGGAAGGAGCATCCCGAGGTAGTGTTCTCCAGCTCTGCCAAACATCAGGAACAGCATAAGCAAGGGAGATTCAGTACACGGCAGTCTTGATGTCTGCCATGTACAACCAGGACAAAACTGCCCGCAGCAGACTGTAACACAAGGAAGCCGAGGATACAGACAATTAGCGTGAGCGTGCTTGCTCTACAACAGCATGCTGTGTGGTTGGCTCCCTTTCGTACAACTACAGTAGGGCTTGGGCCTAAGGCGGGTCAGAGACCTGCTCAGAGAGAGGGGGAAAGTGGCTGAATATTCTTTGTCTTTGTCTGGTTTCACAAAGGTTTGTTACTCGCTCAGAGTTGGCCAAAATGGTGCTGTCTGATGTGTCTTCCTAAGGAGCCATGTTGCTGGGTGAGGATCACCAGGTGTGTACATTTGACTGTCGTCATATAAAACCTTAGTCAGGTTTCAGGTGGTCTCTCAACTAATGGTCACTGGCGGGTGGCCAGCTGAAGGCCAACTTCTACATCGGTTCTGGTGCTCATCAGACCCCTCAGTGAGTTGTCTAAGAGAGCTTGGGAATCTTTTCGCTTTATTCTTGTGGGTTAGCCTTTTGGCACTGTTGCTCCCTGAACTGACTCTTTCGGTGTAAGATGAGCACTGGCATGAGGGAATTGGTGAGGCTGGATGAGAGAGAGACAGAGGACAGCACAGGACCGTGTCTTTTGCTAGCTGTTCACAGTTACAGTGATTTGTGTTCAATGTCAAACCACATGGGACGGTGAAGTAAAGCTACTTGTTTCAGGACAGCACACCCTCAGCTGCAGGTGTTGCAGTGGTGGAAAAAACTGGTAGCGCAATCCCAACAAAAGCTGTAGGTTTCCACTTTTTTCCTCTGAAACAGACAACTTCGGGGTTTTTTCAGAAGCTCTAACAAATCTGTGAGTGTAATTAATAAAATGTGGCTTGGTACCTTGTGGTTGGTTGACTGCTTCTACATGTTCTTCCCGCAGTTGGCATACTTAGAAGCCCTTTTTACAGATTTCATGGAATCTAATAACGGGTAACTTAATAAGCCAGCCAGGCATGTTTACAGGAGCTCTTCATTCTTTTCACTGAATTTCTGTAATCTCACATATGTTTGAGTACTCCTATCCTTTGTCAGACTTGATTGAAAAAGCTATAGATTGGAATACAAAATGTGATTGCAAAAGCGTTCTCTGTGTGGAAAACCAGACTAAGAAAGAACCCGATAAACAGTATTAGGAGCAGAATGACACAACTGTATTATTTGACTTCAGTGGCTGCAAACATGATTTAAACATTTCTTCGTTCCTTCAAGCAATGTGTAATGTCTGCTGCTTCTATTCAGAATGTTGCAATTTGAACCTGTTTGTTTTAGTTGAGCTGAGAAAAGACTGGACTCGTAAATGCTAATCTCTGTTTATGTCAGATCCCGTGCATGCAGAAGCGCTAATAAGGACCTGTTAAACTGATGCTGGGCATTAGGAATACAGTCTATATCCCTAGTTCTTTGACAGCTTTTGAGGCTCACAGTGCTCCATGGGATGCAGGGTGTTAGTTTTGGGCAGCCAGCTAGAGGCATCTTCCTCTTATTCAGCACCATTTCTCTGGCGTGCCTCCATTAAGAGATAATTGAAGGAACAATGGTGAATTGAGCCACTCAGCCTGATTTTTCTGACAGTCTGAGTACCTAAAGATCCTTGTGCTGTTGCTGGTGGTTTTGTGATAGCATCTGTGACCCCTATTTAGTATCCAGAGCTCACAATGTAAAGCACTGTGTACACCCAAAGAACAGAATGATGGCCCTTGCCCTGGCCGACTTCAAATACGAATTATGGTTCATCCAGCAACTCAGAATGTCAAACTGAACACCAAAACTCATGGCCAACAAGATTGTAAACTATTTGAAAATGAACTAAACTTGAAAAGTCCACATGAATCACCATGTAAATGTTGTCCTGTTGTACACTGGAAACGTTTCTGACTTCTGATTGGCATGTTGTTAAATTCCTGCGACCAATGTCATGTGACAAAAGGGCAAACCCAACATCCAGCGTTTCCTAAGTGGTCATAAACGAGATCACACTTCTTTATGAGTTCTCAGAAAGGGAAAACCTATTTTTAAATTGCTGTATTGGCAAATAAGAAGGGCAGATGGGGAAAACCAAGAACAACATATTTAGTTGCAGTGAGTGCCCAAAACCATAGAACAAATACCAGTGCTTTATGAAAGAGTGCTGCGAACAATTTGAGCAGTCCATTTTTCTTACAGTTATCTAGCTGTAAGACGCTCCCAGTAGATGAACAGTGCCCACCAGGCTTTGCCAGCCAAAGAGAAAAGAGTGCAAAAGACTTTGCGTTTAGGTTGCTGTGGGCCTTTTTGGACTTGCAGTAGTTTTGCAAAACAGTGTTCACAGTCATTCATTCTGTTTTCAGCAGTGTCCTTGACCATACCCCCTGCCGGTAACAGGACCTTTTAAGTCCCAGAGAGAAACAACTTTTTTTTTTTTTTAACCAACTAGCAAAGGATGTGCTGAGCCAAAATAGAAATAGCAAGGTCAGGTCAGGGCAAGGCCCTGCATTTCATTAGCCAGGCCTGGCTAGGAGTGATTAAATATGTACAAGAGGCTTTGAATAGATCCAGGGAGGAGAGATGACATTGTGGAATATAGAAAAGTCATTCTTTGGTGCTGTCAACTGACTAAATACAGGATGGTACTTAATTAGAGAGATAAAAGGAATTTATTTTAAATTATTTTAACTTTTTAGAAGAGAAGGGTTTTTTTTATTTTCTGTTGGGTGTTTTGTAAGAGGGGTAGATGCAGGTCTGGAGAAAAAGCGTGAGCCTGGCTTAACAGAATCCAGATAGCCTTGATGTACATGGTGACCTTGCCTGCCATTCTCAGGAGTATAGCTTGATGAAGACCCAGTAAAAAGGACAAAATTATCTTAGGAATGGAATCAAGGCCCCGTTAAAATTTGGAGGCGCTCCAGTTAGAAACTGATGACCTTCTGAGCGTATTGCAATAGGTATTAGACATGTTAGAGAGAGAATTTGAAAGGAATGCAGCTTTGAAGCAGAATAAAGTACTGTGTCCAGTGGTGCTTTGGCTGCCCAGCTTGAATTTGCTGTTGGGGCTGCCTGACTTAACTGACATTTTATAGCTGTATTGTAATTCTTGTATGACAACCGCATTGTTGCACTGGCACCTAGGCACTGAGTGCCCATGGTATGTAGTCCTTTTCCATAGAAACTACCAGCCCAGCTGACTGAAACTAGAATACATTTATATTTGTCCAGAGCACCAGCAATAATGTCTTTGCAAAATTTCTAGGGGCTATTGTCTTAAATTTGGATCTCAACTTTATACCTCTTCTGAAAGATGATTCCTGCAGTAGCATAGTGCTCCTTAGTGCCTCATTGGAAAGTCAATTTGGAATCAACTGGGGATTTCTGTATATTCATGTTTGCATGAATCTAACTGCGAAAGCCTAGATGTAGTCACAGTAGTGCAATCTCTGCATCTAGACACTAGGTATTCACACTGGTATAAAGGTATTTGTATCATACAGGTTCTTTTACCGAAATACTGTATTTTTCGTTCTGGTCCAGTGTGCCTCAACTACCTAACAATTGTTTTCTTTGCAGTGTCATATCTTCTTTGCCCTATTACAGTAAATAGAAAGTTTATAAACAGTCTTTTGCTCTTCTAAAAGTTATTTGACAAAGGAGTTAACATTACTGGTCAGTTCACTGGCGGAGGAATACAGTTTGATTTATATATTTTCTTGCTCAGATGTCAGACTGACAGCCCTGGGAACAGAAATGCTCAGCTAATGGCTCAAACATGCAGCGTACTGTGAACTTTGCCAACCTTTCACAGCGATAGCATCTTGATGCTTGAGTGTGAGAGCGTATCTAAGCCCTCAGAGGGCATTCACTGCTGAACCCAATAGAGCTTAAGAAGTACTTTTTGTTAGATCTCTTCATGATTCACTAAGGTAAACAATTACCATGAGTTTCTTTTCTGTAAAGCAATTGAACAGCCAGCCTGGCAGTAACGGCTCCGCAGCAGAATTAACAAGAGCCACGGTGACTTTATCCTGCAAATTTGCAGATCCTGCTTCCATCCCAGGAGTGAGCACTTGCCCTCGGTCATTGTCTCTCTTCCTGCTGTTCCACTACAGGAATGACCAGTTGTGGGCCTGCAAGTTTAGGTCACACATTCTTCAAGATTTCTAAACTAGCACTAGTGTAAGTTTAGTCTCTGAGCCTTGGTCAGAAGCAGTATTTGTCAATAGATTGTTGCTGTGTACCCACAACAGCAAGTCTTAACTGCTGACTGATTGTGAAACTTCTTGTTCTTTCCCTGACCCTTCCCGCATCTGCTCTTCTCCTCCTCCCTCCCGTTACTCTCATCCTTGCCCTTCCCCATTTCCCTTCACCTTGTCTCCATCCACTCATTTTCCATTTTTTTCTCCCTGCTCTTGTCAGTTCCAGTCCTTGTGAGTGTCCCCATTCCTGCTGCTCTCCCTTTCTTGTGTTACTTTTTTTCCTTCATCTGTCCCCACATTTTTTCCATTGGTTCATCTTCCTGCTGCTGCCTGTTGCCCTCCCTGCATTGTCACAAGCAATAGGCAGCGATGTTAGGAAGTGGAGGATGCCATCAGCAGCACTGTTATTAATCTATCCTGCAGCATTCCCCTCTTATCCTCCTAGTTTTTTGTCACCAGTTGCCTTAATGGTGATGTAGTCAATATGTCAAATTTTCTTCTTTTCCTTCCTTTTCATTAGAAATCTAGAGGGAGGGGAGGCAGTAGGGATGTGCTTATTTGTCCTTTTCTCCTCCCACGAAGTCAGGGTGGTTTGACTGTGGCCTTTTTCTGTGCAGAAGAAGGAGTAGAGCCCTTGCCTTGAAAAACTTGGGGTTTTCTTCCCTCGAGATTTTCTTCCAGGCCCTTTTTTTCAAGTGAATGGAGAGTAGTGATTTTCTTCTATTGCCTGCATTCTTTTCTTTCCCTCCTCCCCTCGACACAGTCACGTCCCTAATTAATTGAATTCCCTACTAGACCTTTTGTGAGTCATTTCAATTACCCATTAGTGAAGCAGCCTGGGATTTCTGCTGTGTTTTCACTCATCTTCCTGGAATTTCTCTTCTCCTCCCTCCCCCCCCCCTTCCCCTTTTAGTCACTCTGGTCTGTGAAAAGCATTAGATGGACTTCAGCGCCCAGTGCCTATATTGTTTGCAGGCCCAGCTGCATACTTCCACACTCTGCCTTGTGCGTCACAGCTATTCATCTTGTTTTGTACTTGGCTCTGCTGCAGATGCTGTAAATATGGTAATTTTAGATTCCCTGATTGGAAAGGGTTGCAGGGCAGGTCTAAGTGGTAAGAGCACACTTTGATTTACGCTAGCTCATTCTAGTTTCACAGAGTTTGGGGTTTTAAGGATACAGCTGAAATGAAATATGGTTTTAAGGGCAGTTTCCTTTTTAGGGTTAGGAGAGGGATAAATGTGAGGTTAGCTTTACATACTGACATACAGAAATGCTGCCCCAAAAGCTCTGGGGAGACTGGAAAGAAATAAAGCATGAGCAGGAGGTACCTCCTCAGGTTGTTATGTAGGATGCCTTCACACACAGATAGCTGCGAAATGTGGGTGGATCTGAAAACTGGAAAAATGGAAAAGGGCCAGGACAGGGAACTGTGAAAGGCAAATCTGGAATTTGACAGAAATGCCATCAGTACTGAAGTACTGTAGGCTTATGGCAATCCTTGAATAAAAAAATCAATGATCACGTTATCTCTAGAAAATTTTGAAAATACTGGGGAGGACTGTAACAGGTAATATACATTATATTTATGAGGAGAATAGAACAGTGATAAAGCCAGCTTGCTAAAATTATGATGGGATGCAGTGAGTGCCTGAAATCCGATGTCTGGAGAATCACGTTTCTATTCTGAAATTAAATTTGTACAGCACATGAATCTTTCAGGCTCGGGGTAATTCTCAAGTGATACAGAGATGCAAACAGCATCACTGGGAACCAGCCTGACGGAAATGTGCCCCGCACGTCCCAAGTTACAAAAGTAATTTACGGTGCTCGAGCTATTATGATACTTTCATATTATTACGATACATGTCCCTGCAAGGTTAAAGCATTTCATGAGACAACTGGCTTTTGATAATCAGGGTGCTGTGAGAAGGTTCTCTCTCACGGCCTCCCAGGGGAGATTCATTTGTTGGACTGACTGGAAGTGAATTTATGAGGGTTCCCTGCACATCAGTATTCATAGGTACTTTTTTTTTCCCCTCCTAGCTCCTTATCCAGTCAAAGAAGAGAGGAAGGGAATGGTGTGCAAATACTGCTCAGTACAGACACAATCAGATGTTTGTAGGAGACCTATTAGGAAGTATTTTGCCTTTTATGTTCCGATATCTTGTCCCTCTGGTAAGCAGCAGTGGATTTCAGAGGTTCATTAGATGACTTGAGTTCTGCTACTTCACAAGGTAGTGTTATTCAAGTTGAATCCAAGACACTGTAAAAGAGCAAAAGGAACTAGTGAAGAGTTGCATGTGAGTCCCCTTTTTCTTCGTGTATCGTTGTATCTGAAGTTACCAGGTCATGGCAACACCTTGTTTTTATCTGCCTGTGATGTTGCTGTGCTTTCTTGCCCACGTATGTACCGTTGCTGGGATTATGTTTGGTGACTTGGCCGGTGTTGCACTGTTTTATTTCCAATTAGGTTAAGTCTTCCACTGCAGAGCTAGCCGGGTGAGGATTGCTCCCGGGTGAGGATTCTGACCTGAGTGGCAACAGCATCTGAAACGGAGCCTTGCTCCTGCTGTCACTTCACCTGAAAAGCTGTCCAACTGTGCCAGGGATACTGACTGAATTGCTCAAGTGCTGGGTGGCTTTCTGCACCTTTCCATAGTAACTCTTTCTGAGAGTACCCAGCAGGACAGAGGACTTCTCCTGCCCTAGAGTAAGAAAAGAAGCCGTTTGTTACAGCACAAAGCTGGTTCCTGTAGCACTGGGAACATAACACATGTACTATAGGTGAAAACCCTGTCAGCCCTTCCATGCCAAAATGCACCTGATGTTCATTCACCTTATGTGGGACATAAATTCTCCTCCTGTAATATTATTATGTTTCTTTGTATGATTTTTGCTACTGCAAAACACTGCTTGGCTCCTACAAAGTACTGTTATGTTTCACTCCAGAGCTGTTTGCATCCTAGTAGTGGATAAAAACCTGACACTGACTTAAATAGTGTAGTTAGTTCAGCTGGTTAGCAAAGGAGCTACAGAAATTCAAGGTTATTGTATTCCTAACACGTCTTGGGGTTTGCACAGAGAGTTCTGTGTGTATAAATCAATCCACAACTTCGGGAAAATGTGATCCATTCTGGAGCTATTTTGGACTTCCAGGGTTCTGGCCTGTAAAATGCCCTAGAGCTTGATAGCTTCCCAATTACAGGCTATTTTTATTACTGTATCTTTTGTGAAAGAGCGTTAAGAAAAACAGTGATTTCTCAAATAAATGAACAATGACGGACTTTTCTATTTTTACTTCTGTTTTGATACACAAAAACTAGATTTAGAATATGTCTGCTAAAACACTCTACACTGCAGAAAGCAAAAGATAAAGATGATTTTAATTCCGCTTGTCTCAGGACTATCCAAGGGACTGGCTCAGTCTCTGTACACGTAACACACGCGAGTGGTTGCTCCGGTATATGCCCATTTATAGCATTTCTCTAACAGCACCTTCTCCCTTGACTGTCTATTGCTGTTTGTGCTCCAGATGAGGTGTGCTGGTGGGAAAGGGAGTTAACATGTATGACATGAGAGTCACAGTGTGCCGACATAATTCTCAAGGAGCTCTAGTGGTTATCAAAGTTACACCTTTCTAATACTTAGGTTATGAAGCGCACCCATAAGATGTAAATAGATACTTAAGTGTCACCTGCTCAGTCTTTTCCATTGCATGCTGGCAAATTACTTACTGGTGTTAAGGGAGAAATGATCCTTTGAACGGGATTTGCTGGGAGAAAAGGGAGGGTGCCCATGTGTGCAGCCACAAGTTTTGTAATTTGTAATCTATAATCTGTGCTCCATGCAAGTGGTTGGTTACTCCTCAGAGCTGTAGAGCTGAGGACAGGATAGCCTCATGGTAAGTGAGTAAGTAGGGAGGGAAAATATGTGTAGGGTTAACCAAGGATGTAAGGGAGATCAACGATAAAAGTATTAATAAAAAGAAGACATTCTAGGAAAGAAATTGCAGTGTAATAATGGGGAAGATAAGGCCTTAGTTAGCTGTATTATTTTTGGAAGAAGGAGAAGGGATCAGATTAGGATAATTGGAGAGATCAGGGAGGAAGAGATGGATAGTAAGGACCGAGTATGTAAGTATGTCTCTTCAGGTGATCAATCGCCAGGTTTGAGATCAAATAAGGTTGGCTATATTATCAATTTAAGTGAGCATATGCATGTAAAATACACATTTAAAAATACTTTGCAGAGCTGGACTCAATACTGTGTAGTTCAGAGAATTCTCAACAATTCCTGACCTTCCTGGTGCCTTTCAGCAACTGCTCAGTGCTTTGTTTTGTTCCCATGTTCATTTTGCTTGAGCACTACCCTGAGCCCCACTGGCAGCTCTTCCCAGCTCTGAGTTGCTTCGTACACATGGCAGCTTTCAGGGGTTCAGGCTTCATTCACATGCCACTCAGAAGTAGCCTGGTGTGTAGCTTCATAGGGTGAGCTCATTGCCAATTTTTGTCCTTCCCATTCCTGTTCCTGTGTTGCCATTTGATGCATGAGAATGATGTTGACAAGTGTATCTTACCAGTGTCCTTAACTGGGTTAGTATTATTTGAGTGTGGCTTAGTATCTGAGCCAGTTTAATCCAGAATTTCCTAGGTCCCAATTCTGCATCTCATTTGTCTATAGAACAGATGTCGAATCTAGTCCAGTCCATCTGTTGGGTTGCAAATGGCAGGTTAAATCGTGTACATGAAACACAGTGTGTTTAACAGGGCATGGCAGTTTACAGGGAGAAGATGGGGGAAAATCTCATTCAAATTGATTCTCCTCCTCACAGATAGCTTGTAAACAAATTATTTCTTTAAAAAAATAAAGTATTACTCATGCCACCTTTTCTTTTAATCTAAGCAGCTGGATGGCAAAGGTATGGCCTAGTCATCTGTTTCTCCCTGGGGTTTGTATTTGATTTTGCAAACACTCGTCACTTGGAGGGTGTCAGTTTGTGTTCCCCCTCTCCATTATTTTGTGTGCTTAGAAAGGTTTGTGTGGGCTATCACACTTGGCTCCCGTGAGATCCCACATCTGGTAAAGGATAGAGTGTATGACCCCACTCCCAGCCTCTTCTTTACCTCCAGCCTCCTCTCCCCCATCATCTGAGAAGGTTAAACTAAAAGCAACATCTATGATGGCAAAGGTCCAAGTTTCAAATGTGTCCATTGTATGTGTTCAGTTCAAAAACAACATATCAAGGCGAGTGCAGTCCTTACAAGTAGCACCCCTGGGCCTTCTTTTATTCCAAAGCAGAGGTATTTACCCAAGGAAAAGAGGGAAGTGACGGGGTAACAGAGTACACATGTTGTGAAAATATGCAGGCAGAGACTGAAGAAAAAATAACATTCTGCCACAAGTAGCTGCCTTGTTCCTCAACTTTTTTTTTT
This sequence comes from Baryphthengus martii, assembly GCA_013396935.1. Classification (NCBI taxonomy): domain Eukaryota; kingdom Metazoa; phylum Chordata; class Aves; order Coraciiformes; family Momotidae; genus Baryphthengus; species Baryphthengus martii. The sequence goes on along the minus strand of VWZK01022030.1, from coordinate 116,786 downwards.
CCTTCAGATTAGAACCAGCCATTTCTTGTGCTCTTTCAAGCACCTTCTGTGGTTTCCTGACAGCTGGCTGGAGAGGATTGAAATCTGGCTTGAAAAATGGGCCATGGGTCATGTTATTTCCAAGAGAGGAGAAGTGAAAATTCCCATAATGGCCAAAATTCACAGGTTTGGGTCTTGGGGTTTTGCTTGAGTTTTTTTTTTTTCACCAAATCAGTGGTGGATATTTTAATATATAACTTTAGGTTGGAATTATTAATAAAGAATGACTACAGAAGGAGCTCTTCACTTCTCTTCCCTCTGATTGATTCACAATGGCAAGCAGTATTTCATGTGGAGTTGCAGCCTGTCCTTTTACTCTGGAGTGTGAGGGGGAAATGTTCAGCTTCATAAAAGAGTATGCTGGAGATTTCTGGAAGTATTTTGTTGGGGTTTTAATGATGTGATAACACTTCTTTTGAAAAACTGTTTCATTAACAAAAAGATAAGTCTGAACAACAGCCTGCAGGCTGGTATTCTTGCTCCTGACTCTCTCAGGCCTGAACCAAAAATACAGATACATTACCAGCTTTATGTTCAAGCAGATGGTTTGTGTTAGGAGTTATAAACCTTTCTGGTCTTTTGTTCTCTGGTGAACAAGTTCTCTTTTTGAAATATTTTTAAAAGAGAATATTTAGTTCACAGAAGTGCTAACTTATTTGACCTGCATTTTAGGGCATGAGGCTTCCTCTTGGGAACAGAGTTCACTACCCCTGAAGCCAAAGGGCACATCCCAGAAAGGCAGTGTTATCAACTGGGTTTAAGGAAAGAAAGCAGGAACAAGGCGAGAGGTACAAGAGAAAAATGTGAAGTAGAGAAATCCAGCTATCATGCCCTGCTATGTAGAGAGAGCCAAGAAGCCCAGCAAAAGTCCTACTGTCCGTGGAACATTAGGAAGATTGAAGTGTTGATTGACCCTTGACTTTTGAACAGCTGAATGTGCAGACAACCCCAGGCAGTTGCAGAGCACGCTTGGGGCAGGCACAGCAGTACTGGGAGTGGAGGAACAGCATGAGTGGAGAACGAGGTCCACATCAACTGACCAGGGCATGCTCTGCATCAACAACTCTGCATTTTCCAGGATGTCTCCCAAAGCATCTTTCTTCTCTTTGCTTTAATAATGTGTTACGGTCCTTTCTGTAGAAGAACTAGAATAGGATCAAAGGAGGACATTATTGTCAGCGTGGTTCAGTCCATCCATAACGCTTCCAGAGACTCATTTAATAGCCGTTTTAATAAGAGTGCTTTTTTTCTTTTCTGATATGAAGACATTCTCTAAGAATTGGAATGGAAGCCAGTTCTATACAGTTCATTGAATAGAGATGGTTTTAATGAGTAACTGTACTTGTCTCAACCCACAGATTTTTACCTTTTTCTTCGATTGTCCTGCCCATCCCACTGGAGGTGGGTGGAGAGGAGTAAGCGAGCGGCCATGTGGTGCTTAGTCGCCAGCTGGGCCTAAACCACAACAGTAACTCATATAAAAATAGTCATCTATTCTTAACCACAGTTAACCCCTGTAGAATGAAAATAAGCAGTACAGTCTAATGGGTAGAAGATGTTGATGGAAACAAGCAGCTCTTTAGTTCTAATGTTCACTCAGCTCTGGACCTGTTGAGTGACAATGGATAACATGGGTAAACACTTTCAGCTAGTAGTTAATAATATTGAACTACTTTGTGAAAATGTGTGGGATAATTATTAGCATCTACAGAATTTTGGAAGATACTAATTTCCATATTCCTGCTAATTATTTGTCACAGTGCATCATACTGCATGGTGTAAAAGAGATCTGTTAAATTAACTAAACAGATAAATGTGTCTCTTCAGATCCCCTCGTGTCCAGGCTACAAATGACAAAAGCTGACCAATAAAACATTTAACTGATTAAATCAAGTTTTCTCATCATATCAATGAGTTGCACTGATTTATATGAAGCTGTGCACTTTGTTAATGATCTGGCTTACTGTGACCAACGTATTTATAAACAAAATTTATAAATACAAAATTTATCCAGTGAGAGGCTCTCCTGTCATAACCTGTGTCTATTTTCTTTAGGGATTTCCCACCAGAGGTACAGAAATTGTTGTTAAAGAGTATGTGTTATAGTCTTCAGCTGTAGAATGAGCCCTTTTGGTGGTATTAATTCTCCTACTTTCACATTAGAAAGTTGACTAAGCTTCTGGAAGTTACACTGAGTGCCAAAACAGGTTACTCCTACTGTGTAACCAGTTTTCACCTGTTTTTGTGCATGAAAGCATTAATGAAAGAATACTTCTTGGAATAGTTTAATGGTTAGAGGAAGGTAGTGCAATTCCAGGCTTTGCTAGGCAGTAGCTTAGGTACACTCAGGGATTGTTTGCAAACCACCTTAACTATCTGTAAAGCACCGTCCCTTCCCTGTTCTCACTTTGCAGGCTTTATTAGTTATAAGCTGTTTGCAGAGACTTAATGCTCTGAATCACTAGCTGTTCTCCTTGTAGTATGATTTTTTTTTTATTTTATTTTATTTTTAAGTCTCTCTTTTTTCTAATTTTGGTCTGATCGGCTATCACAGCCATAGCCCTGTTTTTCCTATGCCATACTGTACTCACTATTGTTTGAAATCGCTATTTGAACACTTGACAATAACGTGTTTTTTTTCTGAACTTGCATGTATTTTTTCCAGCACTGATTTTTTTTCTTTTCTTTTCCTGTTTATCTAACATAGCTGAAGGAAAAGGACACATTGCGTCAAGGCTGATAGGACAAGAATTAGACCTACTGTATGTGCTGGTTGTATTCAGGCCTACGAGCACTTCCTTTCTCCTCGCCCCTGCCCAAAGCCAGCTCTGCTCCATTCTTTGCAGTGGGCAGGGTACTGAGATTTACAAGACCTCTACCCTTTGAAGTACTGAGAGACTACGGTTCTTTCACATTTCTTTACAATGCCTAAGGAAAATAGGTGCAGGGATCAGGATGGAAAGCTTCATTTTCCCCACATTTCAGGTTATGCGTTTGCCCTGGGAGTAATACTAAAGAAGTACAAGGTTTGCTGTGATTTGGTGCTTGGAATAGGTTACAGTTTAAAACTTGGTCTGGGCTTAGTGCAGAGCTAAATTCTGAAGTGATTTAGTCCTAGTGCATGCATGTTTACTGCTGTGTGGGTATGGACATCATGGGAGCAGTTGCTCTCGTGGAGTTGCAAGGGATCTGTTAACACACAGAAATCCCACCAGTTTTATTTAAATCAGTTTAACATTTACTGCAACTCCTGCCACACCCATGTTCCTCCTCTGTTTAAGCTACATTTCAGTAAGTGCTTGCACAAGGGTTTACAATAGTTTAAGTAAATTGGATATAAACTGTACATTTCCTTAAAGCGGGGTCATTTTCCTACGTAAACAAGAATGAAGTCAAAACCTATGGACAACCCCCTTCCTCCAGGCCCAGCTGGAAGGTGTCACTGAGCCCAGCTCCTTAACCACAGTCTTCTGTCAACCACCTCTGACCGCTCAGCCATGGGCAGGGTTTGTGTGTATGCTCTTCACTATGTCTCGGGGTGGAGGGCAAAGGTGCTTTAGCTCAAACCACTCATTTAAACTGATGTGACAAATCCTGCCTGAAGAGTATTTAGGGAGTTCTCTCACTGGCGGCTCTGCCGACTGCTGGGGAGACAGCAGCTCTGGGCAGGGAGGCAGCTGGAGGGCAGCAGCATCACAAACTAGGATGGCTGTTTGCAGAGTGAGCATCTGCCCATCAAGCTAGGTTCCCTTCAACCAGCTTATTCACACTTCACCCCTTCCTAAAGAATTCAAAGTTGATTTAATTTACAAGTCAAGGAGCATCAACTTCTATCCACTACTGTGCCAATATTCAATCTGTCACACGTCGGGAGATTTGTCTACTGTAAATCATTTCCATTTCCCAGTTAGGGCAGAATATTCAAGAGAGCAGGTTCAGTTCAAAATCCAAGGGGACTCCACTTGCCATTTCTCTTCAGGGTAGTTTACTGTTTGTAATTCAAACTCTGGAATACCTTTGCACAGCTACTTTTCCATTTCACTCTTCGTTTGGTTTTGCTTTGTTTGCCATTGCTGACCCAAAGCAGTGTTTTCTTTCCACTGCCTTCAGTATATATAAGTGGGGCAGGTTCCAGTTGCCTCTGTCGTAACCAGGGACGATCTTTTAGAAATAATCTGAAGAAGCACTTTAGCGTTAAGGAGTGAACATGCAGGATCTCATGGGCTACATTCAGTAGCTATTGAAAAATGAATCAACTAGTTTCTTTCTGCATTTCCCCAGGGTTCAGCTCCACAGCAGTTTAAACTGCTCAGCCTGCTCCTACTCATTCAGCTCCCAGCTGTGTGTTCCATTCTCCTTCTCTTGCACTGGCACCAGCACTCACCGGCACTTTCCTGACCTGAATAGTTGCTTAAACTGGCTTAAAAACAATCCTGGGGGATTTTTTTAGGCCACCCAGCTGAGACTGGTTGAAGGTGCCATGGTACTGCATCTTTTGATAATCGTTCATCAGTTCCTCTGAGCTTTCCTATTACCTAAGGGAGCACTGGCTGGTGCTGTTTCCAGGACAGTTTCAGGATTTGGTGGCCTGTGTTTCATAGCTGACTTACAAATGTAATTCTCAACAAAGATAAAGCAGCATGCATTCTTACAACCACTTTAAAGAGTGTCCTAAGTTAATTGCTCTATCAGCTGTTTATCAGCAAACATCATGAGGAGTTTGATTTCAATGGGATAGTACAAGTCTGCAGCCTTCTATTAGGCATTTTGCTCTGTAGGACTGGGCCTGCTTTCTCTCATAGTTAATAACAGTAAACTAACAGATTAAAGTCATGTGCTTTTTAGAAGAAAGTTTGTAGCAAGAGCAGGGATTAGAGCTCTGTTTGCTGTAGCCCACTCATTTCCCTTCCCAGCAGAGAGCTATTGATCTCCTCGATCGCTTCTCCATAAAGGATCCTCACTCCATGTTGACATACAGGACTGCAGAGCAGAGTACACACCCAGGAGGAGACCTAGAACTTTAGTCCTGCTTCTCATCTTAGTCTTTCTCCTAAGAATCAGAGGTCCTCCTTGCAGTTAACTAGGGAAAGACCACAGTCAGGCCTGGAAGCTTTGTCATTGGTGTCAGGAGAGAAGTCCCAGACTGAATGGTCAGAGCCCACACACCATTCCTGTGCTTCACCTTCCTCTGGCTGATTCAGCGGCCATGCACTAGCACACAGTGGGGAAGCTCGTGCTGCTTCTCATCCATCATCCTTGTTTTGCAGAGAGCTCCTGATCCCAGCAGTCTTAGGGCTTTTTATTTTTTAGCAACTCTAAACTATACATATCACTAGACCTGCAATAAACACCAGAAAGCATTTGGAACAAAGGCATTGGAGACAGAGGAAAGCCCAGGCAGTGATCTTCAAAGGAAGCCCACAGGTTAAGGCCAATGCACATGTAGGCAAAGAATCCAGGAAGCATCTGAGTGTATTGATGTGTCCTAAGTGATCTGTTCAGGAGTTTAAAGTTCTTTTGCATTTGTTTGGGCATTTGGAATTGCAGTCACCTTATCCTTGATGGGCAGGCAAAGTCAGCCACACCATGACTGTTGCAGTTTTCTTACACCTTCCATTATAAAATCTTGTTTTCATCATAAAATCTTTGTTTTCTTTCCATTTACCATAACATATGAGCCAAAGATATAAGGAACTTGCTTCTGGATGGTTTTGAAGCAAAGTATCTTCAAAAAGTTTGTATTGAGTTAGGAAAAAAGTGGTTGTCTAATAAGTGATTGAAATCAACTCTTCTTTTTTTAAGAAGCTCTGCGGCCTCCATTTCTGAATGCAGAATGCACATTATTGTTGGGTGAATGGGATGTTAGGAGAAAAAACAGGGAAGGATTTTTATTTTTACATGAAAATGTACAAAAATAGTGATATTCTGAGCATGCTCCAGCACAAGGTTTGAGTCCATTTTCTTTTGAAATTCCTTTTTCTAGCCTTTAGGAACGGTTGGGTCACTGGAAGGCAGTACTAGGGAATGGGAAGTTAAGCTGTATCCCCTGGTTCACAGTACTCCTCTGGGCATCTGGAGGGAACAAGAATGGGAAGTGGTGAGGAGTAGAACCACAACAGTGATGGGCTGGGAAACTGGTGAAGCAGAAGAGTGTGAGAGTGACAACCACAAAGGGGTTTAAAATTGGGATGGGATAAGAAGGGAATCCACATAGGATTATATAGTTTAAAGGGACTCATCTCCAGACATTAAATGTATGCTGAGGTTTTTGAATCTTGCTACTTCACTATTACGTAGCAATTGGCTGACAAGATACTTGCTTCATTTCCCTCTTGCCTTTATAAAGAACAGTGTGGTTCCTATTTGTGCAAGAAAAGTTAAATCTTAGATCTAAATCTGTCTGAACCCTAAAAATACCAGCATTTTTCTGTCATGGAATGTTGGGGGTAATGCAATTTGACATTTTGTATTATTAAGTATTTGACAACACTAAACCAAATGCTAGTATTTTGGCTCTAGGATTTTCCATCTAATACAACTGGAGCTCCGTAAATTTTGCAAAAAAATGCCGTGTACGGCAACAAGTTCAAATCCTGACGTCTTTTCACTGATGGGCTCATTCTGTGGAAATATTAAAGGCATCTCATTTATGAATCCTCTGAAAAAAAAGCAGTTCAGTAGTTTAGAGCAAGGGGGTCTTTTGGTGAACTATCAAAAAAGATTTCTATCTAAATAACAAATTTTAAAGATCCCATTGATAAAATTGTATCTACTTCTTCAGTAGAAGTTTATGGTAAGGGCATAGTTTTACTTTGGCGGTAACTACGCTTGTTTCTTTCCCTAAGTTTCTTTAAACTTTTGGAGTACTCCTACATATCATTTGAGTTTGACCTATTTCTACCAATCATAGAACTTGCTTCAAACTCTGGCTATTCTGAAATGCTCTGTTTTGATACTGGCAGCATTTAAGACCTTCTCATCTTTCCCTTAAAACTGAAAACTATCTCTTGATTTGTGAGGAGTAAGGAGTGGTCTGAAATGATAAAATCATCCTAGGAGACTATAAAATTTATCATGAGATGGAGATCTATTAGCATGTAAAATTTTCTTTGGCTTGATTGCATCTTGAAGTTTACCAGAACATACACAAATAGTTTCTAGTTCTAAGAAGTGTGCAGACCTCAGTTTTGCATATGGCCATCTCTCCAAGCCACAAGTCACTAAAGAATGTCAGTGTGATGTTTGGCTGGTTAAAGGAGGGCAGTGCTCCTAAAGCAGGCTTGTGGTTTTATCCCTGCAGTAAGAAGACTCAAACATTAGAGAGATTATTTTCTTTCACATGTATTATAATTTACTTTTTTCCACAGTCTGAAGTAGCAGCACCTGTGTAACCTTACTTAACTGCCTTCACACATTTTCTTTCCCTCGGCTAATATTCTGCCAATGTGACAAACTTTCCTCTCTTTGAACTGCAGAACACCATGAAAGCTGGTAATTCTCTGCCTTGTCCAATAATGCAGATGTCTTCTATGTGCTGTTCATTGGGAGCTGTCATTTTACTAATACCATAAGAACATGACTACTATCAAACAAGCATAAATCATGCAGGGAAGCTGTTACAGCTTGCTAAAAAAAAAAGGTCGATGAATATAAGGATCTATTGTTTGCTTAGCCCTGAGCCTTTCCCAAGCATGGATCCTTACAGATAATTTGCCCACTGCTCTTTGATTAAGAATTTTTTTCTCCAGTAGAGGCTGAGGAACGTATATCCCTAGACTGGAATTCAGTGTTAACAAGAGGAGCTTACAGTTATGTTTTCTCACCTTCATGTTGACAAAAGTAAACAATAGTATGTTTTACAACTTTTGAGTCCTTTCCCATCCTTTGAAGGCCTGAAGGATGTTCATTCCGTTTTTGGCTTCTCAGCTCATTCTGTTGAAAGGAATGCCAGTTAGGCTGCAGTATTGGAAACCTGTGTATAAATTCACCAAGGACTACAGAGGACCGAGGCTTGTCACATATTTGATTCCTCTTCAGTGGGACACTACAGAAAAATTACGATAATCACAGTTTGCACCCCAAACAAGGAGTCTTGTCTCCATTTCAGTTTATTTCCTGTAAATATATATATATCCTTTTCTGTCTCTACATTAATGGTCGTTCACAGCAAATGATCTGCCATGTGGGTAAGTGGCATTCAGTTCCTCACTTGCTGCGCTCTGCCATCTGCTTTACTGTTACTTCTTATCCAGCCTCGCAGAACTGACTGTCCTTGGCATGGCCTAGAATTGATTTCAAAGAAATGCAGGTCTGTGAAAAGATAGGTGCAAGTTCCTAGCAAAAGGAGCCAATTCATAGCTGAATTCAGTCTTCTTTTGAGTTCAAAATACCTGCCTTCCGGTGACCAGAAAGTCTTACTTTTATGGTGAAGGGCCCTTTTGTTAGAGCTCTTAGCAACACAGAGAAGAGAATTTGTTAAAATACTAATTTTATTTCCACGCTATCACTTTAAACATGAGCCAACTCTGTGTTTTCCTGAGAACCAATGAGGCCTGAGATTTTTTTTTAATTAAAAACCAGCAAAGGTGGGGCTTGTATTTCCTTTCCCGTAGAATGCATTTGAAGCACCTCTGTCTCCAGCTGGCTGTGGGAGCCGAGCCAGCCCATAATGGTTTCAAGCCCAGTGTGTGCATAGGGAAAAGGCTTTTCGCCTGATTGATGACTCTGAAAGCATTTGCAGCGTGGAGTGCCGGAGCTGGTAGCACTGAAGTTGTTTAGAAGAGAAGAGGGAGAAGGTGGATATGTTTTTCAAAACCTGGCCATTCTTCCCTGTCAAGTGCACTAAATGGTGCATGAAGGGTCTCATTTCTTCTGCTTGTGGGCACTCTGCTCCATGAAACCTTTTGAAGTGGTTGCCAGAGGATGTGGCTGAGATTGGTTGAACTTCCTCGGAGTCCTTTTCCCTGGCCCTACAGCCATTCTTTCAGCTCGGCTGTCAAAAGTTTTGTTATTAGGGCTATCCAGTAGAACTATAGGAGCAGGCCGGAAAATTAATTGTCTACCCTGATACTGCTGAAGAATGCAAAGCAGTGTGACATTGAAACATCTTCCACAATCTCGGTATCCTTTCCCACTTTACATAACATTTGCTGCTTCTCAGGCATCATATTGCTCCAGTTTTAATCTAGATTTCTTAGAAATTCGTAATATCTCTACCTGATCTGTTACACAATGGCCCCACTGTCATTTCCTTAGGTATGATAACAACGTTGTTGTCCAGGGTGACTTAATCTTTGCTTTAGGGCCTTGTGATCTTGCAATCATCTGTATAACACCTCGATAATGGGAATGCTTCCAGCATTATGCTGGAGAGGGGAAAAGGAAACATCTTTGTAAAGGAGTCTGCTCTCAATCATCACGTGTGGGTAGGAGTGAGGTGTATTATGTTCAAGGTTCACAGGTTCAAGGAGCAGGAAATAGGATAGGGTGTTAAGCAGAATGTGAACCATGCCCCAGGATTGCACTTCGGAGGAGCTGATGTCTTTTTGAGTGGGGAGGAGAAGACATCCTCTGGAGCACTTGAAAGTGTGAAAAGGTTAGAAGAAATATGGAGACTAGAAAGAAAGGCAGGACACTGAAGAAAGAGCAGAGGGCAAGGTAGTGCAGACTTTGCTCATTGGGATGTCTGTCTAAAAATGGGGCTGGATATGTGAAAATGTGCTTTTCTGCAGGTTTTCGGGTTCCAGCTTCTCACCAGTTCACAAGCTGCATGCATGACCTGTTTCATGATAGATTAGTGTTTCCATGTGGAACCGTAAAGCGCAGACATGCTTGAAGATGGGCAGGTGGCAAGAGAAATTATCTGAGCTTTATCAAAAGCGAAAAATTCAGGGAGACAGACGTTTGGTTTCAGTTCTGGGCAGATGCTCAGGTCAAGTCTTATTTTGTCCAAACCACTTCCCCTGCCCTTAGGCGTGATATTTTCAGAGTAAAAGGACGGGCAAAGCCCGGGGAGATTCCAGAGCATGGCTTGTTTTGCAGCTGGCTGGACATGGAATTCATCAGCAACAAGCAAGACTCGCTCTTCTCCTGCAGATATAGCGAGAGCTTGGACTTGTGCACGCAGACAGAAGCACGCACACACATGCACACGCACGCACCAGAACAAACCAGTTCTCTCCTGTCTGCTGGGGAGGCTTCGGTTACAGTATATGAAGCCAGAGATTTCATTTAAGCCATTTGGACTCTGAGTGCTTTAGCCCTGCCTGCCTCCTTCCTCTCTCTGCACCCAGCCAGAAAAATCCTCCCCTTCACCTCCCTCCCTTCCAGCACGCACAGCAGAAAAAGCAAAAACCGACCCAAGTTTGCCTTTGCAGCTGGGACTTATCAGCCAGAACACACACATGTAGGTCATCCATGGGAACTCGGCAAAGTGTTGGATCTGTGAGAGTGCTGGGGGGGTGCAGGGCAGCGGGAGGAGCAGGGCTGGATTCTTTTTTTATCGTTATTATTATTTTTGTCTTCTCTTTTAGAAAGGAAAAGGAAGAAAGATTACAGCAGCTTTTCTATTAAATGAAAAGATTAGCATGCCGTGGATGCTTTGCTGGGGCGTGATGAGATTTGCAGCAGATGAGTTGGTTGCTAGGCAATGCTAATGAAAAGCAGGCTTTCAAAACTTCTGTGCTGTGTGGGCTCAAAAGTTATCTAGCCTCCCTCCTGCAGCCCCCCCCTCCCCTCCCCCTGCCCCATGCAACCTCCCAAATATTTATAAAATCCTCACCAGGAACAAGAAAGCCAGATGCTGGGCTGGGCTGGGCTTTTGACAACTTGCTTTTCCTGAGCTGCCTGGGAGAGACACACACACATGCACACAACTTTGCTGATTTTCTTTTCCTTCTTCTAAAGGAGGAGGTAATTGAAAACAAAACAACAAACTTAAAAAAAAAAATTAAAAAAAAGAAGATGAAGAGTAAGCAGTGGTTCCCAAACCAGCTCAGTCTCCGATTTCGGAGTTCAGTCAGAGTTTAGGGCTTGCATATGTGCACGTGTGCACGTTGAGGGTAGGTGCGTGTTTGTTTTTGATTTCTCTCCATGCGTTTTCAAGCTGGGCTCTAGCTCTTCCCCTCCTCCCGTCCTGCTGCAAGCCTCCTTTCCCTTTCAAGGCCTTCCGACACAATGAGCTTATTTTCCCATGCTCCCTGTGAAAGCTAGGGTATGTGCATGAAAGCTCCAGCCTCGGAGGACCCTTTTAAATACAGAAATTGAACGCTGCTGAAGTTACAGACAGGGTTTCTGCTACTTTTACAAATGACCCATGTCTTGCTCCCCTTCTCAGAAGTATCAGCATTCTTAGATATCTTGCCATCTGTGTTTCTCAATCTTTTTTTTAAGTGAATTTAATGTTGGTAAGCCTTGGAGACTGATGTTTGCTGTTTGCTCCATATTCTCCTTATTGCTCTAGCTAGCGTGCTCCAATCCTAAAGCAAAAAAGCCTTTCATATCAGCAAAAAAGGATATTTCCGGAGTCAGTTCTTGGCTAAAACTGCTAAAGAGGCAGCATTTAACAAAGTCTAAATCAAAATAATCCGATTGAGCCATATACCCTTCTAGTGAAGAATCAACACTTTGAAGTTACTGAGCTACCCTGGGTCAGGGGAACCTGCAGAAGCGGTGCCTCGCTGCACTCCCACTTTGAGTTTCACTCATTCCCTGTCCCTTGGTTATGAAGGGACAGTCTCCCTTTAATGTCAGTGTGTGTTCTTCATGACTGCTTCTGGGAAGGTAAGAGGTTAGCATGAATTGGAAACAGAATTCTAAATTACTATGAAGAGTGAATATGAGTCTCATATGGTGGTCCCATAAAGGCAGTCCAAATTCGACCATTAACGACCTTGGTTGAGGTCTGGAGAAGCCAGTGGCACTTGGCTTAATGAAAACGAGAGCCTGTGGGGGTTTTGTGGGATTTTCTGTTTTGCTTTGTTTTAAAGCACATTGGAACAGCTCTGTTTTTCCTGGACTCTTTCTCACTGATGCCAGTATGAATTGTTAATCAATAAGAAATTCCTCGGGCAGCCAGATTTTGTGGGGCTGCTGCAATGACCTCTTTATGCTGTCTTTCAAATGAGAGGCCTCTATGTTCTTTTACGTTTTTTCGCTTTTCTCCTTTTTTCTGCCATCGGCACTGTTTTAGTCAGTACTTTGTGGATAATGAGATATTAAACTAAGGCCCTGACCATGTGTGGTCATTAAAAATCTCAAGGCATTCCCTCCAGAAGTTAATCTTTCAATTATCAGTTAGGGGAATTCAATTTTGCTTCCATAAATTCTCCTGCTGTTTCAATTAAATAGGGATGGCCAATTTCTAAATGCTTGGGAATACAGCCAGCTGCTGTGTGCAGACTGTGGGATGACTACTCAGGTAATGCTTCATTATTTGAAGTAAGAACTTTGGTCCTGCAGGACACGTTATGGGATGTGTTAGGGAGTTTGGTAAGGGCAAAGCAACCACATGCCCTCCTTCCTGTCCTTTGTCAGGCCAAGCAAAATGCCTGGAGGGCTCAACATTTTTGAAGCCTGTCTCCAGGCATTCCAAGGCTGCAGAGACATGCCTGCAAGGTGTTGCTGACCATTATAAAGGGAAATTTATTTTTCACCTTTTTCCTAAGCTGTTGTGTAGTACTGTTCGGAGAGGCCAGCTGCTGCCCCGGCTCCATGTCAGTTGTGGACATAGGCATTCTTTGTGTAACTTGTTCGTCTTTACTTTGATATTATCTAGAATAAAAAGTGATGTGCAAGTGAAAAATAAGGGCATCTTTGAAAATTAACATTATCTGACATTCTATGCTCTGAAATCAAAACCCGGAATGTGCCTTTCCCACATGGTTTTGTTCCCACCAGAGTGGTGTCCCGAAAGCCTTGCATGGGTGTGCCCACTGGGGTCAGTCCTCGTACTGCACGTCTTTGCAAGCAACCAGTCAAAGTGCTGCCAAAATACTTGGTTCTGTGATGTTAACAGAATTAGGTGGTGCATGTAAAATGTGGCCAGTGTTCATTCACGTGCGACTGTATTCGTCACTTTTACACTAGCAACTACTGAAGGTTGACCAGTCAGGTTTTACCAACATTCTGGCAAATAGGAAATCGATTTGATGGCCACCTCTGTATGTGTTGTATCTTTTATTCACATAAACAAGAACTCATAAAGGAAGTGTTAACCCCTCCAGGAAAAAGGAACCAGACCATGTGATGTATCTACATTTACTTGTGGGAGATAACGCTGGGATAAATCTGGTGAGACATATTATCCTGTAGGCTTCAAGGTGTTTGAGTTGTTTAAAAAGAAGCTGGTGCATTTAAAGTGTGCAGCTGAAAAGCATTCCTGACAGCAAACTTTCCTTTATATAAGGTTTGCCTATATGCCCATTGGAGTCAGTGGGCTTTCTAGGGAGTAAGATAGGGTTCATAATGGATTTGGGGGTAAGTACTAGCAGGTCTACACAAGCAGAATGGTATTTGCTCATCAGGAGATAGCAAAACATTTATTTTTTCCCTACAAGAAATGCTGTGTAATTGAAGGTTGCTTTACTGGATTTCTGGTTCCATGACTGCCACTACCATCCCTACTGATTGTTTGGAGAAGGTCCTCTGTAGATTCACACACACTCAATTGATCATGAATGAAGCTAAGAGCAGTTATTAATCTTACTGCCTGGTTGCACTCTAAACCCCCTCTAATCCTGCTTCTGTTCTCTTAGACAATGAATGCAGTGAGATGAAGGCTGGATCAATGCCAGCATGGAGCTGCCTTTTTTAGTAGTTGTCGTGGCAGGGTTTCATACATCAGCAGCAGAGAGTGGTTCTCAGTGTACTGGGGGAGAAGGGAGTGAAGATGAATTAAAAGGGTCAGATGTCGTGCTCCTGAAGGGATGGCAGAGTCCCATCCTGACTCTTGGTCTCTGGTGAATTTTTGGGTTCCTTGTACAACTGACCGAACGAGACATTACAGCCCTACTACCCTTTGGAGATCCATGAAGAGCTCAATACAAGCTAAGAAAGGGTGCATTGTGTCTTTGATCCACTGGGCAGTATTTCACAGGCTGGCAGATTTAATAAGATCTCAGAGGAACCTCAGCTCATTTTTAAGAGGCTTAACATTGAGTTAAAAGTTCCCTTTACTCCTGCTTTGTTGGAGACCATTCCCTTCTTGTGTGCTGCCAGAGGACCTGCAGGGAACTGGGGTTTCAAGAGCCCAGATTGGATGTAGGCAGCTGGTTGAGACTGGTTAGAAATCTGCAGGAGGAATCGTGGGACGCAAGAAGCTTCCTAAGCCTTTTTGTGTTTCTCATGCTTTGAAGTCATCCAATGCCTCACATGCAGCGTAAAAACTTTGCTCCACACCTGAAAGGCAAAGGAAACCACTGATAAGGCCTTTTGGTTAGTCATTTTGAGCTGCGTGACATGAAGAAGCTATGTCTAGTATCACTAATTCTAATAATGTCACTTGTACCACCATCAACATTAAGTAAGGATAAATGACTCCACAGCCAGAAACATGAACAAGTTCAATATCAAGAAATCATCCCCTGATACAGTATTTATAGAGACAGCCAGAAAGCAAGTATGAAGGTGGAGGAGATTGATAAATAGATCCTTGGAGCTTCATATAGCACTACAGTTTCTTATTCAAAGCTGCTAATCTAATGAAAAAAAAAAAGCAAAAGGTGGGGAGGAAGAGCAGAGAGCCAGGCAGGCTGGAAGAGGTCCACTCGAGCAGCAAGCTTGCTTTGATGTTCACTGCTGAGGACTGGGAGCATTTGAGCCAGGAAGCAAATCACTACACACCATTTTGGATTGCAGACCAAGAGCAGGTCAAGATCTGAAAACTGATGAATACCAAAAACTGCAGAGTTTATTTTTGAATATCTGATCACTTTAACCACTACTCTGCTCACTTCTGTTATTGTTATGGAGGTGCTGGTTGTGGACTGCATGGATAATTTCACAGCAAGAGTTCCAATCTAAGCCATATGTTGACCGTTCAGCCTAACTTTATATAGAACAAGTCTTGCTAGGAAAATGTTAGTGATTAGTTTAAGGGAGGGAAAGGATTTTGCTTAGATTTTCAGAAGTGCAGAGTAAATACTTTTGAAGTCCACACACTCCAATATTACCCTTTTTTGAGAACTGAAATACAGTTCTCATGGTATTTCAGTCACCACTAACTCTAAAATAGAATCCTTTATAAACTCAGAAATTCACTGCTAGACTGCTGCCCACTCCCATGGATAATGCAGGCTGCTGGAGTTTTGGAGTTGAAACAAAAATGGAATCTCCACCCAAGGACCAGTAGTTAAAATTTTTCTTGTCATTGATTGACGTTTGGCTTGGTGGGTAAAGGTTTACATACTTTAAGAAACTTTGACACGAGCAATTAGAGTCAAAACTGGGGAAGGGAAGGCTCCAAACCCTGCTTTGTAAGAACTTTTGCCAGTTTCTACTTTTCTTGTAATACAGCAGCTGAGGCCCCCCTTTTGCTGATCCTTGTAAGATCCAGCAGAACCATGCTCTCTTCCTGCTGGCAGGTGCAGATCCTGCAGAGATGAACAAAATAAAACCTCCACAGATATTTTTAAGATAACTCCTTTCTTGAGAGAAGACAGCAGAGGGGAACGAATGCTTTCAGGAAGAAGAAATAGCTGTTTGGGAACCGATATGTCTAGGGGCACTGTTGAATATCAAGAGAAAACAAAGAAAATTAAATGAGCTATCACAAAGGAAGAGGCAGTCATGTAAAAGGCAAAGATGATTTGTGAGATTTTTGCAACAGCCTCCCAAAGGGAGCAAGGCCTTTTCTTGAGACATTTAAAATTAGACTGGACAGAGCTATGGAAATTCAGCATAGAGGCCCCCTTGGGACAGAGTGGATAAGCCACTGGGTCTCCCTTTGCATGTTCCAGTACTCTTTTGTAACTTTTCCTGAATGCCTCCATCCCAAATAATCATTTGTCTTCCCCGGACGCCCATCCGGGCTCTCTGTTCCTCCCCTTTTCCCCTTTAAGAAAGGAGCTGCATTTGATTCATGGTGTCAGTTATCTTCCAAGCTCCGGCTGATCCCAAGGGTAGGAGCTCATGGGGCTGATGAGGGTAGGAGTGATCAACTGCAGGCTTTCCTGTTGCTGAGCTTGCTGCAGGCCTGACTGTTTTTAAGACTTTAACAGATGTTTCTGCTTAGAAACTATTGGCATCTTTATGGACTGTTTTTTCCATTCTTCCCTCCTGGCCCGTGTCCCAGCAGCAATGAATTATGTAAGACTACATTCTAGCCTTTTCCTTTTTAATACTTCTGTAGACGCATCTCTAAGAAGAGTATCTACAGTTCTCTCTCATAGTTTTAGGTGTGTCGGCTTTCTCTTTGACCAAAACACCCACCTACCCTTAAAAACTCTTACATGCCTTTTCACCCTTTCGTGGATATAGATGCCAAAATACAAACACTAGATCCGAGCTTCTGGCTTCAGATTCAAGACGTCTCTCACTGTTCATACTACAGTCTTAATTGCTAAGCCTTGTGCTTAAAGGTTAGTTAACCCCTTGTTATGGAGCTGCCTTTATTTGTCTCTTAGTGCTGGTGCTTAATAAACACTAATTAATAAGTAATGAAAGGAGATGTAGAAACTGCTGGTAGAGCTCAAAACAACTCCAACAAGCATCACCCCCACCTGACTTAGTGGGTTTGCTGACAGTTACTAGAAATGAACAAGTTTCAGGCAGTCTTGAGTGGAATAAATGCACTGGGCTGGTTTATTTGCACTGTTGATAAACACTTGTAATCCCACAAAATACATGCCATAATGTGTGTGGGGCACCTGATGCAGTCAGGACAGCCTTAACCCTTTTACATTGTACAGCAAAGCTGAAAACTGGCTAGATTAAGTTTCTTAAAAAGATGATGTAAGTAATATGTGCAAGACCACATGCAAATTACTTTTAACTTGGGAGACAGAGAAACTTTCGGCATTGGAAAATTTGGCATGGCACCACCAGACTACTACTTGATTTCAGATGTACCATAGTAGCAGAAATAAGTTGTTTCCTTCTTTGGGAACACACTACTAGAAGGAGACAGAGTAGTTTTAGCCAGCGTGCCACAGCCAAATGTGGGATTTTCGTGCAGGCCTATGTCTAGTTATTACAGGAAAGGGTTGCTGTAAGTCTTCTTGATGCACTTAGCAACTGAATTCCCACTGGAAGAAAAGCACATCTTTGCCAATATAATACTCTCATTGTTCACCACCTCAGACTGTTTTTGTGACTGTGCTGCTCTGACAAGACACAGTATCATTGCAAGTGGTCCTCTCCGCAATTTACCCTTTCATGCATTTAGTGCTGATACAAAGTTGCTGAGGAGATGACTTCCTTTTATATTTACAGTAACAGCCAAGCAAGTTCACCCTGTCCTACCCAGGTACCTCTGCATTGCTTTTGCAGAACTGTGAGGGCTAGAGAAAAACTCGGTCCTTTCTTGGCACCTTGTCCGAGACTGCCCAGCAAGAGAGGGAGCGGTACTGGTGGGTGTGATGTGGCTTTGGATGACTGAGGAGACAAGCTGGACTGGTCATCCGGCCACTGGAGACCCCTCCAAAGAGAGCAGAGTGCAGTATTGTCAGTGCAGGGGCTGGATGTGGCCCAGCTGGCCTGGGCTCTTAAGAGGGTTCAGCCCCCGTTGAAGTCTCCTGCATTTTCCCTTCTGGAAGCTGAGAGGTGAATCTCACCTGAGGAGAGCTGAAACATATATACAGTAGGAGAATAGGAGATAAACTTTAATTGTTCCAGGCTTTTTCAGTAGAACATCATATTGTAAGGATTGCCAGCTCAGCCAGGCCAGCATCTTTTGTCAGTGATTGCATTTGTGAGAGAATTGCACTATGGTAGACAGGGATTTTTTGAATCATAGAATCATAGATTTCTATCATTTAAAAGCTTTTTGGTGTTTATTTACTGGAAGATAAGTACCTGATGTGAGCAGGTATTTCCCCTGTTTTGAACAGGGGGTGCCACTGCAGTTGTTAACATTTTGTCGACTGATACAAAGAAGAGACAAGCTCTCTGCCTTGATGTCTTCAGAGAGCTTGACATTGCACAAATATCTTTGATGTACACCCTCACTGCTGCCTGGTTTTGCTATTACTGGGGATTTTTTTTTCTGTTATTATCATTTTTAAGACCTAGTGCTCTACTGGTGAAGAGAGTCACAGAGCAAATCGAAGGGACAAGATCGGAACTCAAGAATTCCTGTGCTTGCTCCTTTAGACCATTCTGTTTTTCTTAGGAGAGTTTAATTCACTTCAGAATCCAGGAGAGTGATGAGCCAAGCTATGAGCTGTTATCCACTAACAAAAATCTGCAGTAATAGCAAATGGAGCATGTAAGCTGCCTTGCCAAGGAACTTGATGCTCTCTTTTCTCAGAGGTCTCTGTGCTGAAGGTCTCCCCAGATCTCTTCCTGTTAAATATAAAATCTCGTAGCTCCCTAGGGCCCATGTCTGATTCCCTGACTAATGGCTTTTTGCCAGTTCTGTTTTGTATGGTTATATTGTTGGCCGATACTGCATTTTTACAGTTCAGTTTTGTTTCTCATAGTCTCAGAAGTGGCCATTTTCATTGTCAATAAATACATCTCGTTGCCCAGTACACAGTATTCTCCTGGCAGCTTGGTGCTCACAGACTATAGGGAGCTGTAAACAACACTGTTTATACTTTCTGCTGATACCAGAACATTAGCATATAAATAGGGGAGAGATTTAAACAGGCTAAACCAACCCCAGCCTGGCCTATTGGGAAGGGCGAACAAGCTGCTTTTCACTCTCCTTGCCAAGGATGTCAACTTTTCTGTGGGACTATTGCGAGAATGAAGGGCTTAAAGAGATGGGAAGCTTTTATCTGACAAAAGAAAGGTCGATGAGCCTTAGAAATGCAGAAATGGACTGAATAACATTCCGCCTGTTGGGATTTCCCTGTGAGCTCTGTTGGTGTTAGTGTGGGGAATGTGGAGGGAGGGAAGTTACTTAAAAATCACCACTGGATAAGAGCTTCTTTTAAAGGCAAACTTACAGTAAAGTGTTAAAAGTATGTTAATTGTACCTGGAATGAGTGTGTTGCTTCAGAAAAAGTTATTTCATTTACCTAAAGAAACATATCATGTGACCTTTCGCATTTTTTTTAGCTGCACAGGATTTCAGAAACATGGTACAGCCAAATACTAAATCAAATAACCTCCCCTATCTTATCTATCTATTGAATTACTAAAATTCCTCTCACCTTTGGCACCAGTAAGAGATAGGCACGAATGCTGCAGTTGCTGTCAAATGGCTTGAGTTCTTTTTTCGTGCAGTTGAAGTTTGATTTTTCCTTTTTGTAACAGAATATGTAAAGCAGAGTTAACAGAAGCGTAGAGACAAGGGAGAAAAGAGGTTCTCAGTTAACAGTTCTTTGGAAACTAGAAGCTAATAAGCAGAAAGAAAAGCCAGAGATGATGTTTCCAGGTGAGAAAGAGGTACTGTGGAATTTTAAAGAAAGCTGTCACATGAAGAGTGGGGCTGAAACTGTGAAACAGAACTTATCTGTGCTTGGGATTTGTTGTGGGCTTTGCAGATGTGCCTCAGCAGCACATAGACCTTTAGAGATGCTTCCATTTCAGGGCTGGAGAGCTTTGGGTTAGGCAGCCGCTTGCCCCATTTTCCTTCCCTCTGCTGGGAGGGTGAATGTTTGCAATGTTGATTTTCCTCTTCAGAAGCAAGGAAATTTTGTGCCAAAACAAGAAATTCCCGTAACTGTTTTTTACCATCGCCTTGGTGCTGTCTCTGAAAAAAACCCAACAGTTTCAAAGTCACATTCCCAAAACTCGAAGAAACACTATGATTTACACAGTATTTAGTACACAGGGGTGCCCTGTGTAGCCACTGTAAGTGTGGCAGTAAGAGGGGAGCATGAAAAAGGAGAGGAGGTGGAAACTGAACTGGCTTTTACTCTAGGCTTCTTCCTAGAGATCTTCCTTTGACACATCTGTATTTGGTCCTCCCAATGCCTTGACTCATGGGCCAAAATGATGCTCAAGTCCTGAATAACTGGCAGTGGTTGTAAAGCACAGGTCAGTAGGCCCTTTCCCAGCCAAACTGCAGCGCACTTGCAAGCTGGTGCCTCTGCGGTCAGGAGGTAGTTGCAAGCAGGAGGCAAACCTGTGCTGTACTTGGGGTGCAGGTTCCCAGCAGATAAACCACTGCCTTGGTGGGGGTAGGAACATTCGATTGCACACTGCTGAGGTGGCTCCATGAAAAAAAGGAGACATTTCTGCACTGAGGGCCAGTGGATGTTGCAGAACGGAGAGAGGCATTAGGGGTTGAGGGCTCTTGTATTTCAGAAAAGGCCTTGATCACAGAGCCACCATGTTCTCCCACCAGGTTAGTTGCCTTTAGATTAACTTCATTTGCAGTAATTATAAAGTCTGATACATTTTTCCTGACATTATCTCCCCTGTATCATACTGTAGGA
Organism: Baryphthengus martii; assembly: GCA_013396935.1. NCBI lineage: Eukaryota > Metazoa > Chordata > Aves > Coraciiformes > Momotidae > Baryphthengus > Baryphthengus martii. Next base: position 96,201 of record VWZK01022030.1, on the reverse strand, counting down.
CATCTTACTCGTGCTTCTGTCTTTTTATCTATCTGGTACATTAGAGACTAGAGTTTTTTCACTATGTTATCTCTCAAGCATTTTTCCTCCAATGTGAACTGCGTGGTTTTAGCACAGGATATGTTGCAGCGATCGAAGTTTAGTATCTTCCTTTTGTCAGGCAAATGTGAGATGAAAAGTACGGTTAGTTACTGTTTAGATAGTAACCTTAATACTGCTGAGGGTAAAACTGTGCTTTGGTTTTGGGTTGGGATTCGAGTTCCATTGACTTTTCCCAGCCTTTAAGGGGTGTGGGTCTGACAAAATGCTCTTGATCTTTTGGAATTCCTAGGCCTATGTTGGAAAAGATATGGCTAGAGAACCGCTGTCCTTGTGGTTTGAGGGAAAACTTAATAAAGTACCAAGGAGCCTGTGTTCTGGATCGTCAACTAAAGACTGAGCAGGAGAGAGGATCTAGGAAGTATATATACAGCTTTCAAAGTTAGTTTAGTGAAAGGATGTGTGTGCCCAAAAGACAGAAGGAGGATTCTGTTCAAACCTGGTAAATGTGGAAACTAAGCTGAGATGCTGTTTGCTAGGATGGACTAAGAATGAAAACAGACCAGGGATTGTGGTAGTGGGACCAAGAGAGCTGCTTGGCCATGCAGTCCTCATGCTAGATTTAAATATCCTCAGTATCACAGTGAATGTTCTTTCTTCTCGCACCCAAAGATGAAGAAGCAGAGGTAAACCTGCAGGCAACACTGCAGGCCTTAAAAGCCCAGGATGGAGAGATGGTATCTGGAGTTGAGCTATATTAAATATTCCCTCCTGCTCCATGCACTTAATTTACGTTATGTGCCACAAGATTAACTGGAAGGTTGCCCTTCTTAGTTTGGTTGCCACTTGTAACCTATTCAAGTCCCATGTGGCCTCCCTCAAAAAAAAAAAAAATATTAATAGGCCCTGTTGTATATACTCCTCTCACCAGAGGGCAATGAAGGCAAGTCTCTTACTATAAGATGGATGCTGGTATAAGCGATGTTCCCTGTGTGCTGAAACCCAAAGAACGCCACCTGACCGGGCAACGGTATTTGAATAGAAAGGTGGCGCTGGGTCAGGGTGACTCCAGTACAACAGGTGGCACACAGATAAGCGAGCTGCCCCAATTGTCTGCAAAACAGCATGGATACCAGTGGGAGGACTTGGCAACAGTTGCTGCAGGAGGAACTGGCATTCACACCTACTTTGTGGCAGATAAACTTATCTGCATCTCAGTAAATCTGCTTCCAAAGTGGCTTTAATAGCCTGCATTAATAAGCCAGATGCATTGCAAAAACAATGGCACTTGTGGCAAGACACCTCAATTCAAAGCAATTGAAGTCAACCTGCAGCACAGCTCAAGTGCAGAAAAGCTGTGATGGACAGGAGGCCTGCAGGTAGCGAGATGAGAAGAGAGTTGAGCATGAGCTGCTCCCAGTCCTTGGAGGAGTTTAAAAAGGGCTGACTTGAATTGATTGAATCAAAAGTAAATGGGAGGCTAACCAATCCAAAGAACTGCATTTGTGATGTCTTCATTTTCTGTTACCTTTCCTTATTCCCTCTAGAGCGTTGCAGTTGCATCTCACAGAAATAAGCAGTTCAGCCAAAGACTGTCATTTGGTATTCCAGTCTGACCCAGTATTTTGCAGGGTGCCAAACAGTCACAGTGTAGATGCCTCAACCCTCCCCCCCAACCCCAACACACAGAGACGCATCTATGCAAAGCCTTACAAAGGCTTTCAAATGCCCTGCAAGTGGGACAAAGATAGGAGGAAATGAGATCTCTTCTCAGATTTCAAGAGTCCATTTAAAAATTATACTGTGTGGGTGAACTGGGGTTCTCACCAACAGGCTTTGGGAAATGAAACTTTCAGTTCTGGGTATTAGTTTGACTTTGATCCAGGAGGCTCATCACAGCTACTACTTAATATTTGATTTGGAGACTGTAGGAAGAGAGTATTTGGAGGGTGTTAAAAGGGACAGTGACTTTCTGTGAAGCCCCTTGGCCAGGTTGCAGCTAAATCCCAGCCTTGTTCAAACAGGTGGTCCCATTTCTGATCAGGGAGGGCTGAGGGCAGGATGGGCTATGGAGGATCAGCTCACTTCTCTTGCTGATATCTGTGCTGTGGTGAAGGATTTCAGCCTCTCGAGCTATCGATCCATCACCACGCACGAACACAAAAAGTGTATTTGCTACAAGCACACTGGCCTGGGAAGATGGTGGCTTGGCCAGGCCGAGCTCGGGTGCACCCGCTGTGCCTTCCCTCCCTCGCCACTTGATAAATACCCCGCTCCTTCCCCCACCCTCCTGCCTATTTTCCACAGCAGAGAGCAGACACAAGGGGACCCTTTCATCTTGGCACATCCCCTTGCTGATTAATGTGATGCAATGTTCCCACAACACCACCACTATGCCGGCCATGTAATTAGGCGGGAGCTAATGAATGCTTCAGAGCCTATTCAGGCAGCAGTGCCCGCCTCCCTGCCGAACAAGCTCCTTTCTCAGCAGTGAAGCCAAGTGGAAGGAGAGGCAGCAGAAATGCCATTGGTGCCGCGCTTAATTGTGCAGGAATCGGGGCTCTGGCAGTAGAAAAGAGAGTAAGGGCCGGTGTGGGAGAGATGGGCAAGTGGGTCTACTCTGGTATCTCAGGGCCAAACTTTTTGTTGTGTCTTTTCATGTGTTTGACCTTGTGGCAGGAGAAGCCTTAAATGTGCACATCTCTGGCATTGTGTGTGTGTGCCTTTTTTGTTTCAAATCATTAGGGAAAGCCATCATTTAATAAGCATAAGAGTCTGTCTTCTCAGTAACCCAGAGGCAAAGATGCTGGTGCTACTTAGTGGCCTTTGAAATGTGGGAAACACACTGGGGACACAATAGGCTTATTCTCTTTTAGGGGGCTTTACAGTTAAGCTGCCATTGTCTGGCTAACATTAGCAAGAAAGATACTCCCCTTTCTCCCCGACCCCTGTGTAGACTCTGAGAAAACAACCAATTGGTTTAAAATGCACTATCCAAATGCCTTCAGATCATGCGAGAATAAAGCCAGCAAGAAGCTGAAAGTCTGTCTGATCAGCTGGAAGCCAAAGAATCTACTGTCAAAGGTCTTAGCAGAAATCCAGTCCTCTGCTCAAATTGCTTTCTGGATTTTTTTATCATTTGTTTAAACTTCCTAGCGGAGCACATGACATACTAAGTGTAGGCAGTGCAGCCTGGCGTGAGCAACTGGTAAAACTCTTCATAACCTGACTTCAGTAGTTATAAAAAATAAAAAGGTAACTAAAGTTTTGCATTAGGTGCAAATAGACAGAAAACAGCCCCTGGTTGTAGCGATGTGCTTCATCAATGCTAGGGAAGCTCAGATTGTGTGTGGATTAAGTTAATTTCTCAGCAGAAGGTCACTGGAGGATGGAGTGTATCAGAAAGAGCAATTTAGAAGTTATAAAATAGAACAATTCATATGCACATTCATATTTAAGTCCGTTTCACTCCAACAAGCTCTAGAGCCATAATGTGCCCATTTGTAAACACATTCCCAGGCAGACCCACTGATGACCCTACTGAATTAAGTGACAGACTCTTTTGTTCATCCCTTCTTGAATGGCAAATGGACGTGAGTTATATTATTCTATTGCTTAAACCCAGTTTCTAATCAGTTTAGGATATAACGTGCACTGCATATCACTGCTGCACATTTTGACTTTGTATCAGATGGTACACAGAAAATTCTTAAGCTTTCCTAGTATCTACAGTGTCAAAAAAACAGATTTCACTCAGAAGTTTTTCATGTTGCAAAGTAGTAGTAGAGTTGTCACCAGAAAAAAAAAAACCAAGAAGAAGAAAATTCTGGCAGGGAGAGCAGCTTTTACAAAAGAGAAAATCAGTTCCACTGACATCTTCCTAGAGCAAGCCAGTGGTATGCAGAGTCATGTGCCTCCGTGTCATACAAACATGCTGGAGGCATTTGTGCCATACCATTGCGTCCCAAAGCAGATGCACGTAGTCTCACTGTAACCCTCAGATCATGTGTCATCTCTTTCCCCTCCCTCTGTCACATGCACAAACACGGCCTACAGGCTCTACGTGTGAAACAGAGATGGGAAATAGATGACATGTGATGTGAGGGTTATAGTGCTTCTAAATGGATGGTCAGCATTTTATTGGTGTCAGGGACTCAAAGGTTAAGAGGCAAAAGAAGTGATATTGGAACTAAGGAGCCCGATTGCCCAAAACTGAGAAAGAACTCTGTCCCACAAGGAGATTCAAATGTTTTCCTTCCGTCTATGGTGTTTGCTGGCAAGGAACGCTGTAGCATGAATTCAGGTTAGGACTTCTCTCAGTAGCATGACGTCCTCCAGAGAAACATAAAGTCAGTGTCAGCAGCAGCTCTGATTTGTAAACCGTATCTGTATTGATGAGGGCCATTCCTATAAACCCACCAGGCTGAGGGAAAGGTATTCGATTATCTTGCTGACAGCTTGAGGCAGCATCCTGTCGCAGCCAGCGTGTTCAATGGCTTTCAAGAGGAATGAGTGCAAGCACAACTCATGCAGGATCTATGAGGCCAGCTTCGTCTCATAAAGTTGGATATCTCCTTGGGATCTCTTTTTTTTTCCCCTCTGCCTAACCTGATAGCAAGGCAAATTGCATCAAACTCAAGCATGCACAACACATCTGGGAGTGGATTTTCCAGTACAAAAGCCATTCAGTCACCAAGAGTTCAGTGACATGACCTTTCTCAGGGCAACCCGCAAAGAGATTGGCACTTCTAGAATTATGTGATGTTGACAACATCTGGAGCTCAGTTGTCTCCAGTAAAAAAAACAGATGTTTTGCTTCTGCTGGTCACAACTTTCTCCCCATGTTCACCATTCTAATTTCCGTTTAAAGTTGGATTCAGCCAAGAAATGAACATAAATTTACTTGGAAACTGTCCCAAAGAATCTACCATCTGAACTTCAGAATGTTTTGCTGCTTTACTTGCTCTTGACAGGCCCCGAAACCCATCCAGATCTCTCATTGGGATGGAATTTCTTTTGCATTTTTTCTATTGGCCCAAGTGATGTGAGGACCATCCCAGTGAAACCCTGATACCATAGTAACAAGGAACAAGGTCGGGGAAGAGGCTGTCTATGTGTCCCTTGCTGCTGCTACAACAAGGAAAGAGTAACGCAGCCACCTACTCGCCCAAATTATGCTAAACCTAGACCATATTTTGATCTCTTGTGACTGCTGCAGAATAAACCAAAGGAAAACTTAGGTAAGAATTATGATGCTAAGTAGCACCAAGATCATAGAGCTTTTGCTGACCAGTTGACTTTTTTTTCATAACTCCTACTGCAGCTTGTGCAGTCTGCTGGGCTCCTGCAGGCAGAATACAGTGTTAAGTAGTCACTAGGGTAACAGTTTGTATTCACTCTTCAATTTGCTGTGCAAGCCCTTTACTCTTTGCTATTCGAGCAGAGCAAAAGGGGTTGACCATTTCTGGACTATTTCAGGATTGAGGAATCACAAGACTGGCACAAGAAATCAAACCAGGAAAAGGAGGCACAGCCAAGGTACTTCTGTTCTCCAGCAGACCTCAGCAGCTAGGACAGTCCTGCCAAACAGCTTGGAGCAGGTGTGGGAACGTGTGCCATTTGTGCCAGAGAGGCAATCCCAGAGCGCTGTGGCTGTAGGATGGCAAGGTTGCCGGGAAATGGCAGAGAAGGAAGAGTAGCAGGAGGCCTGGCACAGTGCTGAGCTCAGTCCTGACTCTGCACACCGGCTCTGGCATCAGTATAGCCCTGGCTCTGTGCTCTCAGCCCTCCCGTGCCCAGCGCAATACCAGCCACATGTGAAACTCCTGCTGACTCGCACCCATGGCCTGGAACAGTCTTGGCTTTGCCATGTTGAGTTCTCCATGCAGCACGGTCATCTCTGCTGTCACTGTCTATCGCTGTCCTAGCTTTGCATGCATGCATGCATGCCCAGTCCCCAACTGAAAAATATATTTCTGGCCCTCTGACTAATTTCTTCCCAGTACAGAACTTCCCAGTATAAAACTGCAAACTTTAAAAATGAATTGGAGCACCCTGGACCAGGAAGAGGGATGTGGGAAAACAACACAGTAGCTTCACATAAGCAGACGAGTAACCAGCTCTAGTGGAAGGTACAAAAGAGGGATGAAAGCAAGCCTAGAGCCTGCTTCTGTGCTTGCCAGCCACAATAGGCTCAGAGCTCAGAAATCAGGGAATACTAAAGAGTTAAAAAGGTTTTCAGGCAAGGCAGCCTGGTGAGAGAAGGGAAGGAAGAGAAGGAACAATATTCCTGTGCACAAACTTTCCAGAGCCTCCAGAGATCAGTAAGCCCCAGGGAACCACATATGCATAGGATGCTTTTTTTTTTTGCCCCCTTTTTTTTTTTTTTAAGATCTGTTTTATTTTGAATGTTTGGGATCTAAATAAATAATGATTTACCCTAAAACTGATGTATGGTGACAGGATATAACTTGTCATAGCAAACAGAACCGCAAGGAACGACCGAAATTCAACCCTCAGATTCATCCTAAAATTCAGCCTGATAGCAAGGGAATATTATAGCCTATTTGGAGACAAGCAGTTGTTTGCTGTGAGTCATTAAAATATTTGAGATCTGAGAAGGTACCAAAATAGCTCAGACTTGAACCTATACGTGCCACGCTTACCCACATCTTACTGGTCCCTGTTAGCCAGCCTTTCTCCCGTTTAATTTCATCTCATTACCCAAAGATACGCCCCTTGTGCATTTATTTTGTTAATGAAATGCTGGCTCTATTGGAATATCAACTCTGTAGGGGTTGCCAGGACATATAAAAAAGAGCGGCCATAAACTATGTTCATTAATATTGCAGTGTAATGCCAGGTCTAGTACTGCTTCCAGAAAGCAGGAGAGGGAGAACAGAACTTAACATGTCCCTGACCTGTCCAGAGGGACAAAACAGAGAGCTTTTATTTTATTTGTTTCTACAGTGACTCAGTCTGTAGTAACTGGGTTAAAGTCCACTTAGAAACGAATAGAACAAAAGGCCTCCTGTTAGTGCTGGACATTTTCCCTCTTCAGATATCACCAGAAGGATTTAAAAAAAAAAAAAAAGCCCTCCAGCAGAATGCAGGAAACCACAAGCTTATGGGAATGTAGCAGCACTTTGGAAATGAAAACACTGCCTTAAACTTTCATCTGCAGGCCTTGCTTTCCCCCCCCTCCCCCCCATTTTTTCCTTACCTTCTTTTCATCTCTTTACAGCTAGAAGCATTTGCCAGGTCAACACAGAGCCTGGAGAAAAGGCTGATGGGGAGAGCAGTTAGGCTGCAGGAGGTCATTGCCAGATCCCAGACAGGGAGAAAAAAAATTGGCTTGTGCAGATCACTGTAGTCTGCAAGGGGGCTCCAGCGCAGAGGGTGCGAGTGTTGCTGCAGCTGGAGCTTGCAACTTCAAGGCCCATAGCTGCTTTCCAGACTGAGGGTCTTACAGGGATCAGAATTGTGGATCCTACAGGCCCTATACAGAGGAGGAAAAAAAAGTGCATTTTCTTAATTTTTATTAGTTATCTCTGTTCTTTTTTTTTAATGTAGCTTAGTAATTACATCTAAGTAACAAATTACTTCATGTTCTCTGATATATAAAAGTATCTGAAATGCTTTTTGCCTTCCGTTCGAAGTATTGTCATGGCATGCCTGTGTTTTCATTATAAAGCAAACATTTTCTAGCAAGCATTCACTGAATTTCATTAATTTTCACTTCAACTTTTTCCTAAGGAATGTGAACTGACAGTAACAGAAAAGGCATGTTGAAACTATGTTTTGCATATAAGAATGAGCACGAAATTGAATTTTACAAAACTTCCCTTTCCCCTTAAAAAAAAAAGCAACCCCAAACCTGAGGAAAATTGCAGCTATCTAAAATTAAATGGAAAATGGAGTTAAATGTTACTTTTTAGCTATAGCTTTAGCTGTTATTATGATCCTGATTTGTACAAAAGGGTGTGTTACTTTTTGTTAGGTGAGGTTCATGTTGACCTGGATCAACAGCTCGGTGAACGGTGTGATGAGCAATGTGTTGGGTGTAAGGGAGGGATGGGAATGCATAGCTGGAGCTGGACCACATAAGCCAACTGTTAGTTTAATTTAGACTGCTGCAGAACCATAATCTCCAGTGGTAAGCTTTTGAGTGACTTGACCAAGACCGCATAGCACATAAGTAGTTACTTTATTTAGTTAGATGACTGATTCTGTACTGAGTTACAGAAATTTATCTTTTGTGTGTTCAAATAAATAGGTAAACAGAGTTGACCTTGCCATGTCTCTTTCACTGATGACACTGTGAGAAAATTCAGCCTGTAAAACAAATTTCCATCCGTAATACAAAGTGAGTCAGTTGCTTGTATTAGCTGGTACCGTGATAAGCATGGCATGTCCTCTCCAGGTCATTGGGGCTGGTTTCCATGTCAGATAGTGATGAGGATCAGAAATCAAATGGCTTCTTTTCGCTCATGTGAATTGAGTTATTCCAGATTCTAGTGGACAAATTATCTTCTGAAAAACCTCTACATTTGGCTTCTTTATAAGCGTTTTCATTAAATGTTCCATTCAAGTTCAAACCATCTGTCTTCTCGTACAGTTTCCTGCCTTAACCTTTTCTAGGCTCAAGAATTTGAGTTCTCCCAGCCTCTCTTTGTATGTCACCTGCTCCGGCCCCTAACCATTTTAGGGTAATTCCACTGGACTTCACTTCAGCTTGCCCATGTCTTTCTTACATTTTATGCCTTAAGACTGGACACTATATTCCAGAATTTGTTAAGTGACACATGGTTAAAAACTATTTTGTCCTTAGTGTGATCGCAGCTAGTCACAGTTGAAAGCATGTTTTAAAACCCTGTCCAAGAGCTAGAAAACGAAGCCTGACTCGCCAAGATGTTTTACAACCCATTTGGGACTACTTACACTGAAAAATTCCAACATCATGCAACATATGCTAACTAACATGCTGTTTGACACTCAGAGTAGATAAGAAGGGTGGGTGACTGTTCCTACCTGGGTAGTTTTAAGTCCGAATCTTAGGATTTAGCTGTTTTCAGACATAATTTAAAATGTAACAGTTAAATTTAGCACCATCCCAGTAAACAGATGTTTTAACACAAACCCATCTTCTAGTGTAAATGTACTGCCTTGGAGCATGTTTGGTAGCTAGTGCAGTTTATTACATGGTGCACTTTGATCTCATCCTTACCGCATCAACCATCCAGATGGAAATGGAAACATGCTGCTGGTTCATAAGGGAGAAGGCTTGCGCAGCTCTGGCTACTGGGGGGTAACTGCAGCATGTCAGTCTCTGCCATGTCGCTGTGAAAGCATTTGCATCGCCGCGTACAAAAAGGCACAGTCGTTGCTTTGTAAGGTCCAAACCACCTTTGATATAACCAGCACTGCCGATATCAGTGTTCACAGGGAAAAGGGAATGGAGAACGTTCCCTGAAATTTGTTCCAGGTTCAGAGCTTCTAACTCCACCTTCCTGAGCCTCGAGAGAGAAGCATTTTTCCTCTGCTCCATCTGGTACGGCACTCTGGAAAACTTCAGCTTGGCCCACACCCTCCTCAGCCCCTGAACTTTGTAATTTTTCAGCTGCCAAAATCACTAACTGCCCAGTTTTATGTAACTCCAAATATCTGCAGTGAAGCTGGAGAATACACACATGGAGGAAGTTTTGTGGCTTTTAAGCTATGCCCAGAAGTTTGCCTTATTTTTTTTTTTTTTGGTAGGAGGGGGAAGAGAAGGAATGCAGTGGGGGTATACACAGGACTTTTCAAAATAGAACGGAAATTCTGTCTGCTGCGAGGAAAGGTGTAGGTTTGCTTTTGAAATCCCCCTCATTTTGGAAGGGGCCCAAAACACATTTTGGGGGGTGAGGGGATGGTTGTTGCTATATTTTATAAGTGTGAATACATCAATAACAATTTTTAGAGGTTTTCAATTCTTCGCGTTGGTTGCTTGTTGCTCTGGGGAGCCAAATCTAACTTGTAACAGCTATTGCCAATGTCTATGTAGCCAAAAGGGACCGGTGGTTTTCCCCAACCTCAGCTAACAGCTTCCCAGATGAATATGCTGTGCCTGGGCTTCTGCAGCCAAAGCAAACGGACATGTAGCTTTTGTGGCACTCAAAGCTTTATACTCCAGTACCGCAGAGAAAATGGCAAATGCTCAGAGAAGTCAGGCGGGACAGGGAGGGTGGCATTTCCAGGGCCCATAACCCCCTTTTTCCTCATTCCCTTTCAGATTGTTTGCAAAGCCCAAATCAATTTTTGTATTTACCATTTCAAAATAAATATGTCATTGGTGGTTTGTGCGTGTGTGTGAAAGAGAGCAAACTGGAAGAATGAGGCTTAGGCACTGTAACAACAACACAGCCAACAGCCTATCAAGCCAGGGACAACCCTGCAATAAAGCAGCATCTCCAGACCTGTAATCACCAGTGACCTCGTAATAACAAATCAGTGCATGCCTATGGGTGTGGGAGAGAGATGAGCAAAAGGGAAAGAGATACATTCCCAGAAGAGCAGAAAAAGAGAACAGAAAAACTGAGGTGTGGAGGAGATAAGCAGGAGGAACATTCACTTTGAGTGTGTTGTTTGTGCATGTACGTCCCAAGCAGTTGAAGTTAAAACTTTCTTCTCGTTTCCTACAACATGCGGAATTTTATGCTTCTGCCAAACGTTGAAACAGGAGCAAAAATCAGCACCGGTTTCTCTTGAAACAAAATGAAAACTACATGCAAACAGCAAACTGTTAACACAGCATCTGAGTCAGAGTTGTTATCTGCAGGCCAGTCGTGCCAGTGGTCTGGAGCCAGAGGAGACAGAGGTGGGAGCCACCGCAGTCATAGGGGGTGAAACTAAATGAATTGCAAAATGGAAGCTTACAGAAGTAAGCTGTCAGCAAGGTTAGTTTTAAAGGGATGTGGTTAAAGATAAATATCAAAGTGTGCATAGCAGAACTGTGTTAATGAATTGCAGTCTTTCCAGAGACAGAATCGGAGTCCTTACTCAAGTCAGATGGTAGATGTGGAGGTATGATGCTCTTGCCATGTAACTGAAAGATATTTGTCTTCTCCTGGGTTGCAAGACTGCTGTCTTGGTTTTGAATAAAATGGAGCTTCTAGTTAGGAGAGCTGTGTCTCAGGGACAAGAAGTGACTGAAACAGAAAGAAAAGAGTGGATGTGCTTAGAAGTGCAGTGATACATGACCGTGTGTATCCTCTGTTCATGGGAGAGCCAAATATATCAGTGCAAGCAGAATCACTGCTTCACAACCCTTAGTGAGAATTTTTTTGTGCAGCTCCTTTGGGACCCTGTCGATGCACAGCCTGTGTGCTGCAAGCTGAATCGGTTCCTGAGTGCACTTAGTATTTAAAGACATTAATAATTTAGAGCTGTCTGCCATAGGTTCATTTGGTGTGATTGGAGCTTCTGACCTCTCCAGACTTTAATTCCCAAAAAGCAAAGGACTGGGGCACAGGCACAGAGAGTGCCTAGCTGTAGAACACCCTTACACATTGGAATATGACCACAGACTCCAGGGACAGCCTTCCAGAGGGACTAACACTGGTGCTTGGCAAAGACAGGAGTTATTTTACCAAAGTCCCACTTCTTTATCAAATGTCTTTGCCATGTTGATAGTGTGGAGCCAGGGAGGTTAGGGGTCTGAACAAACTGTTGTTACTGTAGCAGTCCTGGTTGTTTCTCATATCTTCTCCCAGCTTTAAGGGATTTGATGAGTTGTTGGATCTGTGGTGTGTAATCACAGCTCGTCACTCTGTGCAATTTGGTGTGTCCTTAGCCAGTGCCAGGCTCAGAGGGTAATATACTCGGGAAGCTCTATTGGAGGTAACAACAAAGCTGGAGTTTATGGCCAAGGTCAGAGACAAGAGAGCAGCCCATCTTTGGGGGAGGCCATAAATGGTTGTCAAATTCAGATTGGGGAAAGCAGCAAATGGATGTGTCTGGGTTTTTTCTTTTCTTCCAGGGCTGACTTGGGTGGCTGAGTAACTAAAGTCTGACCATACAGTGAACTTTGCATGGTACAGCCAGGGTACTGATCAAAGCTGGCCAGAGATTTTGATTGTGTAGAAATGAGAGGTGATGTCCATTGTTTGTTGTCACATTAAAGGCTTTTTTTCTCTCAGACCAAATTTGGGCACTGCACTGGCGTAGGACTCCTTCCCTTTCCACCCTGCCCAGGCCAGCTGGCTCAAGACTCTAGAGCTTGGCAGATACGTTTTGGGCTTCATACATATCAGCAGTGTCATCTCTCGAAATTCTTAGTTTTACTTGAACTGCTGTTGGAAGACTGGAGTTATTTGTGCAAAGGATGAGGAGAACTGAAAAGAAAGAGGAGGTCAAGAAGTGCAGCTTTGAGCACACATCCAAAGCTAGTCCGTGGTGGGGATGGCTGGAATGACAGAAATGACCAGGGCGGTGGGCTCCTCTCGTGGTGCAGCCAAGGGCCAGAGCCCTCGCCTCTTCCCAAAATTGCACAGGAGAGATGAGCCCACGATCCCTCTAACCCTCCAGTGTCGGATGGCTGTGCAAGGATGGGTTTTGGTGAGGCACACCATTACCCAATACTTTTGAGGCTGAAGTTGTCCCATGTCCCCTGTGGCCGGGGAGAGGTGCCTGCAGTGATTCCTCCCAGCAGAGAGGAGAGCACTCCGTGCACCAACAGAGCCTGCACCCAAAGGCTCTCGGCTTTCACTAACTGCCAAGTTGATGCAGCCAAAATTGGCTTTGCTTTATGGTGCCAGGCCCCAGCTCAGAGGACGTGCATATATTTTTCTAAGCTACACTAATTGACACAGCAAATAGTCCCAGCATGGGAGGAAAAGGTAAAACACTGTGACCTCATTTCAACAAAAAAACTCATCCATCATGTGGAGAAGTAATTAAAAAGCATGGTGATTAAATACACGCCAGCAAATATCTTCAAATCCTAAGTCACTCATGCCCAAAATAAACAGTGTCTGTGCACATTTGGAGGAAAAGGTAATGCTCCGTGTTTTCCTCCTTCTGCCTGTGCAGCTCTGAGTCCTGTGCAGCCAACTTGCTTCTTTGGGCTTCCTCAACAGAGGCAAAGGGTTAATTTCAGAAAAAATAGGAGTAGTTCTTTCTCTCTGGATGACAAAAAATGATGAGGAAACACCACAGTGTGTTGGGAATTAAGTTGTTGTGTCCCAGCTGTGCCACCCCAGTTACGCACTTTCGTAACCAGGACCTGTAGTGGAGAGGTGATATTCCAAAACTGTGGCTAGCACATTCTCATAAGATTTAGCAGCTGCCCTTGGGAAGGTATTCTGTAAATTTCCCTTTTTATTTCCCTCTCCTTATTTTTATTTGGTTTCTGTTTCTTTTTCTGCTAAATGTGAAACAACAACTTCAGAGCTTTGACTTTGGGAAGAGTCAGAGTTTTTATTGGATGCATGTAGTATAATAATGGGTTAAATCAAAACATGCACAAAACCAAACATTCCTGTGTTCTAAGAAAGTTTGGTTCCAGATACAAACATCATATCTAAATTAAATTCTTGTTTCCCTGCTACTAGCCAGAAACCATGGTGAGATAAGTGAGATCAGATGGGGGAAAAAAGGAGGCTCAATTTTATGGCAGAAAAGCTTTCAATGTAACAGCATATCTTTGGCTGCCCTGTCAAGGAAGGAAAGAAAGAAATATTTCTGTCTACTCCCACTGTACAACTGGCTAGGTACACTTAACTTTTTTTGCTTTCTCCTGAATGAATTGACTTTTGCTGGAAGCAAGAGTATTGGCATGATCTGGTACTAGAAGCTTATGTTCCCATCTGCCTGGCCTCTCCTATTGGACTGATCAAGCATGGCTTTCAGGTAAAATGCTGCCTGCCTTTTCTGTCTTGTGCTCAGCTACTAGCACTTGTGTAGGAGCTCAGGAAGGCCTTGAGTCTCACCATGACCAAAGTCTCACGGAATTGTGGAAAGCAGACTGTGTGAAAGGATGCACCACCAGGCCGGACCAACAGGTCTGATGGAAGGAGTAATGGCAGGGGAGAATGAATCTACTGTGTGCTTGGCCTGTGTAAACTCACGTAATCACAGCCAGGAAAGTTCAATTCCAGAGTTATTAGTGGTTATGTGAAAAGAAAAGGAAAGAGAAAATCTGTTGTCAGAGAGGGTAAAGTACCACGTGTCAGACTGGAGTTGAAAGGAGTGTGTAGGTAATTCCTGTCTGAGGCTTTGGAATGTATATGGGGTGTTGCAAACCCCTCTGCTCCGTCAGTTCCCTCAAGTGCCTTTTCAGGGTTACAGCAAGCCTGAAGGAGTGCCAGGAGCACACCTTCACCCTGACTCGACATATGTGGTAATCTTTACACCCTTTACAGGAACAGCAACACCGAGACCTGGAGTCTGGTTGTCTCTTGTGACTGTTGTACAGGGGTGTGACTTCACTGCTGAATATCTGCTCTGACTTGTGACTGTATGTGAAAAAGGAATTGAGCTGAGTAAGTCCATGGCAGAGCAGAGCACACAGCTGAGGACTTCTGATGGCCTGGAATAACTTTACGTTGTGGCTTTGTGTTGTTTCTTTCCTCTGTATTGGAAAAGGTGCACGTGTGGTGTTGCAACAGGCAAAAGCTCAACAGTGTTTTCACTTCCCTTGTGCTGCTTCAGCTGGAATCTCCACTCTCTTATCTGAGTGCAGCTTCCCCTTGCACAAAAAAACCACAAGCACACTGAGGCTGCGTTGCTGCCAGCAGAACAGCACACGGTCGTGTCAGCGGGTACCAAGTGTGGAAGCCTCCTCCTCCCCCCTCTCCCGCTCCCGGGACAGACGCCGTCAGCTGTTCATTACTCCAGGTTACTATGAGCCCCATCCCCGGGTCTCCCAAAGTGCATCTTAAGTTTCTGGCAGGAGGGCTTGAGGGACTCAGGAACAGACCTTCTGCCCGCTCTGGCAGCTCCACGTCGTGCCTGGCTAGTGCTGACCTTCCCTGCCCTTCGGCCTCTGACCTTTTCTCCTGACCTTGCGGGATTATTCCTGCTGTGCCTTCTCCAGGAGAAGACCCCTCAGCTGCTGCTTTAGTGTTGAGGGTGACCGTGAGAGGAAAGAGATGAGTTGCTTTTGGAGAGGGCAATAATCAATACCCCAGGCACCCTGCTGAAGTACTGTTGGAAAAGCATGTTAACCCTCCGTGTGCTAACCTTCCCAGGCTGCCATCTTACCACCACCACCACACGCTCGGCTGCCCTCATTTCCAGCCAGGAGGGCCCTTCTCTGTTCTTAAGACACCGAATCATGCCCGTCCTGCCCTATTTTCCAGTTTTGGCCTAAAGAACAAGATTGAAGGTGGGATTTTTGCTTCATTTATCCCTATGCTATCCTCATCTGCGTGAAAGGTTAGCTGCCAGTAATGGGAAGAGCTGCTTCCTTGGTTACAGCACCACAGGCCATGAGCGCTGGAAGGGGGAAGCAGGGGGGGATTTTTTATTTGTTTGTTTGCTTTTCCCTGAACCATGAAGCTCTGGGCAGTGCTGAAGGCAGGATACCAGACTTGATGGGCAGGATCTGGTTCTGCACATTCTCCCTCCCCTCTCCCAGAGGAGCGGGTCTTGTGGCCCCGGCAGCCTTTTCAGGCCCTGCCAGCGGGGGAGTGAGAACTGGGCCCACGGATTGCATCAGGGCTCTTTTTCTGGTCATGCTGGTTGGTTATAATGAGAAAATACTCCAAATTCCTAGTGAAAAATCTTTTCTTCCTTTCGTTATTACTGGGCCAGACAAGTTAAGCTAGTGCTGGAGCACTGAATGGCGGCTGGCTACTGGTGCACACAGCGGTGCCAGGGTGGGAGGCAGGACTCCTGAATCCTCGCCCCGGCTTCGCTCTATGGTGTTTTATATAAACCTCAAAAAATCAATTAACTTGCTGTACATTCTGTCTGAACATATCTGGGCATGAAACAGGATCAGTGATACAATCCCAAATATTGTTTAAAAGCTCAGTTAGCTGACGTGGGTAAAAAAAGATCTTTCTGTGAAAGATACTGAAATGCAAAGTGGTGGAACTGTTTCAGACTTGATTTCTCAGCAAAGCTGCTTTCAGATGTAGCAGCATGTACCTTAAAAATGTGCTTAATTTTTTTTTATTTTATTTTGGTTCCTCATCTTTTGCAGAAATTTAACATATGTTCTGGGCAGTAGGTTGGATCCAAAATGGATGAAAACTTCCAATTCAAGGTGCCTTGCTTCATTACTGAGGCATTAACAGCAAGGTGTGACAGGAGGTAGTCAGACATGCAAGTTGTTGTGGAGAAAGTACTGGTTAAATCTTACTGGTGGACTGTGAAACGTAAATGAATTAGTAATTAGAAAAGATTTTATGATTTTTTCAGCTGCAGACCCGAGTATATGTTCAGTGGTTAAAGACCAGTGATAAAGGCATGAAGACACCCTGTCAAGTCCTCACAGTCTCTGAACTGGGAAGATTTATCTTGGTTTATGTCTGAGTCGACTTCCCTTTGCTTCTTTCTCAGAGGTTTTTTCCCTTCTTTTTTTCATGATTTAAATAATTGCTTTAACTCCTGGAAACTGAGAAGTACATTTTTTTCTTTTCTTGGGAGACGGATGCTAAGTTTCTTACAGAACTGATTTGATCAATTTGAAATTAACAGGGAAATTAAAGCACTCATTCTCAGTATAGATGCACTCCGTCTATGAGCGTTTTACTTACGAGCAGGATGAAAAGTAGAAGTTTGAGGATCCAAGATTTGTTATATCCTGCATTGTCAATCTCTGTCCTGTTATGTGGAGATAACCTTCAATACCTTCTCTGTGTTTCCTACTTCCCCTTTAAATTTGTGTTTCAAATCCTAAGTTTTCCATGGTTTTCTTTAGCCTTCTTCAAATATTTTTTAAATATTCATTAGCCTCATAGTAATCGTTCTAAGTAAGTAAATGTCTTTTAACAATAAAATCTTTTACAAGTGGGAAAACTGAGGTACGTGGTATTAATTAATATAATTAACTAATGAATTTTAAAATATTTCAAAACTTTTAAGTGTCTTTCCTTGTCAGTCTATATTTTATACCATAATATGAGAGAAGCTTCTTTAAGCATTTTTTAAATGAAAAACATTAACTCTGTGATGGCAGGCAACAAGCAGAGAGTGAACACAGTCATTTTCAGGAAATCCTTGGGAATTCTGAGTACCCATCATATCTCCAGATGGCCTAAAGGCCATGATTTTTCTTGTTTGGTTGGTTGGGTTTTTTTTTAAATACTTCTGAGACGTTTCCAGATGTCTTGATTGGAAAAGGTGCTGAAGCCCAGATTACCGCTATAAAGGTGTAAGAATCTCATGGAAAAAACTCCTACACTTTTTGCTTTTGGTGCTTATATAACCCCTATCAGTATAGTATCTGAGCATCTCATATGTATTTAAAAATAGAAATAACAATAACAAATCCTCTATCTCTTTCTTATTTCCCAGCTTGTAAGTGAAATAGCTTGATTTGTTCAAAGGACTTTTTCCTTGTGGGTTCTGAACATTTAGCTGTGGTTTTGTACAATTTACCTACTGTTCCATTACTCCACCAAGAGGGGGGAAATAAGATGGTATTTCCATTATTTCATAGAACTCAAAAAGCCACAGTGTTATGTGTTCTGTCTAATGATTCCCATGTAGAGCTTAACCAACACCGTTCCCGGAGCTGTCTAGTCATTACTTTATTGATGCACAACCAAGGATATTTTGTCAGGATTTGGTGTTGTCTAACTCATGTATGATGTTAAAGGAAGGCTGCTGCATGTGTTAATTGCAGCCATTCACAGGATGGGACTGGAGATTTAAAATTTGCTTGTAGAATATGTTTGAGAAATCATTATCTTCCCTTATTAATACCCTGTAAACTTCATAAAGTAACATTATGTTAAGTGAGGGTCATTTTTCTCTGTTTGTCTATCTGGCCTCAATATAAAGTGCACTGATTGCTTTAATACTTAGCTCGATTCCTCATTCAAATTTCTGCTTTTTTCCTTTGAGATAACAGTGTGTACAGCCCCATGTTTTCCATGTTAATTATTGTTTTAAAAGCACTGTACGGGATTGCAAAGGAGTTTCCTGAAGACACTGAAATTTATGGCCACTGTTAGCTCTTTTACTGTGGGAGTTCTGAAGATTCATCCCTTTCATGTGTCAAATTTCTTATATTTATCTCCCTGAAATGATCTGAAGGCCTTAAACTGAACCAGGTAATCTGTACCGTCACCTGTGCTGGGGGAAGTGGCTTGTTATTTAGTAAGCAAGGTGGTGCATGAAAAATAAACTCAGATTCTTCAAATCATCCCAAATGCAGTGACTATGGTAAGTAAAGCTTGAGGCCATAAAGATGCACATCACACTGTGATTCTAGTTCTCAAAGTTGGACACTCATGTGTCCCTGGCCTCGGACATCAGAATGGGGCCGTGTTCCTTAAGAGTTACCATCTAGATCAGCTTTTTTTGGCTGTCATAGTTGTTTGCATATCCTGCATCAGGGAGGAATGCAGACCTTGACACTCAGTGCCACTGTAACAGCAGTCTGTTCTTTCAGTGCTGCGTGATAATTGCTAACGTGTCTAAAATTTCGCCTCTTCTGCCAGCATCACCTCAATTTTTCTGTGTTTGACTAAGCAGCAGGATTTTTCCTTGGCTTTTATTTGAGCTGAGGAATTCAGATGGCTGGGAAACAGCGCTATCAGTTTGTAAAGTGAAGACAGTACATAGTTAAGCGTCATAAATGCTCTCCTGGCATCCAAGGGTGCTGTGTCTCGTACATTTATACATGTCTAATGGTATGGGGAAGATAACTGAGCCATGTGGGCCTCTGCGGTTGCAGAAGTGTCTCTGTGTATCATGACCCTTGAGGAGGAGAAAGAATGTGAGACGAGTCTTGGTCTTTTATGCAGCAGACTGTTTAACAGAGGCAGCAGCATTTTGTGATTATTAGAGCAAAAGACTGCTGAGAAGTGCTCTCATCTGAGTTCTTCCTTCCCCTTTCCTCATAGTACAAAATAAATTTCCATAATGGAACATATTTCTCTTACAGACGCGTCACATTGTTTCCAAGTTACATAATATAACAGTAGGAAAAAGTAATTAAGAATAATACACAGTTCCAGAAACACAACGCAGGTACTTGTCTGAATGTAT
Source organism: Baryphthengus martii (assembly GCA_013396935.1). Lineage (NCBI taxonomy): Eukaryota > Metazoa > Chordata > Aves > Coraciiformes > Momotidae > Baryphthengus > Baryphthengus martii. Next base: position 76,959 of record VWZK01022030.1, on the reverse strand, counting down.
CATCTGCAGTACGCTTTATGAAACAACTGACTTTCCCATAAGAACCTCTGTGATGCTTCCCGTTTCTTTATACCATCAGAAATATAACATTTTCTTCTGTCATCCAAAGAGTGAGCTCACAGCTCATAATAGTTTTAAAGAGCTGTCAGTATTTAAGTGGAAACGTCCAAAAATGCTTTATTTTTATAAGTTAGTTCTGCCGATATGTCAATTTTTCTGTCATTCTTTATTGAAAATACAATTAGTTTGGAAACAGGGTATCTGCTGCTTCTTGTCAATGTCTTTTGGTTAACCTGCTTGTGGCGTCTAATCACACAGGTTCTAGTTTGGGAAATGATTCTTCTCCTTCTTTACAAACTCGAGCTCATGAAAATATTCCAGCAAGAGTCTGCCTGCTCATGTGTACAAAAATGCAGAACTGCTCTCATTGCTGTTCTCCTAAGTCCTTTATGTACACCTATCCCTTTTGGACCTGTTTTGAAATGACTCTCAGTATGGTAAGAACCTCTGAGTGTGACTTACGGTGGCTTAGGTCAGTGGCTTGGTTTGCCTTTATTTTGGCCCCCTCCTCACCCATTTTGCACCAGCCTTCTTTGCCCGTGTGTACTTTTTTCCACCGTTGCAATAATCTTCCCCTTCCTTTACCTTCCTTTCTCTCTGTCCATCAGATTGCAAACACCAGCCCCAAACACTTCCTCTCCACCCACAGGGCAAACCCTGCTCTGTTAAGTACTTTGGATCTATGAGTAGGAACTTCATGAATTATAAAGCTACCTCTGACACCCAAAGGCTGGGCAAGATGCTTTAACTTTCATCTCCTGCTTGTTTCCCTGGGTAGCTAAGCAGGAAAAATAATTCCTAGTTAAATGCTTTGTAGAGGTTCTGTGGGCTTACTTAGATGTTGGTCTATGAGCTACCAACATGAAAAATACAGGCAACAGTGCGGATGCTGAGCAATTTTAACCACAAATGTCTCTTTCAATGTCTCTCTTATTCTTTTAACTTAATTAACAGAAGTTAATCTTCTAACTGTGTAACTTAATAGTTATACATATAGCTTAGAGTTTGTGAAAGGCACCACAGCAGATCTTCTGAAAATGTAATACTGTATTATTATAATTATGGCTAAGAAATATACTTTGTGTGTTAGAAGAACAGGAAAGTAAGAATATTTTGCCCTTCTCTACTACTTGGCAATAAAGCACCCAGACCCCTGCAGTTGAGGCCTTGGTCCTGCACTGCCCCTGTATGTCTCACATCATAGGAATGCAAGAGAGGTCCTTTGGCCTGAATGCACAGAAGCATGGCCTGGTTACAGGCAACACCTTTTAGCCATAGATCTCGAAGAACTTCACCAAGGTGAGCTCGTGCAATCATTCTCATTTTTCAGTATAATCCAGTACACAGTAGAATGTGGCATGAGCCAGCAGGGTGTTCCTGGCTCACTCCTCCCTGGTCTAACAGGTAGTAGTTATGATACAAGTCTCTGCAGCCTTCCTTTTACAAGAAGAGAACGATAGTGGTCCTTTAAACAGGCCTTTTTATACTCACTGCTTAAGTGAAGGGAGGTGCAGAAAACTATAGCACGAGGAAGGAGTGAATTTGTTTTTGAATTCTTGCATGCATAGTTACTTCTGCTGTTTCTAGCAACAGAGATAAGAGTACTTTTAACACATGCATCCACATCCCGTTGCCCAGAGCACATGCTCAGCCTTTCGCGACTGAAGTTGCGTGCATGTCCAAGACGGCAGAAATGAACCCACTGCATATCTCTTCAAGATTTATAAATGGCAGAGGGCTGAAAGGGTTAAGAAAAACTCTCTGCATATACCTGGTATATAAAACTGTCATGTAATCAAATGAGAGGAATGCACTCCACTGTGTACATTAGCAAACACTCCGTGCAAGCTGGCTGGCAGAGGCTCAGGGTTTTCAGTGCTGCCTTGCACTACAAAGCCCTTCTTTGTTCTCTCAGCTCTGTTTTAAATATCTGATGACTGTTCCACACCATGTCGGTGCCAAATCCCCAGCTTCACTGCAAACTCTTTACAACAGCACATTGTGGGCAGATCGGATGGGGATGGGCTGGTCGAGTGTGGGTATCTCCCCTTTCTTTACTTCTCAGGCAGGTCCTCTCACCAGCTCTGCCATCTCCCTGTAATTTCTGTAGTCCCTTGTGCAGCCACCTGGATAGTGTTCAAAGCCAGAAGGAGTAAATTGGGAGTGCAGAAATTGAACTTGGATCCTGGCATGGCAGCGGTGCTCCGCAAGTGTGCATCAGGATGGGTGTAGTCGAGGTTCAGCCAAGGAAGGGCAAATGAATCAAAGAGTGTTCTTGCAACAAATATTTGTGTTGAAACTTGTTGTGCCTTTACTGTTGTTGGCTGGATCTTGCCTGAGCTTGCTAGCCAAGTGGAATTGGGCTTTGAAAAAATCAGATGAAAGATTTCCTATGAACATGCACACAGAAAGGCAGGAAGTGATGCTGATGACTCAGGAGATGGTGATGTTCCTTCTGGATTTGAAATTAAAGTACTTCCCTGGAAGGATATTAACACAGCAGCACACGTCTCAGCCTCTGTCAGACAAGATGTTAAACCAGGGTCTCTTTGTCTCATGCTCATTAAGGATGATTTTTCATGTCTTCTACCTATATTTTAGTTAGAAAGGAGATGTTCTAGCTTTCGGTACAAGGCTCTTATGTGGTATCGCCTCAACTGCTACACCGATGCTCATTCTGCACAAGAGATGTTTTTTTTCATTCCAGGAAAAAACGTTACTCGAGTACGTGAAGACCTACAATGATACAGCATCTTCTTCTTGGTTTTAAACCTACTAATTCTGTTCATGAAGAATACTTCTATTTTTCTGGATAAACATAGAGTTAGTGTTGTTTCCTGCAATGTTTTGGGATTTCAGTAGGCACTGAGGTAGGAAATAAACAATAAGCTTTCTGAGTTAAGATTTTTATACAAAATTATTTCAGTGGTGCCGCCCACCTTTGGCAAGTAATGTGAAAAGAAGCTAAGCTGCTCAGTTTCCCATTCTGTTTCTTGTTTCCCTTCCTGAAGCTCCTTGGCATCCAGTACTGGTGTACTGGAAACTCAGCCGTGCAGTGGGTGGCTACAGCGCCTTCTAAAATAAACAAACCTGTTTTCATTCAAATTTCTTCATTTCACATGCAAATATTTCTTGGTAGACTTGGTAAGAAACCCTTTCTAAAGTAAAACTTATTTATTAAGGGCCACTTGAAAGTGCATTGTAACATTTTTGCTTAATCATTTAAAATCCATGAAAGGTAAAATCATTGAAAGCGATGTGTACAGCCCTGCAGAAGCCTGTGCAAGGCCATATTTGCCACTAAAGCTTTTTAGGTTAAATAGTCCCATTCAGTGCACACTCTGTATAAATGATCGTATATCAGCGTCCTTCAGGAGACTTGCAGTGGCTGCTTAGGCCGTGTAAAGTACAGGCATTCTTGTCTTTGCCATGTTTGCTTCCCTAGTACGGGACTGAGTACCAATAGGAATAATTTCTCTGTGGCAAAGTATTAATACATGGTGAAAAAGTGTTATTGGCATTTTACTCATAAGGGATATAGCAAAAGAGTTGAAGAGATTCTCTTTGTGGTTTATAGAAGTTTGTACCAGTGTCAGAAATTGAATCCATATGTTGTACAATTCAGTCCAATGCCTTATTCAGTAAAGTATTTGCTCTCATTTTGTATAGTACCTCCCATCACATACGGAGTCCCAGGAAAGTTCACAAAAAAGACCCTGTCCCAGTAGACAGAGAGTGACCAGTGAGTGTCTCGCTTTTTACCACCGTAGCAGGGACTATGAACAGTGCACAGGTCCCTTTTAAAAAAATAAAAAAAATACCATGAGGCATTTTTAATATTCTCTCAGAGTTGGTTGGAAACCAGTTTAATGACTCATATTTTCCCAAAGGGAACTCAATTAGTTTCTTTGTGGTACTTTCAAAAGATTCCTGCATCCTTCCCTTGCCCCGGCCTCTTCGCTGCAGAGATAGTCCTTGGGCAGAGTGTGGCCATCCACTTGGTCTTGGTCAGTTCACCACAGATGAATGAGCAAGAGCTCCAAAAGGGATTGACACTAGAGAAATCTTTTCCTTTGTTTATCAGATTCTTTTTTTAAGGATCTTCCAGACCTTTTCTTCTCTCTTTCCCCATGTCACTAACTGCTTCCTCTCAGCCTCCTCCTTTAAAGTCTTTGCATATACCTGGTGCCTACCTAGCTGTTTGCACAGTGGTGCTCTAGCAGAGGGACACACACTTCTGACAGCAAGGTAAGAACTCTCTCATTTACCGTTGTTTGTTTTTTAAAGCCCATTCTCCAGGTATTTACATGGCAACTGTCACCGTCTTAGCACAGCGAGTGTTATCTTGCTTGTCCAGCTTTATCGCTCACTGGAAGAGATTACAGAAAGTCAAGTTTTTGAGAGACCAGTACCTTGCCTTGCAGGTGGGTGCCTGTGTCGTTTCATGCAGGTTGCCAGGGAAAAAGGTAAAGTCAGAAGTGGAAGGTCTCAGGAAGTGCTCCGGCTATAAAATGCTCCAAATGTAAAATTATTTGTTTCTCATAAAAACCATGTTGCTCTCTGTGGGAGGACTGCAGCTGGCATAAGCCAAGGGAATCTACAAAGATCTGCACCAAAAAAGCAGCAGTTAGACTAAGTAAAAAGAAGGCTGTGTGTTAAAGAGCTAACGACATTTTGTTAGGAGTGCCTGAAGTGCGCTGTTTTCCTGGCAATCATTGTTTGGTGGAGCTGAAAGAGTGAGCCAGGTATTATGCCATTACATTGAGATGGAACATTTGGGAGAAATTAAATAGATTTGCTCACTCCCAAAATACTTCTGGGCCTTAACTCAAGAGTAGGGAGTTAGCAGTGAGTGCAGAGCCAGAGCAACCAGGGAGGTCAAGAGGCTTTTGTGATTGAAGGTGATTCGAGCTGAGCAAGGGGTGATTGTTTCATGCAGAAGTTCACCTTTTACTGCTAGTGAGGACTCTGCGCTCCTGTGTCTCACAGCAAGTGCTCAGGTCCCAGTTTCTGTCAGGCAGGTTGAATATCATGTGGGTTTTGCTTCCCTCTCTGATTAGATTGTTTCTGCAAACAGCTTCTTGTTGCCATTCACAGGAAGATGCAATCCTGATGAAGTCTCTGTCCAGCACCGTACTGATCGTGTGGTGTCATCTGCATCTTTCCAAACCAGAGCCTCCCTTTTTGCTTTCAGACTTTACCTGTCACAGTAGCAGATACTCTTGTAACTGCACATCTCAACTTCCAAACTTTCTGCCACCTAACTTCTTTGGCTTTCCTGGGAGCTTCCAAATCTTTGGGCCCAATTCTTCAGTGCCATGAGTTCCCACGTAAGTCAGGCATTGCCTAGTGTGAGCACAGCCTCTCACTTCTCTCTTCTTGCCTTTTCTCCAAACACCAGCTGAGTGCAGATCTTTTATAAACTGGTAGAAGTTAAACTGTGGATTGGAAGAAGAGCAAATGAATTAAAAATTCCCAGTATGTACCTGTAATAGATGGGCATCTCATTTCAAGCCCAACAAAGAGCCCCATCTGACCGCAGAAGAAAAAAAAAAAAATCACTAGACTATTTAAAGTAGCAAGATCCTTCCCTTCTTTGCAGTGTAAAATACATGCTTGCTAATACCTGGATGGTGCTGGGAAGGCATACTGTGTGAAGATTAGATTTCTTTGAGAGTATGACCGTATTGCCCTGAGGAAGAAAAAGATTTCAAGTGGCCTTTCTCCACTTTGTTGACAAGTCAGCCACTGTATCTCCCAGGATAACAGGAGTGCCTGATACACTGAGCAGACGAGCTTTGAAGGATGTGAGGAAAGCTGCTATACTGGGATCAATAGCATACTTTTTCCTTCTGTAGCATGTAAACATTTGACCTGATAAATACTAGAATTTCCTCATCTGCTTCTTCCTTTTACTTGTCTTTAAAGAACATCTAAATCCCCTTATCTATACATGCTATGGAGAAGTCCAGCTGTGTATGTTTGCTTGGAAAATCAGAGAGAAATTTAGGTGTAAGTGTGTTGGTGAAAGTTTTACATTGATTCCATTTACATTTAGCTGAATTAGATTACCTAATACAGTCAGAAGAAAGAGTTTTACCTGTCCCAGTGTAACTGTGTGCTCCAGGCTGCACTGCGGGGACCTCAACTCATTAACAGGATATTTTTAATGTGTTTTTAGTGTTTTGAGGGTTCTTGCAGAGTAACGGTTCCAACAGCAATCTGGTTGAACGTTTTGCTCTCGGAGGTGTGCATATTCACAGAGGGCATGGGGAATGTCTTCAATGGTTTCTTAAGAGGAATGCTTTTCATTTAATCAAAATTGGAAGAAGGCATCACTTGACAAATGAAATCTATAAGGCTGCTCTTTTCCAGAAGAGCTAATGTGTTGTTTCTGAGACATACTCAGCTCATGCAGTGCCGAGTCAAAGAACATCCATCTGCAGGAGCAGCAGAGCTGAAGGTCAAGGAACAGACTCTGCAGGTGCCTTGCCCCGGGGAACTTTTCATACCTGCTGTTTGGTGCAACCTAACCTATTACGTAAGTGAAAGATTTGCTCTTCTGATGAATGTTAATGATCCTCAAGGATCATATTGTGTTGGCAGTGATGATTTAGGAGGATTCGGAGGGAATGTGAAAGGCAAAAGGCTGCCTTCATCTACTGCCATATGTTGGATGGTGCAGTTTGACTATGAAGATATCTGATCCATCTCTAAAACATCAGTGATACAATGGCTCTCCAATATTAATAGATACATCAAAAAGGAGTATATATTTTCTTTTCCCTTTTGTGCCTATTTTTAAGTAGATTTGAACCTGCTGAAAACTACTGAAGTGACAGCCCTGGTGATTTCACTCTTCTATTGAAAAAACAAGATGAGTAGAAACTATGGGAATGCAGACTGCACTGACATGGGGAGGAAGGACAGGCCTTTTCAGGTGGCTGGTACCCACTGAGACAGGCTGGAGCAGACCTGGCTTATAGTTTGCTCTTCTGTCACTGGGAATAAGAGGGGGAAAGGAAGGACTGCGCTGTTGTGCTTGGCAGTAGGACAGCACAAAACCTTTGAAGAACTGACTGCAGTTAAAAAAAAAGAACTACGTAAGATGGTTGTATGGTATCTTTTTTCATCTCCTCTCAGTAACGCTAAAGGATCAAAACAGACAGTAAGTGAAGTGTGATGTTAGCTTGGATTCCTGGTATTGAAAGAATAACTGCACTCTGTTGCAGGAACAAATTAGGTCTAGAGAGCTGCCTCAAATCCATGAAGTTTTAGCCAGGACTAATTTGGCCCTTGCCTTTGAGTCAGCTCGTACAGTCACACAGTTTATTATATATTTAGAAGACTTTTTGCTTCACCAGAGATCCCTCAGGATCTGTCAGTGAGTATTTCTAATGTATACTCTACCTGTTCCTGCAAGGCACAAAGCACTATACTGCTGGCAACTCAATACATCCCATATGCACTATTATTTTTGACTTTTATTTTTTTCTATTTTTTTTTTGCTGCTGGTGGAATAGCATCATACAGAACCTATCTTTCTGGAGTAGAGAGATAGTGCTGACCTTCTGACCCAGAAACCCACCCCAGTCTTACAACACAGTCTATAAAAGGGTGCCATAGAAGGCCCCAGAGCGAACACAAGGCGTTAATTCACTGGAGCAGTTGTGCTGACATCCTGGACCGTGAGAGCGCAGCTGGGGCAGTTTAAGAGCAGCAGTCAAGTTCCAAGAGGGAAGCCAGGCTTTTATTATTCACACTACAGTCACCTATTGTTGTGTTTCTTGTTTTTCTCAAGATATTTAGACATGTCTGGTGGGCAGGAAAGTGAAAGACTGGGAGTGCCAGATCTAGGCAGCCGCAGCACTCCCAGGTACTCCGCAAACTTCCTCCTCTCAGCTCTGTTCCTGCCATTTCACAACAAAGCTGTAGCTCTGCCTGTGCATTTGGTCCTGAATCTCACAACCAAAGCACCTCCAGCCTGGCCTGCACACGTTTGGCTAATTTCAGCGTGTAATCCCACACAAGGCTGCCAAATCGTCTCAGGTTTAGTCAAGAGTGGCCAGGCCAGGATGTGTTTCAAAATGCAACTGTAAATAGGGCTTAATTATACAATGTTCTGTCATGGTTTTAGGATAGCAGCAGAAGGCTGGCATGAGCCTTTTGACTTTCATTTCAGCTGGGATCTTGGACAGAAGTGAATATGTAATTTAGTAAATAACTCTTCACAGCTTCAAAAGGATACTATTAATGAAACCAGAATACTTAATATTTGTTAGCTGAATAAACCTCAACAGTTCTGATTCTCTGGTCTATTAAGCCATGTGAAAGTATAAAATGGCTTCAGAGCAGTCAGCTACCCAGTAGAGAACTCCTCCTGCTTAGGGTTTCGTTGATAAGAATGAGCAGCTGCCCATTCCCTCCCCTGCAGATGTGTATAAGAAAACAACCTGAAATGAATCTGGGTGTACTTTATCTTCTGCTGGATTAATTCGTTAGGGTAATCCTGTTACAAACGAAATCTTAGCACCTCATGGCCAAATATCCGCAGCTAGCGTCTCTCTCCGTGCCTTAACTTCTGCTCCAAGCCACTGTCAGAGAGAGTGGAGAAACTATTTTTACTGTATGAAAAACATTTGGATAATTTCTGTTATCACAGGACTCATACCAGTTCCACCAAGTCCAGAAGCTGCTGTTAGGCTATCATAGAAGTCTTAGGACCCTCTTCTTTGCTGGTATAATCCCCAGGGAGGAATTTGGGTTGTAGCATGAATTATGTTTTAGAGAATCTGATCAGTAGATTCATGTGCCAAAAGTTCCTTTTATAGCACTCAAGGTGACACCTTTCTTCCAGGTTCCAGACTGCCCAGAGTGGATTGTTTGCATAGTCTCAAACATGAGCACTGAGTTTCCCATGCTAAGTAAAGGTAATCTAATGGTAAATAATAAACCCGCCTAACGATGGGGGTGTTTACATAGGGGACGCAAGATAAAAGAAGAACGTTTTGGTTTGCTTTTTAGAAGCATTCTAGATTGGTATCTCCAGCTTCCTGAATATAACCTGGAGTTGGAGGCCCCTCTGCAGCTTCACCAAGTCCAGGCCCCTAACTGTGCCTTGCTTCTTCCTATGCAGAACCAGTAGGATAGATTTCTGTCTGGGAATTTACTGAGAAGCTGGAGGGATTCATGCAAACTGCTCAGTGCAACAATATGCGTAAATGTGTTTCTCCTTTCTGCTGCTAGTTGTGATCTTCTGCTCCATGAAACAAGACTTTTGGGGGCTGGTACTGACCAGCAGAGTCACAGTACAGTAAAAAAAAAGGTCTTATCTCTTTATGAGTTTACACCTCCTCCATATTAGGAAAATTGCTGGCTGCTGCTGGTGGAGAGTAGCAGTGGATGCAGGTGAGCCACTGGTGAAAATGGTTTCCGTTCAAGGGCAGACTGGGCATACAAGTGGTGTTTGGCACTACTCAGAAACCAGACGCAGAAATCTGCAAGGCTGCAGCAAAATCACGTCTGGTGCCAGCACGTGCTACTGGCATCCCATAACAATAGCACGTAGAAGGTCTGAGCTCTGCCAAAGCAAGGGCACTCCACTCCTGCCAGTCACTATCAATACTATAAATAGATGCTTTGGGAGCTCATATCTGGGAATATTTTGCAGCTGGGAGGTGCCACATTCATAAAACCAGAGATTAAAGTTTGTAGCCACAGGCTAAGGTTTCAGGATAGGTTTTCATCAGTGGAAAGTTACTGCTGTCCTACCTACTCTTCTGCCTGTGCACATTGCTGTGTAAGCTGGGACGGTGTGATCTGACTGTAAGCTGCCACCTGTGTGATCGTCATCTGAGCCACATTGGGGAGTTTTAAAATGTGTGACAGTTCACTTTGTACTTCTTTCTACCCTATTCACATCATTGCTGAGTTTACAAAGGTACCGCTCATGGGTGAGGGATGCTTTTAGCTTCCTGCATACCAGGATCTCCGTCATGAATTTAGGTAATGTGTTGATGGAGCACATTACATTTTTATTCTCAGCTAAATAATACCAAATCTAAAAGTGACTATCTAATCCGTTGGTATTACCTTGCTAATAGAGCCTGATGGAGTTAGATGAGTTGAGCTGGAAATGTTTTACATCTGTTTTTCTCTAAGTACAGATTGTAGTCAGTGCCTGGATATGCTGATCCTGCAGTGGTTTGGCCAGTTCAGCCCTATATACCCAAAGCAACAGGTTTTTCACTTTTTTCTCTGCAAAGAGTTTATGCCTTTTGAGCTCTTGCTGTGCATACTGTCTGTGGGAAGTGTCTGCTCACACCTGGGGGAAATACACAAAGCAAAGTGCCTTTAATTGCTTCTGGAACAGTACAGAGAATTGTTTAGACTAGATTTACTTTTCTGATTTGTGCTTGGAGACAGAGCTGACCTCTGCCAGAACAACAAAGAGCACCCAGCTGAGGCTGTTAACATCTCTTAGGAAACTGTTCAGGAACGAGCTCAGCTCACTGCCCAGTGCTGTAGTGATTACAGTAAATCCTCATCTTCTGCTGACTTCAGCGGGGTGTTTGCAAACAGCACTTCTGATTCAAACAGGACCTCAGAGCCCAAAGAATGTAAAACATGTACCAGAATCTACTCGGTAGTAATATTAGTTTCCTTTATCAGCTTTCATTTGTAATACCTCAAACTGATATGTTTTTCCTCAAAAACAGGACACGTATGAGTGCTCTGCTTGAAGGGAGTGTGAGGAGGAAAGAGCTCCATGTCACCTTTAATGGGAGCAGCAGCATCTTCTTGTCTTTTGCCTTAGGCACCGTCACCTCGCCTGGTGGGACAAGCCAGATCCCACCGCAGAGCTTCACTCCAGTCCTTATTTCCACAATCTTTATATCAACTTAAGGATTGATACAATGCTTTGCAGGACTGTTTCCAACGTTTCCCCTGCACACTGCATCATAGACACTGCTACCATTTCTGTCACTGTTCTTTAAGTCTCTGTAGCCATTTTCTCAGGCTCTGCCTCGTTTGATTTGGCATCCTTGTCTCCTGGTTCCCTGAATCCTGTAATGTCACCCTGTTTTCCCCCTGCTCCCAAGGTAGCAAAGGCACCTACTCCCCATCCTTTCTGTTACTGGATAGGTATGGCTCTAAAAAGAGATACAGTGCTTCTGTTACTTCTTATTCTGCACTGAAAAAAATGTTCATTGTTTTAAATTAGGCACATTTATTCTATTGCTGGTGAAGAACCTGTGAGCACACTGCAAAATAGGTACCTCAGTTACAGCTCTGCAGCTGCTGTGGGTGGGTTTGGTCTTGCTCCAGTTCGTGTGCACGTGTATCACAAATGCTGGCATTTTAACTGGCAGAGTCTAGCCCAGAAACTATGGATTTAATACAGCAAAGAACAAGATCTCTCCTTTCACCCTTCAGGACAGCCCTGTAGGACATACAAGGAATACAGCTGCCTAACACATACAGAGCCAGCGAGAGTGCATCTCAAAAGCAGCCTTTACCGTACGAGGCACACGGGAGCGCTCACTTAGAGAGAGCCACAATGTGAAGTTTACAAATAGGAAGATATAGAGGCCCTTACAAATGTTAGCTGATCCTGAAGCCATGGCTTGAAAATGGCTACGGGTTTTTGACTTGCTCCCAAACTGCTTGTTCCAGAGAGGTGTCTTTTGGGGGGATCTGTTATTTGTAAAAACAAGCAAAATAAAGTAACACTGTCTGCTCACTGTCACTGTTGCCTCGAAGATGAAAGCTAGATTAATTTGAACACCAGAAAATACTTCGGCATTTTTGGATATGACCATCTTTCTACTGTTTTGTCAGTAATACTGGGTTTTTTCATCTTCGTTATCCTTTAAACAGCATCAGTACGCCTGAGATCACTGCCTCAGCTTTAATGAAAATAGATTTCGTTTGTTATTTGAGACATCTGTTAAAGTGCTGAAGATGGAGGCTCTGGGATCGTGAGATCTCAGGTCTGAGAAGCTGCCTGGAAACAAGAGTGACACTGAAGAGCTGCTGAAATGTTTAAATTAAGTGAAGGGCAGAACAAAAACTGTGTTATCGATGGAAGGGGAACTTGGTTGTTCAACACCTTGTTTTTATAACAACAGTAGAGAATTTAGAAAGTGTTACACCATTTTCATTTTGAAAGTACCGCATCTATAAAAGGTAACCTTTTGTTTGGTGCTTGTTCTGTTTACAAGTAAGTGTAGGAGAACGCACAGTACCCGACACATGCTTTGCAAAGAGTTTGTAACACGTTCGTAACAGCTCTACCATAAAGTACCCTTGGAACTGCAGTTAACCTTCAGGAAAAAGTTTCCCATGCCTAACTAAGGAACAGATTTAGGCCTTCAGCCACATAAAGGAAACGAATGTACAGTAGAGGTCAATGTCCTAACGTTCTGTGCCAGAAATTCTTTGAGGTGGTATTTATACTGAAGTATGCATTATCTGTAGCGTGTTTATAAATATGTCTGCTAACTCTATACAGCATTTCTGCATGTAGAAGCTCTTATAATAACATATACCCCAGGGTTTCATTTGTCCTTCTCATACACTGGTTGTTCTTTTTTTCTTTATAATTCATTTAATTGCTTAACACTGGCCATTTAAGTTTTGTTCTTTTTTCTCGCTCTTTTTTGTTCCTTTCTTTCCTCCCCTCAGAAATTATTGCAAGTCATTGTGCACTAAATATAGTTCTGCTTTCTGCTTTCCAGATGCTGAGAGCTTGGCTTGCATCCTTACAGCATTCCAGCCTAATTCTCTCTCTGTCACACACTTACAACTATTCAAAGCAAATTTATCGAGTTCAGCGCATCAAGAAAATCTTGATAGTTCTCTTTGTAGAATGGGGATTAAGTTTTACTAAACTTAGTCACGCTAAATTCTTGCTGCCTTTATACTCAATTGCTGTACCCCATATTCATTGTTGTGACTCTCCAATATATGGTTCTTGCTGACTTACTTATTTGATAAAAGATTTTGTCTCTGCACACATCTAACTGTTCATTTTAATTATTTAGGTCTCGAGTTTTACAGTCTGATCTAGCCAGGCAAATTTGGCTTCTGGTGCAGCTAGGGTACGCTGGAATATCAGGGCCAGCTTCAGGGATATTTCAGCTCAAAATATGGAAGTTCCACAGCAAAAGTCAGTAGAGTGGAAAAGTATATATGCATTTGAGCCACAGCTGCAGTCAGTTTGGACGTGATTAGAAACTTATTACGGCTATCCAAAGCAACACTAATTTTCAGGGAAATTAACTTTCTCCTCTATTTCTTTTGTGAGCTGATGCTGGTATCCTCATAAGAGCTGCCCAACAGGCAAGTGACTGTTTTGGTAATGATCAAGTAGTTCCTATACAGAGTGTGTAATATTCCTAGCTTTTGGACTAGTAAAAGGCACAGAACAAATCTGGAGTTTTCATTTATCAGCAAGCAGTAGTGCCTTCCACCAGTGCAGCGTTTTTTTAATTGGCAATATCCCAATTTAAGATCCATATTTATGCTGAAATTTGCTAGAACCAGTGTGTTTGGATGCTTTGTTCACTATTGAAATGCAGCTGTGGTACAATATGGCAGCTGTTTAGGGCAGGAAACAAGAAAAATGTTGTGTCTAATCGAAATTGCAGTGGGAATTGATTGGCAGAACATACTTACCCTGAAGATGGGGCTGTACCGCCAAACACAGTGGGTAATCCTGACTGGGGCTTTGGCACGCTACTTTAATACAAATGCAAAGGACTATTAGTTTTGAGACTTGGTTGATGCACCAGGATTAAATTTCTCTGCAGTCTTTTGTAAACTGCCTCAAATCTGTGTTGGTCGTAGCCTCTTCTCCCTCTGGACAGCACTCTGGTCCCCCTCAGAATATTGCCTGGGAGAAGACCAAGCCCTGTCCCACCACTAACCCCCTTCCTGCAGCATCTGCTCCTGAGAATTGCAACAGTCTTGCTAGCTGTGGATGGACTGGGAAAGACAGAGGACTCTGGCTCCATGCCATTGCTTAATTTCCATAATGCTTGCTTAATGTCATAAATGTACAATGCTTACAAAACGTCGGCAAAGTTGTGAGGCCAGATAAAATCTGTTTCCTGCGACAGATCTGTGCAATGCACGGAGCGATCTGTGGGGGTGATGAGAAGCAGCTTCCCCGGAGGTTTCCAGCCCTTGGGATTCCAGAGTAGCCGTGGTCCCAGGTGCTGCTGCCGGCTCTGCCCCGTAGCAGCTTGCACATAAATTTTAGTATCGGCCGATGATTTGCTCTGCATCCACTTCCAAAGAGGCTGCAGCAACCCCCACCAAAGTCTCTCCCAACACAAGGAGCTTGTCATTCAAAACAGAAAATAGCTGTAGTTCAGCACAGGGTTGGCAGGAAGGGATCACTCAGGGCATGTTATCGAAGCCCTCCTGGCATCCCTCTCTCCCGAAGGCTCACTAGGGAAGGAGTGGGGGGGCTGGAGGTGATGACCATTCTGGGAGCCTAACAAGGGGCCACGTTGTTCCTGGGCCTATCGGTTGGTTTCTGATTCACCCGCAGCCAACACGCCATGATCAGATCACAGCTGGCCTAAGGATACGCTTTCCAGTGCATTTAGTGCTTGGAACAGCCCCAGGTTTCGAGAACACATGGTGAGGAGGAGGGGACAGCTGTGAGACAGAGAAGGGAGGTGATTTTTGCCTTCCCTCAAGATGAGCTTTTCTTTTGTATTTTGATTGTGTTAGCACCGTTCCAGGTTGTAAAATTGATTTGGAGCCTATCTCTATCTGGGCGAAGGGCAGGCAGAGGGAAGCTGGTGGAACAGGCACTTGCGTGGCCGTGTGCCCCCCGCCGGCACTGCCCTCTCCCACCGGTCAGCTGTGCAACCACTGGTGATAGATCATAGATGGATCCCGAGTACTCAGCCTGTGTCTTCTTTCAGCTCAGAGCCTGAAGACGGCTTTGTTTGTCTCTAACCTGGGGGTTATGTAGCCGCTACACCCCAGCAGGGTGTATCTGGCAGTAGCTGAGCTTCCTTGTGTGTGAGCAGTGACTGGCTTTGTGGCCAGAGAGGGGAATTGTCCTGAATGTGACTGAGGACCGAGCTGGACTTCAGTTCCAGGCAGACCTTTTCATTTATCTTTGCAGCACAGTGCTTCTGAATGATTCCTGACTTTTTTTGTTCCAATTTCCTGTTAAACAATAACACACCATTCCTGACCTCCTATCCTGAGCTTCCCTGTGTTTTGTAAATCGTTTTGCTGTTTCTCGGAGGAGTGGCTGCAGTTCAGGAGGAATGAAGTGGTGCCTGCCTGTTTGCAGGTCCTTAAAGCAAATCTGGAATCTCCTTGTCATCCCTCGAGTCCTTCACTTCCTAGCAGGAATTTTCATCTCTCTTTCCCTTTCTTCCAGAGCTGATCTGAGAGAGCAGCTGTGAGTGGCCTGTGCTGCCACCAGCTTCTCTGCTCCACTGCAGAGCATCAGTAATAAACTATGGCTTGTCAGGGAAATCTACAGTTCCCTACCTGCAGCCTGTACTTTGTAGGCCCGTAAAGTACTTTAATGCTTGACAAAGTCGATCTGTTAATCAAAAAAGGTAATAAGACAATTTTTTTCCTCTTTCCCCCTACAGGGCCCCAATTCTATAAGGAGTCATAGAAGTTAAACATTGAAAAAGACCTGCAGAATAATTGAGTCCATCTCCTAGTAGCGTGGGGGTGTTCTCTATTACAGGTTTTTAGTGTTACGTTAGCTTGGTTTTAAACAATCCCTGAAACGTAATTTATGCATTTGTTTGAAATATTATGCTCAGCCTAACACATCCCAACATCTTGAGGATTTTCCTCATATAATTATCTAAATAGTTCCTCTAAAAACTGATCCTGTTTCTCTCAGTTAAGCCTTTCCTCTTCTGCAACTTGGTTCATTCTACTGAAAAAAACAATTCCCTTTTCCTTTAAAGGGGCTAGTGGGACAGCCAGTCTGCTATTTGGCCCGACTGCAGTCGGATCTCATTTCTCAACCCCACCCTTCCCCTTCTCTGAGGAGGAGGGGCGGTCTTCATATTTTCCCTTTAAGCTGAGCTATGAAAAATAGCTGTTTGCCAAAGTCTTTCACCTTGGCCCTTATACTCTCACAGATGTTTTCTACAGCATAAACAAAGCGGCAAAGAATGTCGGGGCATGAGGGAGGCACGGTCGTTGGGACGAGGGAGAGATCAGGCTGGAGAATTACAGCTCCAGCCACTTGACTGTAGTCTGCCTTTCAGAAACGCACAAGAGCTGCTCCCACTGCTCAAGGAGCAGAGCCAGCTGTAAAATCATCCCCAGCTTGATAGAACACAAGCATTCAGCCATGCAGCCTGAGCACGTGTAACGCACACGTCACCGTGGCATGTGTGCAAATTAAGAATAGTGATAAATCTGTCTGGTAAGACCAAGTCCTTAGTTGTTCTTCAGCCACCTCCCCTGCTCAGAGAGAGATGGTGCCAGCCATCGCAGCTGGGAGAACAGGAGGAGTTGCAGGAAGAATTGTGTTGTACGTTATGCCCTCCAAATGGCAAAATCTGGCTTTGGACCCCAGGGCCGAGGTTGTACTGTTAGTAGTGTCCAGCACTTAAGAGTTTTATCATGGGTTTTGCCAGCTCTGAGTGTCTCTTGACTGCAATTGTGTCAATGAATCAGAGTGTAGGTCTTGAGTGCCACAAGCTTGTGGCATAAGAGAATTTGCTGGACCAAGTGAAACATGCTGAATTCTGTTGGGGCACAATGTTACTTTGTCTGTTCTGCTACGTTTTGGGACAAATAAAGTGTCCAGATCAGTGTGAAGTAGGTTCCAGCTGCTGATTTTGAAGGAAAATTATTTGGAGAAAAGGAAGGCAGGAACCATTGGGACCAACAACTTCTGTGAAAAGGAGATGCTCTTGCTATAACAAGTGTTTCTAACTGTTGCTGCTGCTTGAATGTAAGGCAGAGCCATGAGTCCAGTAAGGTCCTGATGAGATTATGACAGAAGGAGATGGTGGTGGTAATGTGAGTATTCACCTAAGCCTGTGTGTTATCTCAATTATACTGCTTCGGGACAGTGGAAAAGGTTTTACTGTAAACAAAGTCAGTTCTTGTTTGGAAGCCTTGAAAGGAAATTCATCATAACCAGTGTAAACTACCTGGTGCAGATGAAAGGGGTCGGGAATCTGGGCAATACTTAAGCACTTTGAGGCTTGGGAGGGAACCTCAAAATCTCTCCTATCGTCACATATGAATCACAAAGGACATACTGGTTGTGTTTGAGTATATCCCAGAGGATCAGTTTGTGAGCCCTCCTGCATATGCTGGTGGGTTGAGAGGCACCGAAACAAAGGGGACCATGGTTGGAAAGATTTGCATATTAAGAAAAAGAATGTGGAATGTATGTATTATGTGTAGTAAGAGTGTGGAACTAATGGCTTATGACAGGGATACAACTATGGTATTAATGTGATTTGGCAGCCAGGCATTAATATGGAATGGACAATTTTGGAGGAAGCAGAACAGGAGCATGTAAGAGCGTAGTGGAAGCTGGTCCCTTGCATAGGAGCTGTACTGAGAGAAGGTTTCTTACGTATACGCAAGACTGGACTGAGCTTATTCTTATGTTATTATTAGGAAGTAAATAAAGATCTTTATTTGTATTTGTAGAGTGTGAGAAGCTTTTACTCTCTATTGAGTTGACATGAATCCTTTTGAGCATACATCCTGCTGTTTTGTGTGGTTATGATTTAACTGCCATCATAATTTCATTGTTTAGGGCTCCATTAAATATATTTAGGCTTCTCTGTGGAAAAAGTGGAGATGAATATATTTATGGCCATCAAACATATGTTGTCTTGGAGATAAATATAATGATTATCTATAGCAGAGCACAAGATCTACTGCCCTAAATGCTCTAAAACATCCTTGCCAGCTTAGAGCACGGTGAAGTTGGTTCATGCTTCAGGGGGGTCCCAGGGAGCACTGGTAATCTTTGTGCTAGGGTTGCGTCAGCAAGAAGTTCCTGAGAAACAGCCCCCATTAAAAACATGCCAGCGTTTTCCAAAATTATCTCATTCTTTAAATATTTTTCTGTGCCTATGTAAGGTCTCATGTCAAGAGGTTCAGACTCACCAAAGCATTCTCAGCAGCTCAATATTTGCTCAAGCTAATAAATAAAAGAAAATAATCTCTGCAATGTTATTTGTAGTCATTTGGAAGTCCATATCAGTACATGTCACGCTGATGGGTAGGGCTCTGCTCAAGGAAAATATTCTCTGTAGTGCATTGGTAGCTCCAAGTGATACACTGTGGTCATTAGATTGAGCTTCATTTGTCTGCTGTGAGTTGAGCCATACTCCTGGCAGTTTTTAGAGAACATAATTTGTTCAGAGACACATTCACATCTCATCTTGCGTTTGCTAATAGAGTTTTCACCTGGGGCCAGCCTTTCTCCTGGCTCTCCCTGTGTCCAACTAGTACATGCAGTTCTCAGGTCCCATCACCTCTGCTTGACGTCTGTGTGCTGAAAGAGGGGAATGTACTGGGATTATGAGAGGGATTAAAGGAATGGAAGGGTGAGGGTGTTGCAGCAGTGTGCAAACTGGCTCCGAACAGGGGGAAGAAACGGGTGTGCCAGGAACGAATGAGCAAAGAGCTGTGGATGAATAAAGTGTGGCAGAACCATGCAAAGGGTGCTTCTGTAGAAAGGATCTTGTCTATTCTGTGTATATTTCTACTGTGTCTGTCAGGTTGAATACAAGAATCAGCTTTTGCACAACTCTAGCATGTTCCTGCAGCAAGTCCAGTCTGGGATCTGTCTCTATATGGTGGCAAGAATGCAGTCTCTTCTGGTCCCTTTTGTGTGGCAAGCAGCTGAATATAATTGTCTTAAAAGCAGGAAGCAAAAAGTTACTGTAGATGCCAGCCTGTAACTCAGCCATTAGCCTGCCCTCTCTGAGCAGCACCTCAGCATGCCGGGAACATACGCTGGCACTATTGCTCTCACCACTGCTACCAAGGAGTGTCACAGGACCACTGCAGGAGGCTAACACCTTCTCTTTGCTGAAGCCTTGGTTGTGTAAAGGAATTGAGTAGCATCACCATTCCATGGGTATTGCTACCTCCTAAGCAGTATTTCACAGTGCTCCGTCGTTCAGTCTCCGTTCTAGAGGAGGCATTACACGTAGCTGTTGGAGGCCTCCACTCAGGCATTTGGTTTGTTTCACATAAACCATTCCAACCATTCCAGGCTTGGTAGGTGTTACCAGCCATAGCCTCTCACCCTACAGAGTGATCCCAAAACATGGCTTATCAGCCCTGAGATCCGAGAGACGCATAGCATCATAGAAATGATGGTCAGAAGGGACCTCCGGAGGCCTCTAGTCCAACATCCTGCTCAAAGCCAAACTGTTGCCAGCACTTACCAGATCAGCTGTGACTTTGTCTTGCCAAGTCATGAAAATATCCAAGGATGGAGAATGCACAACCTCTCTGAGTAACCCGTTCCAGTACTGTACTGCTCTCCCAGCAAAACGTTTTCTTCTGATGTTCAATGCAAACCTTGATAGGAGATCCTACATGCTTATACTGACATGTCTGAAAGACACAGATGTGGAATGAGACACACTCGATCCTCTGAAGTTCGCATCCATCTCTTGCCATCGCAGCTCTGCTTGTTCTTCTGTTGTTGCTTCCACTAGTCATTACAGGTACATGTCACATAGCAAACAGAGCTGTGGCACAGGCAGCTGAAAGCTGGAGCCGAAAGCTGATGAGCACTAATCAGACAGTAGCTTGTTCATTTGCACATTTTTTATATATACTGATTGTAGAGTCACGTTATTCAGAAGACCCACTAGAGAACAAAGGATGATCTGTCTAACACTGACCACGGGCTTTTCTCTGGTCACTCTGCCTTAAGCATGATGCATTATATTGACCAAGAGGATTCCCATGAAGTTGTGATTTGAAGATGTCAAGAAAAGGAGACTATAAGAGTACTTTAGCATTGCATCGCTTTAACTTGGCAGCAGCCTTTCCGAGGAACCAGATGTAGTGCTGGGATGGGACAGAACGCATATTGGTTGTGGCTGCTGTGAACCTTAGCTTGTCATTTTATGGCTTTGGGGGAAAGGCGTTAAACTTCAGCCACTCCTCGCTGTACAGAATGGCAGAAAGCAGCCCCACAGTTATGCTATGGAAGGATTGTGGTGTCTAATGCAAAACCCAGCAATGAGTCTTTTTCATTCCTCTGGTTGTATGTGCAGACATTGATTGAAGTCACTCCTGTGCCGTCTTTCTGTGTGCAGGAAGCTGTGCTGAAATGTCAAAATTATTTCCTTTGCAGCTCTAGTTTCTTACTAGAAGGAAAGATTGTCTTGAGAGCTGGTAATAACAACTAGAAGTGGTTTTGCCTTCTTGCCACCTGTCCCACTCCACTGCTAGACACTATAAACTGTCATCATAAAATTTATGACAAATGAATCAATTGCTTCTTTTACCGGCTACTTCTCTACTTGCTGCTCTTATCTGTTGGAGCAGGTCCAGAGGGCCACAAAAATGGCTGTGGAGGGGCTGGAACCCCTCTGCTATGGAGAAAGGCTGAGACCTTATTGAGGTCTTTCAGTACTTAAAGGGGGCCTATGAGACAGATGGGGACAATCCTTCTAGCAACGCCTGTTGCAGTAGGACAAGGGGTAATGGTTTTAAACTATAAGAGGGGAGATTTAGGCTAGATATAAAGAAGACTTTGTTTGTAATGAGGGTGGTGAAACAGGTTGCCCAGAGAGGTGGTAGATGCCCCACCTGTGGAAACATTCCAGATCAGGTTAGATGGGGATCTGAGCAACCTGCTCTAGTTGAAGATGTCCCTGCTCACTGCGAGGGGGTGGACTAGATGGCCTTTAAAGGTCCATTCCAAACAAAAGCATTCTGTGATTCCGTGATTCTACTTCCTAAATAACGAGTCCTTCCCACTTTCATTTTTCTACCAGAAAGTTTTCTGTTTCTGTACTTCTAGAAATAAGATCACTTTTCTTTCACATCCAAAACTTATTTCTGAGGAAACAAGAAATGTTTTCAAGATGATCCCTGGTTGAATCATCAGCACTGCTTTCTGCTTCACCCTCCACCCTCCCTGGAGTTCTCTCAGTCACATACCTGACCTGAACCTAATTAGTTTGTGAGAACTAGAAAGTTTGCCGCCCGTGGTGTGGCTATGGGCCAGGCAGGCAGAGTTCTCTGTGCCTGGTACTGTAATTGTTGTGAAATCTTGCTTGATGGACAAGAGGTTATTCTGTTGTTTGGGATTTTATTTTTTTTTCAACAAATGTCCTGGAAATGTGCGGGAACACATTTTGGAGCTCAGAGAATTGACTCTTTAGAGGCCGTGGTGACAGAAAGGTCCTTCTGTCCTTTTGATGTTGCTGAGAGCCAAAGAGGATCAAGAGCACTTTTATTTCAAATAATATTTTTTAAAAAGCCTTAACACATTTTGTCCTGCTTTTACAAAAGTCCTTATTGCTTTGTAAGGTCTGTTTATGATTCTTGTCACACAGCAAAGCCTTTACTAGGTCCTCAGGAGTAGTGTCCATATTGCTAGAGCAACAGAACTTGTTAACTTGTTCTGTGCTTCTCTCTACTAAAATAAGGGACTAGTTTTGCAGCATGAGCTCTTACATACAGCCCTGCTGAACAGTCCTGTTGACTTCTTCAAGGCTGCTTGTGTCCGTAAGGATTATGGCATTGAATGCTGCTCCCTGTACAGCCCTAGGAATCAGGAGGGTAGGGAAGAATCTTCCTGCCATCACAGGAGGTATGGAATGGGCCACTCGTCCTTCCCGTGCCATTATACCATTTTGCACAGCAGAGGAGCGAACCTCAGCCTGGTGGTGTAGGCCACTTCATTTATATCTTGCTTAACTGTAGATTTTCCTTCCCTTCTACTAATGGCCCTGTAGATTTTCCAGGGGCCGTACTACTCAACGCTTAATGGTTTTTGTGGTGGTGTCATCTTCTCTCCCTCCTGAATCATGAGTTTCAATAGCATGGTACATGTTCGCTGGGGCAGTGCAGCACTCTGAAAGGAGGGGCCTCACAAGGCTGTAAGAGCCAGGCATTGTGTGGACAGGTTCTCTGCAGCATCCGTGGTGTAATTCCACCAGTCATCTCAGGCCCAGCTACTCTCGCTCTTGGAGTCTGAGGTTCTCAGCTGTTAGTGTACCCTGACTGAATTTGCAGTGTACTTGTTACTCCAGTCGTTGTGCTCTATCAAGCTAGTACTCAATCCACACTCTGCTGAATCTACTGCTGCTTAGTCCTTGTTTCTAGTCCTAAAAATATCAGAATTTCTATGCAATTTACTTTGCCAGACTGTCAAACCTTTCATCAGTCAGTCCCTTACCTGAGGCTCTAAAAATATCCCATGAATTTCACAGTGACTTGCACTGACTAGTGGTCTGGAAGTTCTGCTTTAGAAATTGAACCTTTAAAGAACTGAAGCTGAGAGCAGCTATTTGAAAGTCATCCCCATATGCTTTTAACAAACATTGCTCATAGATAGCTGTAGTTAGAGTACAGTTCCACATCCATTCCAGCCAACCTGCATCAGGGCTGCCATTGCCCACCCACGCTCCTGCATTTCCTCAACACAAACAATACTGTGCATCTGGCCCTGGAATAGTGTAGTTCAGAGAGATAAACTGGCTGAAAATTAATGCTACCAAAAAATAGGTTTTCACCATCCCCTGAACCAATTTATTGCAAGACCAGATGAACATGGAAGGAGATGGGGGATTGTGATCGGGGGTTATAGGAGGCAAAGCTGATGCAGCCATGGTTTAGGTCAGATTATATTGTTGTGGAATCACAGCCTTACTCACTGATTTTTACCCATGTCTCTTCTCAATATAAGCACTAAAAGTGCAGCAAGATTCGGTTGTAGGAAAGTAATCAGATAATCCGATTATTTGATTTTCGGATAAGGAATCTCAAACACAGCCAGAATGAGAAGTTATATTTATGAGGTGCATGCATGCCATGAATGAATTTTCAGGGTTAAGAGTTCAATGCTGATCTGAGTCTGTAATCCAGCCTACTAGTGAAATTAAAATCCAGAAGAAATTAGCACTATTTCAAGGCAGCCAGTGGGAGTTATTTCCACTGCTGAGCTGAATGTAGTCCTAAGGGTTTTCTGCACTTCAGGAAAGCTAAAAAATAATTTTGGTTATATTTGGTTAAACCCTAGTTCTGTTTTCAGCATAAGAGAGTGTGAATAACTAACAGTAAAACCACTGTATTTTCATCCCATTGTCCATGGATCCATCAGAGTCCACTGGCTTCTAAGGAGTCTGCAAATGATAAAAACAGCAAAAAACACTGTCAGGAAACTTAAATTCACAATGTAGTGGTCAGGCAGTCCTTTGGAAAATGGCCCCTGTTCCAGGTAATTTCTGCAAATGAGCAGAGAGCTGAACATCAGGGAAGAAATGATCAGGTGCAGATCACTATCGTGTGTCCAACCTCAGGCTGTTTGGGATGTATGGGAATCATTCCCATCTGATAGCAATTTAGGCACTGTTATAAATGAGTTGTTTCTGTCAAGGTCCTTGAGAATGGATGGCTGCATCACAAAAAACAGCTTTACATTTTGGATTAAATGGATTGATGATGGTAATCCCAACAGAAAAAGAATAAGAGGAGAACTGTAATGGGAGCTCAGCAAGGTTCTCAGCTCTGGAATTGATCCATTGGTTGTGAGAGTGGCAGAGGTTTGAACTGGTCTTGAGGTTTCCGTATAAAGAGTATTGAACTTAACTTTTTATCAACATCTAGTTTTATTAAAATGAAGGCTGCAAAAGTTAGTTGCTTTAAAAGGTCTCCAGTTCTAGAAATTTGCTACCTTTTCTATTATCTTTGGAAGTTTTTGTTTATTCGGCATAAAAAATTCATGGGCAAATTCTGCCTTCAAGATCTATAAGCCTGATCGGTTCTTTAAAACCCCTGGAAGCAACGGCTTTGTTTATCTCCAGAAGTCCAAGAATAAGCTGATTTTGCTATTTTTAATCTATCCGGAAATATGCAAAGAAGAGAACTTAATTGCAAACAGACCAAACCTTATATAGGAAATGGGTATGTCCCTTGGGGGCACCTAAAAAGTGAATGTCTGAAATTAAATTCATACACTCTTTTCCCTTACTCCCTGAAGCACGTACTCTTGGAATGAAAGGAAAGACTGTGGGCTAGCATCATATCCCAGTAGCTTCTATCCATCATAACACTCTGGCTATCCAATTAGCAGATGTTTCCCAGCGTGTACGAGCTCGAGGTGACTAGTTGTATGTGTTTACAATGAAACCATTAAAGAAAACAGAGAAAAATTAGAAAAATAATGGCTCCATTGCTAATATCTCAATTTGGTTACCAGAGCAAAATGAAGCAGGAGTATTGTGATTCTAAAATTTCACCCACACTTTTCTCAAGAGAGTTCTACCACACCCAGCCACCAAACAACGGTGAAACCTCACATCATGAAAGCAGTTCCCATCACCTGCCCAGTGATTCTGAACTCAGAGTTGTCTTTTCCTGATGAAATTTCAAATATTGTGTTCTGTAGTGGGTGACATATAAGGTCCTAAACTGGACCAGGTGCATTTTGCTTAACTAAAAATCTCCCCACCCACGGAAAAAGAGAATGACGTTGTTTTTGCATGGGTCCAGCAGCAGACCCTGACCGCCAGTGCCATTTTAGTGTTAACTCTTCTGTCAGTCATAGCACGACAGTTGAGCACATTGCACGTTGTTATCTCTGTTTGTGCCCAGCGCTGCGCCTCGAGGTTTGGATAGAGCATTGGCCCCAAACTGTGAAAGTCTGGAAGCGTGCCCGTCCCAAAGCTCCTGGGGCAGCTGTGGTGGTGCCCATCTATCAGCCGGGCGTGTTTTGCTGAACTCTCTCGGTTATCCCACAGCCTCACAACTGCAGCCCTTGCCCCACTTCACCAGGCGACGCTGCGCGTCGGGAGCAAATTTCTGCATGCGCTCTGGCCGCCTGAAGAGTGTTTCAGATGCTCCCTGTCCAGTGCCTGCTGGCCCTCAGTGCAGGAAGCTTGGCCATGCCCCATGCTATCAGTAGCCTCTGCTGTGCTCTCTGGGCCGCTGTTTCTCTTGAATCCGAATCCTGGACTCCATGTTCTATGGTCTAATAGCCAAAACGATCTGGGTAACATCCTAACTGCTGAGTGGCCTGCTGGCAAGTGTGCACACAGGGGACCTAAGAGCTGTGGATTTATTGCTTGTAAACCAAAAAGTATATTAAAAAAAAAGAAGATATAAAAATAGATGGGGAGCTTGGGGACCGGAAAGGCAGCCAGTGGAGATTAGATGCACTGCTGTTTGACTCATCCAGCTTGTTTTACTGTAGCACAGTTCCAATAGCGGCTGTATTATTTCAGCCTTTGTGCAGTGAGCAGACATTTGGTTTGCATCGAAGCTTTTTCACATAAATGTGCTCTATTTTTCATTTCTTCTTGCATTTCCCAGCGTTTCTACTGGCAATTGCAAATAGGAGAGGTGGTGGCTCCAAAAGAACATTAGACAGCTTCTCAGCTGGTATAAATCAGCAACACCCCCTGGTATTTAATAGAGCTTTATACCAATTGAATCTGCACCAACTGTTCTTTTAAAACGTGTCCCACCTTATAAAGAGCTGGTTTTTGTTTGGTGGTGGATTCTGAAATTAATGAGAAGTATCAGACCGACTGCCTGACAGAGCACGTTCAGCGCACCTCTTGGCAGGATCTGTGTTCCAATGTGCGGGCTCTGTTCATCGGAGGGACTTCTTCGTGGCGACAAAGGAACAACAGCCCGTTGTGTCCTGTCGGCTGGACCTGGGCTGTGTTGTGGCGCCTCGCAGGAGGCCTGCGCCTAGGCCGCTCAGTGTCTTACTGTGCTCTTAGCCCCTTCCTCACTGCAGTTTGTTACAGTCTTCCTTTGCCTGCACGTAAGCGGTGACGAGGAGCAGTTCTAGTGAAAATATGTGGAATGCATGTCAGGCTTTTGTTAGCTCTTTGCAGCTCGCTTCACAGCTTGGAAAGTGCTGCCCTGCCACCTTGGGCTCTGTTCAGAGGCAGAGTTCTGTAGAAACAGGTTTGAAAATAACCACAGGGAAGAAGGAGAGGAAGTGTTTATCTTATATGAGATGAGATCAGGTGGATCTACATGTGTGGTGGAGGCTGTACGTTTGTTACGGGATGGTGGTGTTTTGCAGCTCCTAGAGTATGTACGGACTGAAGGAGGACTCTGGGCTCTCCGCAGCTTTTCAGAAAAGACCATTCAAAGGCGATTTCATGAAGCAGAACTTGGTGGTCAGGTGGGTCGCTTCCCACCCATGTCCCTACACTTCTTAATATCAGCTTTTGAGCAAGCCAGCCTCTGCCATGTTGACAAGTAACGACTAGGTAGCTGTATATTTTTACTGGGATTTTGCTATAGCTTTAATTGAGATGTTTATTTGCGTGTTGCCTTCGTTGGTTTCCCTACTACACGAAGTACTATGAACTGTGTAGCTGTGCTATCCAGGGAAAATGCCTTCATCTCTTTCATTTTTTTCCTTAGCAGCATGGAAGTGGGAGGGAGAATCTGTCAAAATGTGGCTTTGTTTCATCAGAATCTGCTTCCTTATAGTGGAAACTGTATGATAAGAGGCTTTTTCATGGCTTGATTTTGAGTAGTGTGTGTAGCTTGCAGCCCAGCCCTACCATGGACATACACAGGTCCTTTAAAAAAAAACACAACTGAATTTTGAGACTTAGGCAAAAACCAAAAAGGTCTAAGTTGATCCATAATCAATTTCTGTGAGCGCACATGAATAAAGTTACTTTATTATATGTGCATTATCATGAACTATTTTCTACAACACAAAAAATGGCTCTTTTTTTTTCTTGTACACTTTTCAAGCTCATGAATTTCTGATGGCCATCACTTACAGGAATAGGTGGTGAGGTAGCAGCAGCTTTGTGTAGGACTGAGATAAATTTGGGTCCGAAATAAATGAAGATCTCTATAAGAGGTAGAGTTAGGAAATAAGTGTGTGGGAAAATTGGAGTGAGTGAGAAGGCAGCAGGGAAGAGGAAGCCACAGCACAAATTAAAGATTGCAAGTAACAGGGCTGGGTGCCAAGAGCCTCAGAAAAGAAAAGGAAAAAAATATCCTTGATTAGCTAAACTGTTTGCTTTACTATATAAAAACTGACCTCCTTGAGGAGCCCTGAGCTCTAGCCTCCTGGGAGTCTGAGTACGTGCGGGTGAGCTGCTGCCCTACTGATGGCAACATGAATACTCCAGTGCCAATCTTCTGTCCTGTGGATTTCCACATGCAAATGCAGATGAATCTGGCAAGGAGCTCTGCCCACATCATGCCAACAGTGTCTTAACGTTTCATCCAGCCTGGCAATATATATTTTTTTTCTTTTCCAAACCACTGCAATAATCCCAGTTCCACGTGTGAGCGTGTCTGTTGAAGGGAACTGTTGTCTCTCTGGGCAGCTATAATGTGTAGGCCAAGCACAACTTCCAAGGTGACAGATGAAGGACAGAGCTGGCGTAACGAGCCCTTGCCTCCAGCAAAGCTCAGACCCCAGTTGTGGCTACAGCAGCCAGTGGGGCTCCCCAGTTGCCCACAGAGCACTGTCTGATGTACATTGCCTTCACCCTGAGTCCCCACTCCTCCTGCCTCAAGGTCTCTGCCCTGCACAGGAGAGGTCTAGCACAGAGATCCTTATGGAATACCCCAACACACACCATGTTTTTGCAAATGCTCGTTGATGTCATCATTTGCATTACCTGCTGTTCTTGATATTGCTATCGATACTATTGTCTTTCTACCCCCATCTTTTCACATGCCATCACTAAGTTGAGTTATTGCTGCAGAGGGGGAAGTTCAAGAGCTACAGGGAATGTGCTTGAGCACCTAATGCTTGTGTGGGTGTGCTTTTCATGCCCGCTGTTACTTTTTGAGTGTGAGTTGTTCTGTCCTAGACACAATGTGAAAGAGGAGCTATCACGGACAGAGCTGCTCCAAGAGCACAGACTGGGAGAGTTATATATGGAAACCTTTTGTCAGCAATTCCCTCACTTTTACTCACAATGTTGTTACTTGCTGTCTAAATGCCCGTCTTCCTCCACTCTGCAACTGCAAAAAGCTATAAGGGAGGTTAGCTCATGAAACTACTTTGTACAATTTAATTAAGTCAGATAAAGACTGCAAGAGAAGAGCTCTTTCTTAGCAACAGAGGATGGAAGAATTGCAGGGCTTCTTTGCAATGGAACGTGATCGAAACAACCAATATGCAACATTTGTAAAAACTTACGAGCTTTTCTAAACCCCTCTATTACAGCAGAATATTATAATCCCAGTTTGACAGATGGGGAAACAAAGATGTTGTATTCACAAGGCCTCTGGAAGGCACATAAACATCGAGATCAGTTCCTCAAGTGTAAATCTGTATCCAGGCTTGGGACTTTACCTCATTTACAAGATCTCAGAAGTTCTGCTTTTCTTTTAAAACTACAATCACATGGACATCTAGTTGCAGATTTTTTCTGTAAACCAAAGTTTCTGATCTATGCAAAATCATTTGCTGTGGCAGAGAATGCTCTGTCTGGCTTTCAAAATGCGTGGGGCTGCAGGGTGTCCAAAGTATGAATGTATTAAACTGTTCTCACCTGCCTTGTTTGAGTATGATAAGGAAGGTGAAGTTCAGATGGAAGTAGATCGCAGGGGCCTTGAGTGCAAAGTTTCTGGATATGTGAGATTTGCTGTGCTTAAAGGTGTGTTCCACATCCTCTCTGAGGAAAGAAACAAAGATTTTAAGCCCAAGTTAAATCAAATCCCTCAAACAAACTTAACTTAGGAGTGTTAGACCACAATACAAACAGAAGAGGGATGTCACTAAAAAAGGAAGAGACAATATCAACTAGTTTCTGTTAATACATCACTGTTGATCCAAGAACTTCCAAAGTCTTCAGAAATGGCAATGAACTCTCAATACACTGCGTTGGATGGCTGACTGCTTCTGTCTGCGTGCTACAGACAAAGAAACAAAGGCACTGGAGGCCGTGCAACCGCTGTGTAACACAGTGGTGTTGGATTTTGGGTGAAGCTACCTCATGCAGTCAAGCAGGTGCCTAATTTAGACCTCATCTGATGTAGTTTCAGTAATAATCCCCAGGCCAGGGGTGTTCCAAGGCTTCTGATCTCATTATTTAACTAGTAAGTAACACACTCCTTTTAGTTGTTTTTACAGGGTTCAAAAAAAGGGGAAAACAAATCACCAAATTGTCCCAGAATTTCAAACTGTTGATGTATAGGTTGGTTGTTTCTGCTGCTGAGGTGGGATGTTCCAGAGTCAGAGGAGTATCAGAGTAGAAAGTGAAGGTAGCAAGGAGCCCAAATTCAAGGTGACCGTCATGCAACAGAACAAGGTTAGCCTTGCTACTAATGTAAAGTACACCCAGAATTCAAGACCACATTAATGCCATCAAATTACTGGTGGCCGCTTGTTCACCAGACAGAGAGGAATGGAACATGAACAATTTCTGATCATGAACAGGCTGCATGCACAGGAACCATTTTCATCACAGATTTTTTTATTCTGCTGGCTTTTTTGAATGTAGCAAAGACCTCTCTTCCAGCACAGAGTGAAGCCATTTGGAATCGCGGTGTGAGTGGTGTAGCAAAGCCAGAACAATAACATGAAATGAGAGTTTGTTACATAAGTAGACTGAATTAAACTGATTCTGTATAGTGTTTTCAACCCAAAGTGCTTGAGAGGTTTATTTATAAATGGATTACTTCCCTGTGGATCAAATGTGGCCACCTCTGGGCCGAAATGCAGTTGTCTTCATTGTGCTTAGGCTGCTTGTGAAAAATTTTCTTTATTATGCATCTGGTTCCATCCAACCGTTCATAATAAAATAGAGAACTTTGCAGCACCTCATTCAGATTCTCAGACTGGAAAGGACAGTTGATAATGCCAGAGGTCCTAAAGTAACCAAGTTTTCCAAGACAAAATTCAAAGAAGTTGTGCTAATATCCAATTGCAAATTGCTACAATGAACATCACATAGATTGTGCCTAGTGAATCGCAAAGACTGGGGAGTGTTGCTTACATCTCTGGAACATCACAGCCACAGTTGTTAGGGTGGCAGGTCATGTTATCATGATTTTTGTTTGTCTTGACTCTGTCTGACGACACCCTTGAAAATGGCAGGGAATCAAAAGACTACAAGAATGATTTTTATTTTTTTTTTTTGTCAAGCAATATGGAAGTGGTTGATTTATTTACTTCATGGATCCCACCTTAATATGAGAACTAGAATCAGATCACAGCCTAATTCCACGCTGTTTATGAGTAGCAACCAGTTGGTGTTGGCACTATTTCCTGCCAACTCGTTGATTAGGAATAATGCAACTGGAGGGGTAGAGCTAAATCTGTATTTTACTGAAGACATCTTACACTTATTCCTGCCACATTGTCCGACCTTGTTTACCTTAGCAGGTACAGGATGTGTAGTAATGATAAGCTTGATATACCCTGCCACCTGTTTAGTTGTACTACCTTGTAGTAAGCTTACCTCAGGGAAGAAGAAATAACCATCAAGAGAGGTTATATCATTTTTCCTGGCCAGGATACTCTATTCATACTTCACCTGAAGTCAGAAACATGGCTGAGAATATTCTCAGTGATAGGTTCATATACTTTCCGCTGGGTCTTATCCCCATCATAAGCGAAATTTTTAAGCAAATCATCACATACGAAATCTAGCTCTGGACTTTGCATCATTGTTTTTTCATCAAATGCTCTAGGGATTAAATTTGAAGCTGCCAAATCCTTCCCAATCTGCAAATAAAGAATTCATGACTCAAAAAAATTTTTTTAAATCCTTGTATTCATGAGGCAAGGGGGCTTTGCCAGGCTGTTTTGTCAATTGCAGTAAGTGGTTTATGGTCAGTTTTCTAACACAGGCTTCTCTTAAAAAAAAAAAAAAAAAAAAAAAGACAGGAAACTTTTTATATTCATGGACAAATGCCAAATCTTTCCTCTCTGTTTGAATGCACTGACACTCAGCTTTTGTTAGCATTTATTGCACAGAAATTTACTGACCTCCAGTTTTGACCATGTATCTCTAAGTGGATTAGGCTAGTTCTCTTCTGGGCACAGCTCTGTGTCATCTGTGGTGTTAAGATACCTCGGGGCTACATCCTCTTTAACAATCTCCTTCAGCTTCTGGAATTGTTCAGCTTTGCAGTCAAAGTCTACTGCCTGTCTTTTTATAGCAGTGCCCTGGGCTTGGCATGTCGTGCAGCCAGGTTACACACACAGAGCTCCCATTCCAGTGAGTCCTCATGCCCATCACAGCTGCACTCAGTCCAGCTCCTCCGTAGCCTTCCTGTATAGCTTGCTATGATAATGTCTCTCCCCAGCATTTTATAGCTGTTGTGAGAAGTTAACATTTTTGTCTGTCTAGCCCCACTTAGTTTTTATGTCAGGACTGCTCTGAAGCCTTTTACTGTGGTATTCTGTTATTTTTTTTCTGCTAATCTTAACATCATCTGATCTGTGTAAATGCTGAAAACTTGGTACATCATCAAACATCTGCTGTATTTTCGGAGAAACGTCTCAGGTTTGGTGAAGCAATCCAAATCACCAGAAATTGTGATTCTTAATTTGCACAAAATGCGTGCTCTGTTTTCTAAGGGCTTCTGCCAGACCCTGCTGACACATGAAGCATAAGAAAATATTTGGCATCAGCCACTTCCCCAGAGATTTTTCCTCTTGTAGGTAGTGGAAAATGATCCCTCTGTACACATGTATTCAATTCTTTTAGGTCTATTCATAAGCAAAGGTTTCATCTCTTTTTTTAGCATACCCATTCTGATGGTTCCTCTGTGCAGTTTATGGTAATGAATATATTCGCCTCCTTTTTTAGCCTCTGCTACAGGGCACAGGGAACCGTGCCAGTGTTGTAGATTGTGAAGCAGCCCTCAAACTCTTTTTCAATGGCTTGATCCCCCAGCTTTCCAAAGAGAAGGGCGTCTTGAGAAGGCTGGAGAATGACTCCCACCTCTTAGATTATGATTTTTGAGGCTGTTGTTTACCTGTCTGGCTGAGTTTCTAACCCCCTCTCAGGAATAAACCTGCCACTACTAGTCTGAAGTTTTACCTGTTTCCTTTGTGGCACGGCTGGTGCTGGCACTGCTGTTGGAGGCCCACAGGTTCCCCTAGCGGTGCTCACCTTCAGACCACTAAATGTCATGTTTGCTTTATTGAGCACATAGCCTTGGGAGCCCTTGACAGGTCAGACACCTCCATTAACCCCCTGTGCCCCTCCGCAGGGCTCAAGACCTGTGTCCTTCAGGGTATGAATCCCCTGTTGACACCCTCTGAAGGATGGCAAGACCCTGCTTGTTTAGATACCCTGTTCGACCACAAGCCCAGCATTCCCAGTTACTGAGAAGGGAACTCGGGGTTTCATTGCTTTGAAATCCCCCCAGGGATAAGGGCCTGCCATGAAGCTTGGATGGATGGTTCCTCTTCCCTTCCAGTTCAGGGCAGGTTCAGGTCCTGGCCTATCTACTGTTACCTAGGAAGCTCAACAAAGCAGACTGACAAAGCAGGCCAAATGCAAACAACATTAAAGCTCCATGGCCCCTTACTAATGGGACTGTGCTGTGTCAGATCTCAATAGCTCACACTTAACAGCCATGTCATTATGGAGTATGGGTACACAACTGCTGTTAACAAGAGAGCGAGCGAGCAAAAATAATAAAAAAAAGATAAAATGCAAGAGGCTTAGGAGGCCCCCAATTTCCTTAATGGAATTAGTCCTTCCTTTATGAAATCCAGGGTTAGATGCTGTAAATGTGATTCGCATACTCCCTCCCCCTAGCAAAGCAAAAAGATCTGCTAGACACATGTTCGGAGCAGAGCAGGGGAAGATATGACGTGACTCAAGAGCCTGGAAGGCTAAAAGGAGTAGATGGGGGAGAGCTCTGCAGCCCTTGATCTTTGTAAGATTTACTGCCTTTGCCTCTTGCAAAGATCTTTTTTTTTTTTTTCCTGGAAAATTGCTAGCTTCTAGCAATTTAAAAAAAAAAAAATTTGGCTGGAGCAGTAAACAAGATCTTTGAACGGAGAAGGAAGCCAAGAGAAAGTCAGGCCCATTAGTCACGCAGCTGCATTTCCTGTCACAAAGGACCCCAGTTGAGTAATCACTCAAACTATGCTTGTTATTTTTTCCTATTTTATTTCGACTTTCAGCCTGCCAATATCTACTGTAAGTAAAAATTAAAACAAGAAAAAGTCTTTTAGCCTCAGAGGAGAAGACAATGTAGAATCAGACACTGAGTTACATTACTTTTCCTTTTCTTTAATTTTCATAGTCTAAAAACACTTCAGTCATATGAGAGGAATGTTGGTAGTGCAGAGTGGATCTGAGACAGCCCTGGTGTTTCCAGGGCATATAATTTCAGCAGGAGTGTGGGTGTCAAAGTTCCCAGGCTACACTTCCAGCTGCTACCATTAATTCACTGTATGACCTTGATCAAGTCATATATTAATCTATCTGTAATTTATTATGAAAAGTAAAGATGATAACAGCTTCTGCATAATTGTTTTGTCAGGCTTCATTAATGGTGCTTATAAGTAATGTTGGGTCTTGTGATGAAAGGTTTGTAGAGGTATTTGTCTAAAGGAAAATACAATCAAAGCTGGAAAGAAATAAACTTGTAATTTAAAGCAGAACATTCTTATGAATAGATTTTAAAAGAACTTACATATAAAGAGGTGAAAATAGGAGTAAGACTATGAAGGAGAAGAAGGAAAATCTTGCTGATACTCTCGAGAGACACTCAGAGGAAATAAAACATATCAAACCTGTCATAGGGAAAAACCCCCTTTGTGATATTGGAAGAGATCATGCGACTGTACCACCTCCTGGATTCTACATCTTGGATTATGAGATGCTGGCTCTGGTTGATCTGGTACGAACTTCAAAAAGATACATGACAAAAGTAAAACTGAAAAGCCTCTGTTTTTCCAGCTTGCTGCAAAGAAAATACCTCATTTATCAACAAACAGAACTCCAAAATACAAACCCTCACCTTTTATTTGCTCAAAAGTAATGATTATGGTGACCAGGCCACCTATAAAGGAGGCATTAAGCGTGCTTCAGGGCACGTAACAGTTTGTAACTTACATTCCTGACTTGGGTACTTTACTCAATGGCTATGTGAAAATGATTGCAAGGGGATTGCAAATCCCTGTTTGGATTGCTGTCTAAGCAGAGAGTAGATGATTGTAGTTTACGCTACATAATAACATGACATCAAATACTGCTCAGAAAATGGAGCTTACATTTGCATGTAAGTGACTGGTAATGTCATATAATTCTCTAATTTGCACACATTTGATACCACAGTTGTGCAGTGTTTTCAAACCACAGCTTATGAACAGATGTGATTTACACAGCAATGTAACTCACAGCTTCCTAAAGCTAGTTAAAGGGTGTGAACTCAAACAAATGTGACATTTACCCCAATTTGGTTTGAGAGACTTTGAAAAGCTGTTTACATATATTTTTAAAAGCACTTCAGAACGATTGTTAATGCATATTTACACTGAATGGAAAAGTAAGAATCTTGTGAGTCATGATTCAAATATGAAAAATCCTGCTCCGGATTATCTGTGTAAATTATGTTCATCCTTTGTCTTTCCAAGGGGCAGGCGAGGGAAGCTGTGCTCCTCAACGGGCACACAACTGGTTTGTGGTCAGAGCTAGCACTGGGTCATAGGGGCTGTCTGCTACTCTCACACCAGATGACTTTCACTGCTGCATGTCCCAGTCTGTTGGATCCCCACATCATATGACATTCTATATAATAACAATAGTTTTCTGTCCCTAAAACTAGCTGTGCCATGATGTGGGCTTATAAAGGCCATTTCCAGTGATTACTGATATCTACACAGTTTTGAAATCGTATACTGATACGTGTGAACAGATGGAAATTATTTGCTTACAGGAGCAACATAAACTTTGTGCATTCCCTTTTATGAATACCACAGTATGTGATAATATTTCCTATACTAGTGTTGTAGGGATGTACTAGTATAAATCACACCAGTATCTAATACATCAGACTGTATAACAAATAATAACCACCTATAGAATGACTTATGTCTGACCAGTATTTGGGTAGCAACTAATATTTCTCTATTTACCTACATGCTTGTCCTGGGAATTTGTATGGCTCTGTAGCCATGGGAGCTGTGTATCTCCAGACCTCTGAATCTTTGAAGTATCTGTTCTCTCCTCGCAGGTCTGATGCACATTAGTACAACTATCTCTATATAGGTGTGCCACTGAAGTCCTAAGACGAATGACTAACCCAAAATAACCTCAGAGGTCTATGACCCCTCGATTCACCTGCTGGCTGTGAAGAATTACTCTCTCTCTTGCATAGATGGGAAGCTGAGTCATAAAGTACTGAAGTTACATGCCCATAAGCACATAGGCAGCAACAGAGATGGCATCAGAAGTCATGGGGTACAGATCCTCAGTCCCTGGCTGCGTGCATTAGGTTACTCTCTGCTGTCTTCAGTGAACCGATCATATTCGGTAAAATAGCCATTGTTGCTCTTTGCAGGGCAGCACTTCCATCCTCTGTGTGTGTGAAGGGGACTCACTTATCAATAATTGCTTATCAAAAAGCTAAATTTAGTGGGAGAATGAGGGCAGTCGCTTAGTACATTGACAACTGAATTTATCAGCCCTTCTACTAAACTGCCACATGAATTGGGGCAATTACTTCACATCCACATGCTGCCATTTTTCTAATTAATATAGGGATAGTAACACACTTGGAGGTCTAGGCACAAAAGTCACCATATAGGGCAGCTTCACTTCTGATTTAAGACAATGGAATGAGAGAGAAAAGGGAATGAACGGGGAAAAACTTTCCTGTTTAGTTGAATGAAGTTTCTATGATGCAACTCAAAAATCTTACTCTTGAAACAAGGATGGCTGGTAAGAACATATTAGTTATACATTTCACATCATTGCTAGTGGAGATGCTGATGCAGGGCTGTTGTGCTCGGGAGGGTGGAGACTTTGCAGCTATGGTTTAGGGGTTCTGCACCCCTTGCCAGTCAGCACTGGATGGAGCCCTCTGGCTCTGTCTCAGCTGGTTTTACTTTCCTCCAAATACAGTGTAGGGCTGTGGAATTGGGCTATGTGTAGCAGATGCGTAACCTCACTTTCAGAGCAAAACAGACTGTGAAAGGGTTAACCCAACTAATGTCAACACTTCAGTAAAATTGAGGGAGGTGGAACTTAAGTCCCAAGTCTTAATAAAATGCAGGTGGTTTATTGTTAGGTTAAAAACTCCCCATCCTAAGATTCCAGCAAACATTTAAAAACAAGAAAAAAAATCGCTATTGAATAAGAAACTTGGAAAGGCAACAACAGGCCATGAAAGGCATTTACAGAGAATGCGGCATTCACTGGCTACGGCCTATCTCAGAGTTCACGGAGGGGAAACAAAACATAAATATTGGATGAACGACACCTCTCACAACATGCATCTGGCCACTGAGGTATTACACCTGGGATTAACTTTTTACATTCTCATTTCCACCACTGTGACTTTGCTGTCTTACCAGCTCCCTGCAAAGTATTTATACTCTCATTTTTCAATCTTGCTGTCTTCTTGTTTCCTAGTCTGTTTGGGGACTCGACAGGGTGACAGGCAGCATGAGCACTGCAGTCACAGGGCACAAATAGCTCTGCTAAGCTTGCAGCTGCTTTTTTGTCAGGAATAGGAATGTTTTTTTAAAAGAAACACAAAACCTACTTTAGAACTTGCTAGTAAAAAGAAATTATAAAGAAATCACTAATCACTGTTTTCTCCTCTTTCATTTCCCCTCCTTATCCCAAGGAAGCAGAAAATTTGGAGAGGCGTTTTTCAGTAAATTGCATTGAACTTCAAGCTTGAGCTTCAACTTCCTTATGTACTTGAGAATAAAAGTAGTTATGACTTACTAAGGGGAAGTGGAACATGAAGAACCAGAGAAGTCTAAATGTACTTATGATGGCTCAAGGCCTAAGATTACCGCGTCACCATCCCCATAGGTGTTAATTAGTGTCACAGAGATGGGCTGGGTATTTTTAGTACCTGTATAGTGAAAACAGTTAGCTAACTGTCATCCATAAAAACTCCTCATCCCCCTGGGAGAAAGTCAGGCACCGACTTCCCTGGCCTTAGCACTGGTGATGTCAATCAGCTGTCACTACTAGAGGAGAAGGTCAGAAATAGTCCATGGAGTACCTGATCAAACAGGAAGCAAAACAATAACTTGGATTTTGATGCAAGAGTTTCACAACCGCAATTTAGTAGGAGACAGAGAAGCAACCGTGAAGATGATTAATCTTCCAGTAATTTAATTTAGAAGACTGACAGGTGAGATACAAACTGTACTAAGCAAAAAACTGTAAATGACGTGCAGAAAAATCTAAACCAATGAATAAGAATTAAACTGATGGAACTGTTGAGCTTATGAACAAGAGTACACGCCAGCTCTTGTTTGCATGGAGCAGAGCACTTAGAAAACCTTGAGTAAATAATTCAGAATACCAAAGGACAAAAATCATAACCCTCCGTAATCAAAGCAGGAAACCCCAAAAAGGGGTGTGCCTCTGCACCCCATTGAGCTGCATCCTTGATACAGTCGCTGTACTGACAGGTTGAAATACAGGCATTGGGCAGGCATGGCAGAGAAGAAGGAAGAGGGTGAAGTATAGATCCGACCTCTTCTTTACACATCTCTGAGAATAAACCTTCGTGACTCCCATCCATCATCAAAAACGTGTGTTTTTTTAAGAAACATCTTCTGAAGATGCAGTGGAAATGCAGACTGCAGATTAAGAGAAGGGCAAAGAGTAGAAATCTTCATTAAGAATATCTCAAAAATCCTTTCAGGAATCTTTATGTTGGCCTGAATGTGTTCAGGATCGGGCCCTTGAGGAAAGAAGAAGAGAATTCTCTTTCGGCGTTTGCTAGCTGCTCTCAATTTTAGATCTTCCCTGGCCGCCTCCTTTGCTTTGTAAAACTACTTTTCATCCCACTCCCACTCTCTTTTGCAGCTGCCAGTTCCTGTCACTAGTGTCAGCAGTTCTCGATCTTCTCAGACAACCCTGCTGTCCTTTGTGCCTTGCTACGTGAGGGAAACAGCCCATGCTTTCTGTTCCCTCCTGAAAAGTCACTGCAGCTCAAGCTCCAGCCAAGGCTGGGCCAGCCCCTGCTCAGCACAACCCCTGCCCAAATCCAGCATGTCAGACTGAAAAACTGGCAATGCCTCTGTTCTGAGCACAGGGAAATAGCCAAGATCAAAGTTAGAAGCATGCTTGCTTTATTCTCTCATCAGGCTGGCCTTTATTTTTTCTTTCCAGTCTTATATTCTTATCTTTTCTGATGTATGTTATCTCTGGGAGTCACTGAGTAGTGGTGGATGGATTTGCGGTAAAATATGTACAGCCGAGCCAAAGTGTTTCCAAATTTGCTTGTGTCAACTTTGAAATAATAATGCTGTCAGTCACTGAAAAACTGGAGACAAGGACTTTATAATAGTACTGTTAGCACTAATCACTAGTGTTAGGCCTCATGGTTGTCTTTGCAAATACTGCTAACTCTTCCATATCATACAAGAGAGAGAAAGATTCTTCATCTAAACAAACTCGCTACTTTCTATGCTGTAAAATTGTCTTGTATTTGATTTAAAGAACTGACTGATAACCTTTGCATCCTGTTTTTTATTCATCCATCTTTGCATGAGGCATTCCCCTTCCAGATTTCATTTCCCTCATGTATCTTTATTTTAAATGACTGAAATGTAAACAAAAATCCTTTGCAGCTTTCTTCTGTACATATAGAATGATGTAGTTTACTTGTAAAAGAAGCAGATTCCCCATTTAAAAGAATAATAAATAGGTAGCTCCTTGCAGAGGGTGGCACCAAGACTGAGATTGTACCAACGGCACAGAGAACAGAAAATACTAATTTCAGAATATTGAAGAAGATTGAAACCTTTGCTTTTGTGCTACTCTCCCTGTAGCATCTTAGTGTGTTTTAAGAAATGGTTACGGTTTTTTTTAACCTTATTCTTCAGTTTTTGCAGCTGGAGGAAAGAACGTCTGTCCTAATTTATTTTCTATTTCTTCTAGCTTAGCCTAAAAGGTTTCAGCGTTTTACCTTTCACAGGTGATCAGTAGCTTTTTAGTGGGAGAGAAATGTCTAAAGTTCTTACATGCAGAGTGGCAGGACCCAATGGCCTTCATTTCACAATAGGTTAGAAACAGACTTAAAGGGCAGCGGTGCAGTTGCCTCTACCCAAGCCAGGGCTCAGAAGGATATGTACATGCGAGTACAAAACTGTTTGCTTTCCCTTTCCCTTGCATTACTGTGGGATACTTGCAAACATTTAATTAAAGCTATTGTATGCATGCTTAACTTGGAGGTATCTGTGGTTCCTTGAAACCATTACACAGGAGCACCAAAGGAAATACAAGGGAGTCACTGAAGGAAAATACAAATGAATTAGAAAAGCATAGCAACCGGAGAATACATTTCCCATAATACAACAGGCAAAGGTCATGAGATCACAGATGCTCAGTTGCTCATGCATATCTTCTATTCTCTCCACTTGCATGCTTGCTCTGGAGAGGGCAAAGATTTAATGAGGATGGGGCTAGCTTTAGCGGTTCTCACCCTTCCTCACACCCTACATCTGAAAGAGCATTGAAAGCCTCTTTGAAGTTGGAATAGACATACATTGAACTGTCCCAGTGCACACATACAATCCGGGGTTTTCTCATCAGGTACAAAAATACAAGGTGACTGTCCTCTTCCGGCTGCCCTGGATGTGAACAAAGCTGTTGAATCAAAAACTTATTGAATTTAGGGGTAGAAAGAAGTTTCTCCATTGCATCTGTCTTTTCAGCCTGCAGTAGTGGCCCTTCTCAGCATCTCAGTTTTTATTAGTCAGTTCATTTTTCCTAGCAACTTGAGAAGAAATCCTGTTCAGACAAAACAGCGCGCTATTTACAGGAAGCTTGGCAGGGTCAAAAAGTGACTGCAAAACTGATCTCTTGTTAAAATGCATCCAGTGTCTGCTCTGATGCAGATACTGTTAGAATTCGGCAATCTCTGTTTTACTATCAAGGCCATGAAGGTAATTTCAGAGTCAGATTTCTTAAACTTGGTGACATTGTAAGTGTTATCACTTGTCATTAGCAGAGCTAACTTAGTTGCTCCAAGTCCCACTTAATCTATCCAGCTCACTACCCACAGCTTCTGACCTACTTAGTCACTTCCTGTCTTTGATTTTCGTCTTAAAGCCTCTTTTCTAAACTGGCCTGTGACTGCCATTTAATCTTAATCAGACTTCCTTGGACTTCCATTACTGTCAAGCACAACTCCGCTCACCTTAATACCCGCCCTTCTGAGTGCAAGAAAACTGATTTACAGCCAACAGTCTGCCTCTTCTCTTAGGCTGCTGTAAGTTCATCCTTGCTTTGTTTTTCTTCCTGTATGAGTCACTCCTTCCCCCTCTCTGAGACTTCATGATAGACTTTCTGTTCCCCTCGGTCTGTCCGTGGCTGAGAAGCTGCCGTGCACGCCTGCACTGCAGAGATCTGGAAAAAGCTGAACACGAAGAAACTGAGGCGGCTACAGGCTGCTACAGAAAGTCAGTTACTTTAATACGCTTTTGCCTCTGACCAGAAATGATGACCTACTCTGTTCCCTTATGCCTTTCTTAAGAGCTACTTATGCAAAAAGCAGCTGGTTAGTCTACCCCTCTGAAACCCAGCACCTCTCCTGCTACTTCAGGGCACCTGTTAACTGTACAGATGCTGTTAGGCGAGTACCAGTTAAGGACTTTCACAGTTTTCACCAGTACACTCATGCTGCAGTGACATGCCTTTGAAATAGACTTCTTCAGCCAGTTTCCTTCTGTGACCAGAATCCAATTTAAAGATGCTAATCCAATACCACTGTGACTTTTGCCTGTACTCCTGAGCTAGTGAGGTCTGTTGGTTTTCGAGCTTCTTTCACCAGCACAGAGAATTTCAGAGGTGTGGCCCTGTGCTCTTTGAACATCAGATACAAAACTTTTGATGGCAATGACAGCTGTGTGTAACACGTAGAGAGATTTGTTCAGTCTCTCCTTACACGTATGCTCTCTCCCAGCGCTTTCTTTAATACACCCAGTACTGCTTTTCCCTCTTCCTCCTCCTGCTGTGCTCATCAGTGCTCGGACTCCTGGTTTGTGTTGTTGTTGTTAACATATGGAGGTTATATGATCCATCACGGAGTGCAGCCATGTCCTCTTAATAAGCAGAAAATACCATAAGTTTTGGAAGGAGGAATTAGCTACAGGCCGTTCTCATTAAGCCTCTCCTTCAACATATCTCATCTTAAATTGTATTTTTGAACTGCAGTCACTATAGGGCATTATAAGTTGAAAACAAGCACTTGAGCCCTTTCCAGCGAGGCTTTGAGTGGCCCTGATACTAGGCACGGAGCAGAGATAAGCCGCAAGTTGAAGCTGTAGTATCGCTGTAGCTGAGGGCAAGGAGTGACCGGAAACATACCCTCCCTCTGGCACTGCCTGGCTCTGGACGAGGGGAGAGGAGCGAGCTGAGCAGCTCGGGTTCACACGCGGCAGGAGCCAGCGGCCTCTCATCTGATGACAGATTAGACTCAGGGCCTGGTTAGTGGGAAGACTGCGATTAGACCTCAGCAGCATCTGTCTTTAGCACTAAAGGAATTACTGCTGCGGGCTGCGATTTTCTCAGCAAACTGTAATTATACCAGGAACCTCATTCCTGCCATTTTTCTTGACAACTTAAGTGCAAAAAAAATGTGGATGAGGGTGTGGGGAAGCAGAAACTGTGAAAGGAGCAGGAAAGAGACACCTCTTTATATTTGTTCAGCTCATTCCAATTATTTTCTCTTGGTTTCTTAGTTTCATATGAATCACAGACTGTTTTTTTCCCAAATGTCACTCCCTGAAGATGTCCTGCAATCCACCTGAAGTTGACAGGATGCATCCTGTCCATGCCCTTTTGCCCCATGGCATCTTAGATGAGTGTGATGGCACTTGCAGAAGGTGCCACACCAACCTCTGCCCTGGCAATGCCTCCTCCCTCCTCCAGTGGGAGCCACGGTGTGGGGTGCCAGGCTCTGATTGTGACTGTTCTCAGAGCAGGCCCAGGAAGGTATGGCCTGGGCAGAAGTATGGAGATTGGGCAGAGTGAAATCCTTGACTGGGATCTAAGACATTGAATTTAAAACACGTTAGATAGAATAACTCTCTGCTTTAAAAGATGTAGCAAAGGCAGTGTGAGTTTGAACTCCCAGTAACATCTGGTAACTTTTGCCCAAATAACAATGTCAAAAAAGAAAAAGTACTTT
This sequence comes from Baryphthengus martii, assembly GCA_013396935.1. Lineage (NCBI taxonomy): Eukaryota > Metazoa > Chordata > Aves > Coraciiformes > Momotidae > Baryphthengus > Baryphthengus martii. Next base: position 34,365 of record VWZK01022030.1, on the reverse strand, counting down.
GCAAGATTTCTCTACAAGAAAAAAAGCCTTTTTGTTGGTGCATTTGTAACTCCACAGAACCCTATTTGCCATTACTGTTTTCTTTGCTTAGAATATAGGAAGAAATATTTTTTTTTTTCAATTTAAATCTAGTAGAGGAGGAGAAATACCTCAGGGTAGAGTTTGCCAACATAGCTTCACCATCTAATACTTAAGATGGCGACAAGATCAAAATGATTCAAAGTAACCTATGTGCTACTTTCTTCATTTTCCTCAGGACTTTAATGTGACCATTCAGCATACTTTGAAAGGCAAGAGTGTGTTGCCTGTGTTAACCAATTTTACATCCACGCTGTACTCACCTAGAGGAAAGCAGAATTGTTCCTTACCAGCACATCTGCCCTCCGTCCCGCAGCTTGTCTGGCAGCACAGCCAGGGATCAGAGCGTGGCAGCAGGAACTCGACCCTTGGGGCTGAAAGTGCCAGGAGGCAGTAAGCTGGCAAGCAGATCCCAGGCTCCAGAGCCAAGTTGCTGCAGATACTGGTGGGAAAGACACACATCTGGAGTTGTCTGGAATTGGCACAAATTGCTGTGGACAAAGAGAAAGGAAGGGTTAGGAGGAAAGTGGAAAGAACGCTTCTTACACATTTCGCCTTCTTTTCCATCTGCTTGTGCGATGTTTCTGTGAGCTATTAAACAGCTGCAGTGCTCTCTCTGCCCCAGAAGGGACTGTGTTTCAGTAGAGATGGAGAATGATTCCTACAGCTAAGCGCTTTGGAAGCCCCCTAGAAGGGAAGGGGAGAGAGAAATAATGTTTCTCTGATTGACTATTAAGCTAAATACACTTGGGACTGCAGCACCTGGGGCGGAGACACTGTTCTGGCTCCTCAGACCTGAAGCCCGTCTCAGTGGGTTCTGCTGGGTGCTTCTGATTTCCTTTGTGCAGTAGGTCAGTCCCTCTTGTCTTTTGCCTTCCAGGGAAAAACTCCCAGTCCCCCAGTGCTGGTACCAAAATTGAAGGAGAGCAGATTATTCAGGCAAAAGGTGTTTGCAGACTGCGAGACTTCGTAGCTTGGGGAGATAAGGGTAGCGAAGGAGGACCAGGAGAAAGAGGGGCAGGCGTACTGTGACTGACTGCCAAGGACTGAGCAAAAGAGCATTTTTTTTTTGCATCCATTCAGACGCTCAGCTATTTCCTGCGCTGTTCCTGCAGTCAGTACGCTCCACCTGCTTTTACTTAACCATTTCCTGTTTACCGCTCCAAAAACTTTCTGGTGAAATCTCTAATCTGCCACAAGATCAGTCTTTACAGTTTCTTTCAGGCAGGCTTCACGATTTTTTTTCCTCTCTCCTCAGTACACAAAGTTTTCCGACTGAGGAGCTGTGTGCTGTGTGTGCCTGCTTGCGTGCATGTGTGTGCATGGTGCATGCAGGCAGTAGCTACGTCAGGAAGTATGTGGCTCACGCAGTAGTTCTTTCTGTCTCCACATGCCCCTTTTTTTTCCTACTCTGAGTGCTTAGTGCTTCTTGCAAACTTGAGCTAAGTAACCAGTGGTGGCACTGAAGGCAGGTTCCCCTTTCCGTAGAATACAAAGCTCCAGATATTTAGAGGAAAGACTCATCCCATTACTTTCAAGCATCTGACAGCTCTCCCTCAAAGGAGGAATTGGTTCCCTGGATAGCTTGCCAGAGAATCAAATTATTTCCTAGCTTTGAAAGCAGTGAGACAATTTCTTCTAGTCAGTCTCTCAGCTGTGAAAGGCAAGGTGTGAGGAGCAAGAGGGATCAGCCACAGAAAAATAAATCTCTTTCTTACAGTGTAGATGGCTCCCACCAGTCCCCATCTCACACTACATGTCTTGTAGAAATCGCTAGAAAAGCATGAACGCCTCCAGTCTACTCTCCTTAGCCTTACTATAGATAACACTGCAGCCACCACGGAAATCAAATTTATTTGTCACTGCTTTTGCTGTTTGTTTACTTTTATTATTTCTCTTCTGGAGCTGTGAAAATAGATTCTTCAGTTTCCTCTCTGATTCTCATGCTCTTGCACAGCACTGCAATGTTTGGGTTGCGGTGAGCCCTGCAGGGGAATGTTCCCTTCTTAAAATAAATCATGGAAACATTTCTGTTGGAATCAGGGCTTGTAGAAGTTTATTTTTTTTTTAATAAGAAGAATGTCAGGCCAGCTTTGACCTGACACCATATCCCTTTAAGGGAACAGGCTTGTGATGCATGTCGGTGTATATATACTGACATGTATGTATACACCAGTATACATGCCAGTTATACTACTATAACTGAGCACTGAAATCACCCTCGAAGAATGCTGGACATGTTGGCCCTGTCTCCATCAGACGGATCTGCAAATTCCTCAGCTGGCCCTACTGCAAGTTAGTGTCAGCCTGGATGCTTGGCCTGCTGACTTAGGCGTGGAAGGCGCATGTCCATAAGCACATGCCAGCACTGTCACTCAGTTGTAACACTTCTGTAATTCTGTTGATGGGCTCACACTCACACACATTTCTGAATATTTTAAGAATGCTAGACCTCCCCTCCCTGTTTTAGCTGTAACATAAATGTGCTAAGAGGTATGGTCAGGATATCACTGATGTCCAGGCAGCTGCCTGCGGTAGGCATAGCACAGCCCTGTTTAGATCAGAGTTTGTTGAAGCATCCTTCAAGCTGTCTGTGAGCAGCTTTTGAACTTTCTTCTTAATCAGGAAAAGGAAGCAGTTGTTTTCTGCATAGAAGTGTCTTTCAGATTGGCCCAAGTATGTAAAGTGACTGCTTTGGTTCCCATCCAGCCCAATTCATTCAATAGTTTGTGTCAGGGTACTTGTCATCAGTGGCATTTGCCCAGGGTGAATCACACCCACCCAGGAAATGATCTGAGAGAGCCTTCACATGTCTTTCATCCTCATTTTACAGAGTACAGCCCTGGTAAATTCATGACCATATTGTACCCTACATACTCTCCCTACAGCAGCTCCTTTTCTTCTAACCAGCTTTCAGCCCAAGAGACAGCTACTTCCACAAGAGACCCTCTGGTTCAGTGCCCGTCTTTGTTTTCCAGATGTTTCTTTCCCCATACCGCTTTCTGGTTACACTGCAAATTCGAGTACACTCAAGATATTTTCGCCTCCCTCCTCGAACCCGAAAATGGAGGAAAGCTGAACTATGTGAGACTATAGCAAGAGTGAGATCCTCGAGGAAAATGGCAGGGAGATGTAGAGGACCGCGCAGGACTCTTTCCAGGAAATGAGTAGAAGGTTCATCACATGAGTCACTGAAACCTTAGATGACTAAATTCTTGAAGAATAAACTGTCAGGAATATGATACTGGACAGGACAGTTGCGGGGGGAGGAGAAAACTTCTTAAATAGCTCTTGTTTGTTTTTTAGTTCGTGATTCATTCCTGAGGAAATTGTCGTGTCCCCAGCCAGGGCCTGGGGCAGCATGCGGGCACTGCCAGCCCCTCTGTGCAGAGGCGGCAGGCAAGGGGTGCCGGGGTGCTGGGGTGCACAGCCCTGCTGCTCCACGCCGGAGGGGCTGAAAGGGGCTCAGCAGCACACCACGGCCGTCCTGCCCAAGCGAATAACGTAAGGCAGGGTCACTAGTGCACACAGGCCATCTGAATCATTTGCCTCTTTTTTTGTGTACCAGGTATGAGACCAAGAGGAAATGAAGGTATTAAAACTATAATTCTAAGCGCCTTTTAAAAATTCTTCTTCCTTGACCTGCTCCAACCAGTAAACCAAATTGCATCAATAAAATTGGCCCAAAGCTCTCAATTTGGATTTCAGAGAAGGCCTTGAGATTTTAAGTGCTATTAACAACAGAAGCAGTCAGACTCCCTGCACAGCTACCTCCAGAGGAGCTAAACCAGAATTAGCAGCAAGTGGAAAATGTTTGCAGTAGTATCTGAGTGTGGAGAAACCCAATGTTCCAGCGCACTGCTGCCAGTTCCCATTTTGGTGAGTTTGACCCAGAGCATTTAACGTTTCAGCGTTTGCTCTGTGTCTCATAATGCCGTTTACGTAATGATCGCTCATTTGGTTCCCATTAAAATCGTGGTATTTCTTCTGCAAAGCACTGCTTGTAAAAATCAAGCCACCCAGTTTTTCCTTAGATTGTAATACAGGAAATAAATAGCCTGTCGGGAGGATGCGCGCTGTAATTCACAAACAGAATAGGGGGCTTTTTTCCCTCTCTTGGACATGCAAAGTTCAGACCTCAAAAGCAGGAATGTGAAAGATCTGTTCCTTAATCTATCTCCTGCAAAAACACAATGTAATTACTCCACAGTAGATGTTTTTCAGATACCATACTGATGAAAAGAGAGTCTACAGATCAGTCAGAGCAGCAACGATCCTCTTAAAATCGTAGAAATGTTGGGTGTAGCTCTCGCAGGCTGTCCCAGCGCCGGTACCTTTAGAGGCAGCACAGAACGGTTCCTTGCATTATATACATCGGCACTTTGAAGAGTTTGGTTTCAAATGTCTCAAACAATGGGGGTTTCACCACTTCCTGTGGGAGCCTGCTCTGCAGCCTAACTCGTTTCACCATCTGGAGTGTTTTCCTGAGTGTCTGCCCGCTTTTAACTTTCTTTTAATTGCACACCCGCTATTTCTTCTTAAAGGTGGCTCACCAAAAGTTTCTCTTGTGTGAAATTCACGTTACGTTGTCCTTTGTGTGTTTTATGAGGATAAAGAAAACCCAGAAAGATCGATGGCTTCTTCACTTTGCTCTTTTTTCCTCAGAAATAATAATAAGTAATTAATAATGTAGTACTGCTTTTCTAGCCATTCATCTCAGCTATTTACAAGGAAGGTCAACATCGTTGTACTCTTTTTACAGATGGGAAAAACTGAAGCACAGGACAGGAAACAACTTGCCCAGGATCATTCAATGAGCCTGTGGCAAGACCTGGATTTTTAACAGGTCTCCACAATAGTGCCCTACTTCTTTTTTACGCCTTTTTTTTTTTTTTTTTGGTCCAGTGCAGTTCCCTTTGGCTTTGTTGGAGTACCTAGGAAGGACAAGCTTTCCATGAACTGTATTCAGAATTGTCATATTGTAACTGAAAGGTCAGCCTGTTGAATATTTAACAGCTACTATCTTTCCAGTGTGTTGGTTACGCATCCTAATTAAGTAGCGATAAATAAAACCAACAAAGCATTTTAACAGACTGATTCAGTCCCTAGAGCCTTCGAGCTGAATTTCCTTCAGCTAGGCTGTGTTTTCCCAGTTGCGGATTGTCCGGATTGAGCACAGTGTATATCAAGCATGCTCTTATCAGTGCACTGCAGGGAGATTTCCTTCCTCCTCAGTGCCACTGTGCTTACTTCACCTGTCATATTTCCCTTAGCTGTGGTTTTCGGTAAGTGTGTTTCTCAGAATCTATATAAGTGCTGAATTATAAATCTTCCCACTTGGAACAGTGACACTGCAATCTGTACAGCACGATACGCTGGGTAGAGAGCGGTACCCAGCCCAGCGCTGACCAGGCTCACCTCAGTATCAGCAGCAGTCTGGCCTTAGCAGCACAGAGCTCTCCATGGGCTGCGAGCAGGCAGGGCTTTTCTGCTACCTGCCTTAAAGCTTCTGCCTGTCATTTCAGTGACTGGCTTTACTGGGGCTAGATCTGCCTGAGCACATGGTAAAATGAGTTTTGTTCCTCACCTCCCCATGGGAATGGTCGGGGAAGGCAACCACAGCCATGTGCTCGCAGTCCCATCCACAGGGATCACGTAAAGGCCCCACACTGGTCAGACACTGAACTGGCAGCATCCATCATGTGTGAGGTGCAGCACTCTGCTGGATCAGGAAATGTACAGGGAGAGCTCTGGGTCGGCCACGGTTCTATCTGAGGGATAGCACTTAGATCCTCCTGGCTGCCAACCGTTTTCACACACCAGTAAGTGAAGCCCTGACCAACCCGAGTTATTCTCCCCACCACTCCTTCAGGCCTCCTTTATTCCAGATACCATTGAGCCAGTGCCTGAGGATTTATGGAAAGCTGCAAGACTGCTGTAGGTCACTGAGGCATTGTCTCTGCTTTCAGATTGAGTTTGAGAAATTACCAGCAGTGTAGTGTTTATGCCTCCTGGCCATGTGAATAGAGGAAGCTAAGAAGCAACAATAGATTACATAAAGTGGGGAAATCCCCCTCAGACTTCTCCCAGACTATCTCAAACCGAAGTTGATTTGCATAGGTACACTACAAATAACTTTGTAATGGCTTCTAGCCCCATGAAAGGGTTACATGTGTTTGCCTATAAGCATTTAGGCGAGTTCCACCAGTCGAATCACTCAGAGAAAATAATTAAAAAAAAAGTAAGTCAGAGCCTGTATAGAAATCTGAGCAGTTTTATGTAGCATCAGCCTACTTCAGGTAAGGATACAGTGGGGTACTGCTATTCCGCATAAAACCAGTGGTAAACGCTTAATACCTACTAGTAACCAGCAGTTATTCTAGAAAAACAGCGCTATAAAGCTATGTTAATCTTTATAATTTTTCATTATGGATGGGTGGTATCATTCTTCAGTTAAACCTGCAACTCATCTTCCTGTACATACCCTGTTTGGTGGAAAGTGGACCTTACTGAAAACCAGAAAATAGCTATAGTATCCTGTGGTTGAAACCCGTGGCCAACTGCTTTACAAAATCTGACACTCGGGAGGCCTGGAATTCCTGAGCAATGCTGTTCAAAAAGCGGTGGTGTTAAACAGACTTCCAGAATTCCTGTGATTTTTTTTTTAAACGTCATGGTTTAACAGAAACAAACAAGTGAGGAAAAAAGAGATAACATATTGAAAATACATATTCACTGGGTTATCTCCAGCTCAGAAATGTAGTTGGCTAATGTGACACTGAAAAAATCTTGTACATTATCTTTGATGCACTAAGAATGACAATGTTTATAAGCCTAGTACATCATGACTACACGGAATGCCTAAATTCTTGAAGACAGATGATATGTTCTGTTCCCTTACTTTTGGGGTGTAGGGGGTTGGGTGGGTGGTTTGGTTGGTTGGTTTAATAGCATAAAAATATTAAGTTCTCTAAGAGCTGTTTCGTTGGAAATGATTTACTCACCTACTCCCTTTCCTAGGTTTCTATTGAAACAAGTTCACAGAACCACAGATTGGTAGGGAGATCATCTAGTCCAAGTCCCTGCCAAAGCAGAATCACCTAGAGCAGGTTTCACAGGATCATGTCCAGGAGAGTTTTGAAAGTCTCCAGAGAAGGAGACGCCACAATCTCTCTGGGCAGCCTGTTCCAGGCTCTGTCACCCTCATAGGAAAGAAGTTTTTCCTCATGTTTAGGTGGAACTTCCTGTGTTCTCGTTTGTGCCCATTGCCCCTTGTCCTCTCACAGGGCATCACTGAAAAGAGCCTTTTAGATACTGATAAGCATTGATAAGATCCCCTCTCAGTCTTCTCTTCTCCAGACTAAACAGCCCTGGGTCTCTCAGCCTTTCGTCATGACAGAGATGCTCCAGTCCCTTCATCATCTTTGTAGCCCTCTATTGGACTCTGTTCAGTAATTCCCTGTCACTCTTGAACTGGGGAGCCCAGACCTGAGTGATAGATTCACTGCCAGCTCTCTCCCAAAGCCAGCCAGAGTATAGACAACTGCACTGATTCTTTTGGTGCTCCCAGTAAATTCACAGAAGGATTTTCTGTACATTTTATCGGCTGTCAAGCCACTTCTGCATTAAAATTAATGTAGTTGGGTAGGGATATAATTTTAAACACTGCTGTAGATGCCTTGCAGTAAATACCAAAGCTGTTTTAAACAGTCTTAGAGGTGCTTTTGTCAGTATAGCATATTTCCCTTGAGGAAGTCATCAAAGGTGTACTGGCAAAAGTGGGGTTTGTTCTACCTGCATAAGAGTTATCGTCACTGTCAGTATAGTTATACCAGGACAGCTATATGAGCAACTCTTTTCTAGTGTGGTAGCTTTTCATATAGTTAACAAACAGAGCCAGAGAAGGGACACAGCTTCCCTTGACAACCTGTCTAAGCCTTGTGTTTCTTCTACAATATCACCTCTGTTAATATTAATAATGTCATGGCCTGTTGCAGTGGAATACATTGCCTTTCACTCTCTTCCCTTCAGCTTTATTGACTTTCTAAAAATCTTTGATACTACCCAACAATAGGAATCAACCCAGGTATGAACAGGCTGTTCTGCAGAATCCTTGAGGCAGCTGAAGTCTCCCTGTGCTACCATGGAGCTTCTCTCAGTGGGTCAGCTGCAGAGACTGGAAGAGGAGAATTACATATTTGAATAGGCCTGGGACACTTTGCAACGCAGTTAGTAGAAGCAAACATGAGGACATGACATGATCTGACTGATGGCTCCTTAGTACCTTGTATATTTTGGTCCTGATACCTGTCTGTGTTTCTTCAGTTTGTTTTCTTTTTATCAGCTTGGAGGCTGTCTTTTTTTTTTTTTTTTTAATTCCTCCTCTCACAAACAGTGGTCTATTTTCCACATAAGGTGTCTAATCATAGTAATATAATATCCTGTATTTACATAGAAGAATTCATCCCAAAGCACTTTACAGTTTAGGACTGAGATTAGAAGAGGAGCAACTCATACTGGTTAGGAAGCAGGTTGTGCTCTCAGCCTAGGTATTAGTAAAGCATATAGAGTGGAGCCGTAATCTGTTCTCTGGATCCAGGGCAATTTGCTAATAGTTGGAAATATATGGGTATAAGGTGTGCTCTGTTTAGGAAATGTGTTTCAACTGTAGAAAATAAGCAATGGTAGAGAATGTCAGTCCTCTTGCGCATCCCATTCTCTGTTCATAGGCACTAGCTACCAAAAAAGCAATTCTATTGGAAAATTAGAGCGATGCAAAGGTCCTCAGTGAGTATATGGTGGCCTTTGGAGAGCTCTGCCAAGTGATGGCAGAGGGGCTTGAACTAGCCTAAGGTTTGGCTCGAGAGCATGAGAGTAGCATCAGGAGCTTTGCCAGTCAGAATAAGAAGAGCCTGGACACTGATATCTAGAAGGACAGCCAGGCAAGCAGCAGCAGGAGGATCATTGCATATAAGTCAATCCATTTTCAGCATGTCTGTGCAGTTAGTGCATACTGAACAAATTACTTTGATTTGTTTTGTGGATTAAATGGATTTCCAAGTGGTTGCTCACTGGAGGATATGGTAGCTTTGTGATCTCATTCTGACACATTGGCATTGAGGTGTCTGTCTTTATTGTGTGTTTCAGATGGAAAGGATCAAACAAATTTAACCTGGGAAGGAACCAATCCTGCCCTGCAGACCATACGCGTGAGGAACACTGCCTTGAAAGATACTTTACTTGATGCTGTATTACCCAGCACTACTAGCAAAACTCCAAGCAATACATCCAATTTATAGAAAGGACAAATGAAACCTCCACTAAGAAATGAATGAATGACAACGTTGATTTTCAAAAATGTGGTGCAGCAGATAGTAAGCATTCTTCTTCTTTTGTCTCTTTAAAGACTGACATTAAACCCAAGTGCTGTTTGCGTGTGTGGGGCCATATGTAACTCTGAAATTATGGAAATCCTCTATTTTGTTCAGGTCAATTTAAGTGACATAGTAGTAAAAGCCTCTAAACAACACAAATGCTACTGAAGAAGCATAGGCCACACATGCCTTCCTAATTCACCCTGTCACTTCACCAGTCTGGAGGAACCGACAGTCAAATACACAAACACACAGCAGTGCTTGGTGACCACAGCCCATAACATAGTGAAATGTTTGCTTCTGGGTTTTAAGAGAAATTGTAAACCCACTTATTGACTTGACTAAGATGCAATAGTTCAGTGAGCTCTTATTAGGAGTAATTCACTAGAAAATTATCAGAGGTGATTTAACAGAGTTACTAATAGCTGGGCTCTGACAGTTAAGAATGGAAGAAGAGAGAGCAATCCAAAAGGTGAGAAGATCAGTGTGTATTACAGCTGCTTAGCTTCCTCTGTCTTCAAAGCACTTCACAAGTTCTCACAGCGTGACTGCAAATCACAGAACTATTTACTCACCTTACAGACTTAGAGAATATATGACTTGCTCAAGGCTGCCGAAGGCATCGCTGGCTGCGCTGTGATGGGGATCAGGTTGTTCCTGGCTCTCGAGCCTCGCATCCCTAAGGGAAAGCCACAGGTTCAGTTAGTGCCAATTGCTGCTGCACAGGCACCGTTGGCCCAAGAGGCTGGTTCTGTCCTAGGTGGTCACAGGGAGAGCCGCCCTGAGCCACCGCTTGAAAAGCAGAGTAACTTGTACAGAAAGTGGCTGTAGGTCACCCAGCAAGGGAAGCAGCTGCAATAGGGTCTGGGTGGTAATGAGGTAAGCAGGTTGCTGTCTGCTGTTTCTTATGAAGTCTTCAAGTGACAAGGAAGTTCCCAGGGAGCATGTGGCCCCTATTAAACAGTACTGCACACCCTGACCATGGCAGTGCCAGAGACTGAGAAGCTGATGGGACGTGGAAGCTGATGTCTTACCATTCCCAGCCACCAAACAGGGTGGCATGGAGAAGGCTACTCTGCAGCTATCCACTCACGCAGCTTTGGGCTCTCCTTTAACGAGGAAGCTACTCCATTATAAGCTAATACAGTTCACCTTGGGAAGAGCAATTCTCCAGTTTCAGTGTTACTCAGTTTGTGCTTTGAAGAGACCTTTGTAAAATTAATTGGAATTTTGCTTTAACTGAAGTTTAGATTTTCTTCCTGACAGTGCTGCACTACTGGCCGTTCAGTCAAACCCTGCTGAACTTGCTTTTAGCCATTTTATCTGGCTATCTTGTAAATATTTGGTAGAGCACTCAGACACAGAAGTGGTTTTTGCTCTTACAGTCACATGCCTGGTTCCAGGACCTTTCAGAATCACAAAAGACTGAAGGCAAGGAAAATTCCACTGAGACGTATTTGAGTCTCCAGGGAGCAACTGCACTCTGTTTAGACTAAAATTTCTCATTGCTACCTCTCCCTTTTTAAAGAATATGAAAGCATAGAGAGGGGAAACTGGAGCATAGTTTTTTTATTATTCTAAACACTGAAATTCAAGCACTGTTTTGCTGATGTCTCTCATATTGCAGGACCATTTGCAGTTGGAGAGGGAGGTAAGATTTTTAATGCTCTCCACACTACCTGGGAAATTTCCATCTAAGTTCTAAAATATTTTACAAACATTAATGAATTAAAGCCTGATCCCCTTCTCTTCAACCCCATGAAGTGCTAAATGCAGTTTGAAGACGGACTAATGAGACTAAAAAAGTTGTGCCTTGCCTGAAGTCACATGGGCAGTGTGGCAAGAGGACTTGGGTCTTTGAGTCCCAGCTTTCTACCTTACACTACAGGCAACACGTTGTCTCCCTTTTCAAGGCTTGTTGTACTTCCCCTTCTGGGATATAGTGAGAACATGCTGGTATCACACCTTGAGATAACCTCGTTTTTTCTGCCTTGGAACAGAGAGACTACTCACAAGCTCCTGTCCTGTGGGATGAAGAGGTTGAAAAAATCAGAGGAATACGCGGCAGGGAGAAGCAAGTCACTGCTCTGTCTGCTTTGGCCATGTTCTGCTCCGCTGCTGCCAGTGGAGTTAGTGTACTATCAGGAGAAACCTCAAGCATTTTTGTGTGTACTTCTTTAAAATGTTCAGGCAGGACTGTGGTAAAAATGCCATAACCAAAGAGAGAACTTGGCTGTCAAGAAAATTGAACAGATGAGCCAATAAGTCACTCCTCTATTGAATAACTGTGATCTCATTATCCTTCTCTATGTGACCTGCATTTCTTACTGCTTCTTATTATCAGAATCCTATAACTTCTTCTACAGCCTTCTCTTTCACTGCTTCAGAAGAGAGACATAATCTATCAGCCAGTTCCTCTCCAGTGGTATGAGTCAGGTTTTCACCAGGGGAATTAACGGTCAGTTGAAGAGAGTTGTTCCCAACAGGGCTGAGCAAAAAGCAATGTGGAATGAGTCATGAAGTGGAAGAGAAGGAAACAAATCTAGAGATTTAAAGGATTTGAATTATTTCTTTTCCCTTAGCTTCCCTTGTCCACACCCATCTATATCCAGACAGTGACTGGTGTAAGCAGGACTGAGAGTTTCTCCTACTGTGCAAACAAACCTGAAGTCAGTCAGCCCCCAAAACCTGATCAGTGTGTACCAGCTATTCCAGCCTTGGTAGGTGAGAGATGCTGGGAGAAAAATGAGATCGCAGTGCAGCAGCCTCCTCCTGTCTCTCCTGTGACCCTGCGGTGTACCCTGGCACCAGTGCCCTTGGCCTATTCATGCCCATACCTTCTATGTCAAGGCCCCAGTGCTGGTCCTTGGGTACACTTCTTCTGTAGCAGGCTTTCCTGCAGAGGATCTGGGCTCACTGCAAACACTGTGCACAGTGCTCATTTTATTCCCCGCTGAAAGGCAGCCAGGCCTGAGGTGGAACATGGCAAGCGCTTCGCCGCGCCTGGCAACTCCACACAGCTGCTGAAAACAAGTGGGGAAGAAAGTGGTGTACAAACGCAAGGGAATTTTCACATGGGCAGGATGTAATTAGCAGAGCTGGAATTTGGCCAGGATGCTGGGGTTAAAACACTGGCTTGCAGGTAACACACTGGGATCTTTCATAATTCAAATGCTCAGGATCTCCCATTTCCATCTTACCTGGAAGATGTCAGAAGACCGTTCCCTATTTAATGTTCCTGGGCAGCTCTCGAACATCTGACACAAAGGAAAAAGTGTCTAATGGTGCTGCACCTGCAGTGCTTCTGTGCCAGCAACTGCCCACCCTGAACAGCAGCTGAAATGATCACATCCTGACAGAGCTACGGCTGCATCACAGTAAAACACGCCACAGCTGCCTCCCTGCCTTGGGGTTCCCTTCACCCTCATTACTCAGTTTTCAGGCCCCATATCCCCACCAAGCAGAAAGAAAAGATGATAAAATTAGGGCAGCCCCTCACAGGTAACAGATAAGAGAGAGAATATTGCCATTAGGTGCTGCTTCAACCTGATTATCTGCGCTTGAAATAGTACCAAATCGGTATCGGACATCAAAGAATTAATTAGATGAAATGCTTCTCCCCAGTGCAGATGAGTGAGCTTTCCAAGTGGCCTTGCTGGTAATACACAGTGTGTTAAGAGCTCGTGTCTCCTCCTTCCTTCCAGCAGAGAAATCACGTTCAAAACAGCAAAACATTTTTTTCCCCTTCGTGATCTCACTTTCCGTATAAGCAATCTGTGTTTACTACGAGGATGTTAAATGACCATAGAAGGTCAGGGAAGCCATTCATGGACCTCACGTGTGGAAAGTCCGCATGACGTTGCTACCACAATGTGGCCCACAGTCTGAAATATAAATAATTGTAAACCTTTAACCCCTCGTCCGTCAGACCTGCAGACTGCGTACAGTTGGAAGAGCTGCCTTGCTCCCTGTAGTGCGGTGCATGCAAGCAAAACAAGAGGTGTCCCTGCCAGCCAAGAACACGTAATCTCTGCGTCAGTCATAAAAAAAGGACCCCCTGCTATGCGTGTGAGGGCTCCCTGTTTCAGCTTTTGGTTTGATTGGGTTTTTTTATGCCCAGGCTGCCATGTGAAACCCCCTCTTTGTCAAGTGTTGCTTAATGCAACCCCCGATGAAACTTGCTGAGAGCACCTCAGTCAGTGGGATAACAGACCTACAGGCTGACTCGAACAGCAGAGTGGGCTGGGGACAGTAAAGTACAGGCAGCTGCAGGCAACAGGAAATCCAGCACTAATAAATAAAACGTCTTATAGACAGAAAGAGGAAATAAACAGCAGCAGCACAAACTGAGAGGAAAGAAGAGAGGAACACAGCATAACTGTGGCGCGGGAATCACTGCATTACAGTGAGCTTATTTTTACAGAATGTTGTCCCAGTTTGTTATGTGTTCAGACTGCAAAAAAAAGCGGGGGAGTGCGAGGACTACTCAAAGAGAGGGTCTCTATCAGAAGAAGTTGTCAACAACCACTGTAATTAAGGAAGCAGCCAGAGCACACACAACCTGAGCCGCCGCCAAAGTGAAATGAAAGCATTTTTTGTTTGCAGCCATAGCCCCGAAGGGTAATAAAAGATGGTTCTGCCGTGCCAAGTGAGGAGCTGCAGGGACACCGTTTCTAGATGGCGAATGCCCTGCTCCCATCTTTCCAAAATTACACGCCGCGAGGAGGCAGCAAGTTATTCTTCCTACGTGCACTTTTGAAGCACGTGCCCGCATCCCCTGTCTGACCGCAGCAGCCACCTCGGGAGACCAGCCACCAGGCAGGTGAGCCCTGACCACCATGGTAACAATGGAGGTGGCACCGCCTGAGCCCTGGCCCCCACCCGACAGGCTGTTCTTGTGCTGCTTGGTCCAGATTGCTGAATCAGCAACCCTTCATCTTTCCCCCTTGCACTCAGCTATGGGTGCGCAACGGCCCCACAGCATTGCCACCACCAGTGGGAGCTGCCCCGTTCAGAAGAGCTGCACCCCGCTCTCCTCCTGAGGGCAGCTGCCTTTAGGAGGCTTGCTGGTGCCTTGGCAGGGAGCTTTGTGCCTATCTTGTCCAAACAGTGCTCTTCTTGCTGCTGGTAGCATCTATCACCTGGAATGGCTGCGTGGCCTGCGCCCGTGCGGTGGTGTGTGGGCTGGCAGAGCCGAGGGGGTTGACACGGACCTTCTCGGCTGTGGGACAGTATCAGCAGGCTTCCACTGGTGGCCGTAGAAACTCGTGTGCAGGTTCAGCGAAGGGAAAGAAGTCATTCACAAATTGCGTGCATTTTTCTGAATTCATTCATTGAGTGGCGTTTGCCTTTCATCCTCCCCCCGAGCCCTCTGCGCATTGCTGGCATTCTCTCCCAATCCCATCTAATAATTCCCAGGTCTCCGCAAGCCACTGCCTGCCAGTGGAGTCCACGGTCACTGGACCGCCAGCCTGGTCACATGAAAAGTTACATTCAAAGGTTTAATGCTTTCTCCTGACCCCAACCTCATTCCTGTGAATCCCCTGCAGTGTTTTCCTGATCAGGTGCCAGGGAAGCTTTGCGCTGGGCAGGGGGCTAAGAAGGTGACTATTTAGCTGCAGCATTTCCAGAGTCTTTGAGCTCTCTCCTAAGCTGTAAATACAAGCCATGGAGCCAGGTGTATATCTAACAAGGTTGCCATTGGGACCTGAAGCAAAAAAACCCCAACCTGCTGCTTTCCAACCAAATGCATATTGCTGTTGCCCCACTTTCTAATGGTTCCAATGCCCCACAACTAATGGTTGATTGCTTCAGCGGGGTATGAAAATCACTTCTTAAAGCCTGTATACAGAGTACACAGTGTAATTTTAACCTTCACTGGACATTGCCAATATGTTTGTTACCAGAAAACAGAAAGAAAATGCAGTCCTTTCCCGAAAGCCTTCCATTGCCAAATTCTAGATGATAGCACAGGTATTTCATACATCGCACAAACCTGTGAAAGTGGCAAAATATTTTCTTTCACATCTCTCCTACCTATGAAATGTCAGAGAAAACACATGCTTTTAGAGAATCTCTATTGGAAGTTATTTTTTATTAAATATAGAAGAAAACCAGAAATGTCCAAAAGCTGTTTCTGATCTACAGGCAGTGACAGTCGTTCCCTTGCTATCGCTGTAACGCAAGGGAGCGGGAGTATCTCCTGCAGAAAAAATTCTCGTTCCCCACCTGAAGCTTCCACGTAGGATTTCACACATGTGACAGTGCACAATTCACAAGTTGCAGCTCAGCTCTGGAGAGCATGGGTATTGTGTCTGGCTGTCAGGGCCCAGCCTTCATCTGGGTTTCACATGGCCCACAGGAAAACGTGCCAGTTGCACCTTCGAGCTGCTCAGTTGGATAATCAAACCCAGCATTTGGTTTCACTTTTGGTTCTTTTGTTTGGGGGGAGGTGTGGGCAGGCTGGTTACACACTCCAACCTATGCATGCATTTTTGTGTGTTTAAGTGAAAGATTATGGGAAAGTTTTACATTACAGTCTGTTTAGATTGTTCTGTTTTAAGCTCCATCGTTACCAACAAAACTTTCAGGAACAAACATAAAAACTCAAAATTGACAATGTTTTTCAAATTCTCTGCTTTTCTCATGCATTCTAAAGTGTAAACTTGTTCTCCTTGACTAGCTGGCTGTTTGATTGTTGCTTTATATTTTATTACATTGTTTAATTCTTAATTGCGAGCCTCCAGAATCATAAAATCTGAGTCTAGTCTCAGTCTCTACACTCAAATGTAACTATGGAAAAGTGGCTTGTCAAACTCTTTAGTGTATAGAGCATTTAACATACTTTGATTAAATTGAGTATTTCCAACTCAGTCCAAACAGGAGACTTGAGAAATCCTGCTTCTCCCAGATGAGAGCAGACCAGAGTAACTGAGGAGTGACTTTTCTCACTGAAAAGCATTAACAAAGTACATGCATAAATACAGGGATTTAATCAGTTGGTGCTGTCTGTTTATTTAAAGGAAAAACTTGTTTAACCCTTCAGAAAGGATACAGGCTACCAGTGAGAATGGAGGTAGGTCTGAATACCCAGATGGTAACTGGTTTGTAGAGGAAAATGCAAGTTGGCGATGCCTGTGGCTGTGATCTGCTGGCATTGCCCACCCTGCCACGTGGTGGCCAGGAGATCAGCGAGGAGAATTTTCCATTTCTGGAAAGTGCAGTGAAACAGAGGAGTCTGGTGATCACTGAACTGTCTCTCCTTCTGGAAGTTGTGTCTTCCAGATACCACTTGACATTCGTTCAGTCAAGTATTTTCACAATTTGAACAAACAAGCAGAAAGTGGTTTTGATTTTCGGCCCCAGCAGGCCATCTGTGAAGCAGAGTAAGTAGAGCAGCACGTGCCACGTCTCTTAAACACCCTTCCTTGCCATGAAACATCCGTGGCATGTTTCCTTTCCTGTGGAAAGGGTTATCATTTCCAGGCCATCAAGTCACCCTTCTCTCTCCACACACCCCTCACCATCCCCAGCCCCACATCGGGCTGGGGTGAAAGGAAACATCACTCTGCTGTTCCCTGTCCTGCTCCCTGTCTGGGGGAGAGGGTGCCACGTGCATGGAAAGCATCGTTTTGGGCATGTTCCTCGTGCATTGTATTTGCAGTCGCTTTACAGTGGCACAAAAGATAAGCGGCAAGCCGATGCACATTCGGAGTTGCCGCAGATCAGGGCGCCACGCAGTTTGGGGAGGTGCCAGAGGAGCTTTTGTCTGCGCTTTCACTGCGGGTTTAAGAAGGGCGATTAGCATTTGGGTCAGAGCACATGGAGCAGCCCTGGCTGGGGTAGGAGAAGTCACACTGCGAGGCCACGGTTGAACGTGGCCACTTTACTGTACCGCCCCGGGTACAAAGCCTACTTGTGTGGGGCGCGTCCCGTTGTGCGTCACGCTTTGGTTGTCAGTGGTGGCCATGGGTTCCTGGGGGGTGACACAATAACCTCTTTATGCTTAAGAGAATAGCAGGCGAATTGCGGGAGGCCGTTGGAAACGGAGCGGCGAAGAAGTGGCTTGGCTTTTGTCCGTCCCTCAAGGTAAGGTGCCCAGGCAGTTGCTGAGCTGCCGCTGATGTGCTGGGAGGAGCCTGCGCATAGAGCAGCATCAAAGGTGACTACGGGACTTTGGGTATCTGAATAGGAGAGGACTTAGGGGAGACACCCATGGAAGACCCTGTGTTACCTCTGTGGCAACAACATGATAAAACTGCTTACTTAGGGTATAGTTTTACAGCAGCTCGCTCTGAAGTCTAGGCCGACTCACTGCCTTCAACACCAGTGCAGCCACACAGAGAATCAGCTCAAAGAGCTGATCTGGCTGAAGATTGAACTGGGTTTTTTTAATTATTTTATTTTAAAAAAGAAAATACTTGCTTTACTAGAATGTCTCAAAATTTCATTCAAAGAGAACTGGACAAATAGGAGTACTAGGAATTTAAAAGGGCCAAACCAGATAAATTTGAAAAAATACTAATACAGACTATTTTAAAATAAAAGCTGGCTAATACATTCAGACTGTATCCATCACTGCCTCCTTTGCCAGCCCCTCAGCCATCCACTCCACAAAGCAGTAAGCCTAAACAATTCAGATATGCTAAGCAAAGCTACTCTGAATATGGCTTCCAGCCTAATAAGACAGAGCCAGTTCCCACGGAAAGCATCAGGAAAGTTTCCTCCAACACTAACAGACATAAGATTGGGTTGCAGACAGCCACGTAACTTTTGACCAAAACGTGAAATTTTTCTAAAGCACTGATAAGAGATTCATGCAGGAGAGCATAGAAACTCTTGACTGGAGCAGTCACATTGCTAAATATCTTTCAAGTGAGCACAATCATTTTTGGAGCATAACACACTCTCACCAGTGATGTGTGCTCTAAGGGGAAAACACAAACCAAAGGTTTTTTAAAGGAAAAAAAAAAGCATTTACAATTTCTTTATTATGGATGTGCAAAAAGACTCCCTCTCAGCTGCTGGGAAAACCAGTTCCTGCTCTGTAGCATTAAAGTACATCCTAATTTTTAGAAAGCATTTGTTAGGCAAAACAGGTTATTTTTTTACAATGCTTTCTTTATTTTTTTGCAATTGGAGTCTTTCTGTTGATGCCATCTGCTTTAGTTGTAGGTATCTTCTGGGAGGTGGTGTCTGTCAGTAAGTCCCACGTGGGTGTCCCCTTAGCTATCTCTCATAGCCGCCCTTCTATAAATCACAGCATATTAAAAAAAAGGGGATAACACTGACATGTGAACTAATCCCCACATCAAAGAGAGCAACCCTCCCTCTTCTAAACACCCGCCCCCCTCCTTTGCTGGGAAAAGTTTAATGCCTAGAAGGTGATTTACACAAAACTTCATCCCAGTTGTTAGGAAACTTGCAGTGCCGCTTGCTTGCCAACTGCAGAAGAAACCTGGGAATCAGGGTAACCACAATAGCTAGCCTGAGGCTTCCAGCATTTGGCAATTCAGAAGAGAAAAAAAAAAAAACAACAACAATTGGCTTGTTGCAGCAAACTTGTGTGTATGTTGATTCCATGCAGGATAGGCATGTGTATAGACAGATGTAAACGTGACTAGTAATGTGGGTCTGTACGGGCACATATATATCTGCATGTGCCTACAAGCACTTGTATAGGCACAGAGTACCTGTCCTAACACATGCACAGGCACACACAGATGCAGACACAAATACCTCTCTATCTGCTGGGAGCAAAGACAACCAACAGGAAATATATATGGAAAACATAAGCCCATATGGGTAATACAACTGTGCATCAGGCGTCGTAGACAAGGAGAGGGATAGCTCTCTGTAGCATGTGCTCTCTTCAAGTGCTCACCCTGTCCTAAGCCTGGTTTTGAGCTAATAGTTCAAATGCTGGGGATATATCGGTAAAGAGAATACTTCTATATAAGACAGGATTACAATGTAAAGTCACTCCTGCCCTTGCCTTTGCAGTACTCCCTGTGCACTGACTAAGCATGCGAGATACTTCCAAATAATTGACTATCTCTGGAATGCAGCTAAAGGGAGGAAGAAATCCCGCTGTCTGGCTAGATAACTCTCTTTTTTGAAATCAGCAGTGAGCCTGTGCATGTGCCGGGTGCACTCCTTCGGATGTGCCAACAAAGCGTATGTAGCGTGGACACAAATTACTCTGGTAGTTCTGTATTGTAATCAGGGAGCAAAAATACTCACCCTCTGTGAAATTAGCTGTATTAAAGTGCTTTTCTGTGAGTATATAAATGCATGTAAACTACTTCCACCAGCATCACTGCTTCTGGTTGATTAATTCAGCCGTGCTTGCTGCTCTCCTCCCCTGCCACCCACCCAGGGAGGCAACAATGCCCTGGGGACAGCATGGCCCCCCCTCCCCACTTCCAGGTCATCCCTCACCTCAGACCAGGGGCCACGAACACCTTGTCTACATAAACCACCCTTGCTGCCAAAAGCAGAACACGAGGATCACTCCCAATTCAAGACAGTGAACTGAAGTGCGAAACAGAGCTGGCTTTGAGAAAAAGCATCGCTTTTGTAGTCGTTGGCTGGGTGTAGTTCCGCTGTGTTCACTGATGCACTTCGGTGTGATTGCACAAGAGCTGAGGAGTGGAAGCAAGTAGCCGAGGGCAGTGAGACACCAAGGCAGCTCCCTTTGGTGGCAAAGGCTGGGTTAAGGCATCCGTGAACATACAGCCTGGGGGGAGAGTGCCAGGCGTGCCAGGACCCCCCATCTCGCACTTCACCAACAGGCCAGGGAGAGCAGGTCAGGGCAGGGCATGTGTGTGGGGAAAGGCAGAGACCAAAGCGGGTGGTGTTCCGGTTACACGCTCCCTCCACATAGATGTGCAGCTCTGCGTGTGTCTGTGCCTGTCCCTTGCCCTGTGTCAAGTGGAGAGGATGTGAAAGAAACCCCAGCGTGGTTGCACCTTCACCTCTAGCACATGGAAAAACAAACACAGCCATTCTCTTGTTTGTTGATTTAGTGCAGGGTGCTCCTTCCATTACAAAACCATTTCCCTGCAGGCAACAGGCTAAAACCTATTTGCTTTATTATTCTGCAAAAGAAAAAGAGGGTTTCAGGAGGCATGCAATCTTCAAGCATCTCTTCTGTTGACAGACAGAGATTGAAAGGAGAGAGCCCTCTCAGCTACCTCTCAGCAAATGTGCCGTGCGTCCCTGACATGCAAAACTTTTCATGTTTTCTAGCTAAGAAACACATGCCACGTATCCTTCTTTCCCCTCTTCTTGAAATACAAATCTTGATATGGGAGAGCTTTGTGTTTAGAAAGTTAGCCATACACTTCATCTCTGGTATTTATATAGAGATGGCTCTGACCACTGAAAGCTGCATCCGAAGCCACGATTCACCGGCCCCAGACATGAATACTTCTGAAAAAGGGGGAGGTTTCCTCAGGGAGATATGTCCATGGAAGCTGTGGATGCTCCATCACTGGATGTGTTCGAGACCAATTTGAATGGGGCTTTGTGCAGCCTGGTCTAGTGGGAGGTGTCCCTGCCTGTGGCAGGGGATTGGAACTAGATGATCCTTAAGGTGCCTTCCAACCCAAACCATTCTGTGAGAATGCTCAGGCTGATGGCTGCCCCTGCTCTCATTTCAGACTGTGTAAACACGAAGCCGACTTTTTGAACTGGCACAGCAGAGTTGGACTCCGGGTGTGAGATACATCCTTGTTCGAAGCAAACACATAGGAAATATATGACAAATCTCTCCTGGCTGTTTTTATTTATGAGGTGCACCTGGCGGCACTTCCTGGTGCTGACTGAGACAAGTTTGGATGAAAACTGCAAGAAGAGCAGGAAAGTTTATCTAGAGCTGGCACCAGTTTTGCTACTCGGCTGAATTAGCTATTTCTGCTGAGTCTTTGTGCCAACACCACCACCCCCCAAAAATAATCAAACTACTCTTGACACCTTTTTTTGTTGGTTAAAATCACCTCTCTGCCAGCCGCTCTTTTAGATGGTAACTCTTCTGGCTGGCCTTTTAGGTGGCTGACACTTTACCCTCCTCCCAAATCCAAACCAACTGCATTAAAAAGGAATGAATTTACACTGCAGGGGGGGAGGGTATCTCAGACAATGTCAAAGGAAAGGGAGATCAAAAAGCTGCTAGTATTGGATACAGGGGTTGTCCTTTCAGCTGCTTTGGGCAATGTCCTTTCAGCACAAGAGAAGCTCAAAAGAATTCCGTTAATCTGTTGTTAAACAGAGAGTCTGTGATGGGAGACAGGTCTGTCATCGTCTGGGCAGGGAGCTGAGCCTGTCTGTAATGGCTCTGAGCTCCTTCGCCCTGCCCCAGCATTTCATACCCGTGGCAGCAGTAAGTTCATTGCACCTTGCTGGTCTGGCACTGACCGTCTCTCAGCCCTGCGACGCCAGGATCCTTTCCTTCCAGCTGCTCTCAGGAGAGGTAGCAGCACTCGGCATGGGCACTGCCGTAGCACAGGACACACGGAAGCTGCCACGGCCAGAAACGTCTCTCTGTAGCTCTCCTGTACAAGGTACTTCGGACAAGCGTGATAGTGCCTCTCAGGGCACTGGCGGTGGCCAACCTGCTGCTGGTGGTGATTTCAAAGAGTTCGGAGGTCAACATGAGTCCTAAAGCAAGAGCTTCAGCGTGACTTCCAGCTGTAAGTCTTTAAGACCTGTAAGAGCAGTCTGTCCCATGCTAAGGTGTGGGGCCCCACGAATACCCGCAGACATGCTTTCCAGAGCCACACTGCTCAGTGCGACAGAGCAACTCTGAATATTGAATAGAAACAGTGAGTAGCCCACAGGCCTACTGGCTGAGATACCACAACATCAGAAATAGCTCCGGCAGGTTGAGAGGTTAACAGTAAAAGTATGTCTATAGATTGCAGGAAACGTAGGAGTGGTTTAATTTAGCAAAATGTAGCTACGCAAGTTTGAAGAAGGCCAAAAGGTAAGGACTAGGGCTCTGTGCTGGGAGCCTGCAAGGTTGTGAATTGTGAGGACCTTGGATGGACACAACATGCCAACTCCCATCAGAGACTTTCCTCCCTTCTCCGAGTCAGCTGCAGATGTCAGTACTAGCAGAGCAGGGTCGCAGCTGCCAGAGCACCACAGGGTGCTCAGTTGGTTGGGGTTTTTTGAAGTCTCCCACCTAATCTGTTTTCCTATATCGTGTTCTACTATGAACATAACATCCTGCTTTGGATTGTGTGGCACATGTGTTGATCACAAGAGCTTACTGCTTCTTTGGCTGTAGAGAATGTGCATGTATAGATAGATACATGTGTGTATATGTATATGTATGTTTCTAATTTGAAAAAGAAAAAAAGACATCTTCAACAAAAATTTCCAAATCTGTATATTTTTTTTCCTTGCCTTCCTTTTCTGCTGCTTTTGGGCTTAGCACACTGGCAGTGTGCTCTGAGTAACGGGTTAATTCCCCTCCCGGTGACTCATTTCTAAGGTCTCCCAGGCAGGATTCAGAATGGTGGTGTCAGCGGCTGCGCAAGGGCTGTTTAAATGTCTCCCCATGTACTGGGGAGTGAAGCACTGATTCCGGGCAGCAGCACTAGGAATGTCAGGGTTTGTTTAACATTCACTGGGGATCTTCCTAAAAAGTCAATGTGCCTCTCTACGTTTTTGTGGACTGGCTGAGCATTACTGTGCAGTTGGTTCAGCTTTTATTTTAGCTCATGAGGAGCATTGTCCTGTGAAAGGGAACCTTCTCTTTTTGATTTAATGGCAGACTGTGTCACCGTAATTTGAGTTTAAATTAGCTACTGCCGAGCCTTTCACAAGTGAATCCAATGCGCATGCATTTTCTCCATAACAAATTTGACTGTCTGGAGAAACAAAGGTGGATAATTAAGCTCACAACAGTTTATCAGGACAGGGCCTAGGCATGGCCTAAAACCTCAACAAGTTAGTGCCTTTATTTCTGGATGCTTACCAAAAACAAATCTTTGACTTGGTGCGGCTTGCCCATTCTGGATAATCTGGCTCTCTGAGTCCCTGGGTAGGCTGCTCGGCTCTGCTGCGGGACGTCGGCACCTCGGCACGGCTGGGAGGAATGCCAGACGAGCAGACACCGCTCCAGGGTAACCAGCCATGCCAAATCAAATGCATAACTCAACGAGATTATGGTTAAATCTGGAAGATATATTTCTCTCCAGCCAATGCATGAGATAGGAGGACCTTTTGTACTTTGAAATTGTACTTTGAAAATTAATTAATGTTTATCAGATGTAAAATGCAGCACTAGCTACTTCACATAGCATGCCTTTAAGCATTGCATCGCTATTCTTTCTTAAGCACACGCTACAGCCAGGCAGACTGAGGCAGGTGATTGCAAGTCTCTCTGTCCTGGGTTCCCTCCAGGTTAATTATCACCAGCAGCTGCTGGCCCAAGCACTTGGGAGGGGCCTCAGCTGGAAGAAACAACCCAACCAGCCAATGGTAGTTGGTACCACACTGGGTCATGCACCTATATAAGGGGAGGGCTGGCCCAGGGTGGGGTTGCCTATTTTCAACTTGCTTCAGTGTGGCCAGAGCGGGGAAGGAGGCCCAGGTATAGCCTATCACTTGCTTTGTCTCTCACTTCATTAGTACCATCATCAGTACTGTTGTTTTCTTCTCAATTTGTGTTGTTTTATTAAACTGTCCTTATCTCAACTCCCAGGCTCTTACCTTTTTTCTTCCTCCTGATTTTCCTTACCATCCCCCAGGAAGGGGTGTGGAGGGGCAGGGGGAAGCAGTGGTGTTTAGCTTTTGTCAGAGGCTAAATGACTACAGTCCTTTTTTGATGCTCAATGTAGAGCTCAAAGGGTTGAGAGAAAGACAAATCTGACCAGAGTGTGTTAAAAAAGTTTTGTTATATACACTTTTTATATTGGTTAAACAGTGCATGTTCACTGTGCTGGTCCATCTGTTTGCCTGGTGGTGTTCCATAAGCCCTCATATGCACTATGTGCTCCCTGTGGTGCTGTTCATCATCTTGGGGAAATGGGTTAGGACTGTTGTGTTGCTATATCGGATACTGTCAGCCGATGGTAGGATTCTACCCCAATCAGGAAGTTAAGCCGGTACGTGGACAGCCTTGTCGTTTATTAGTAATCTTGCCCAATCTCTGGGCAAGATAGAGGAGGAGACTCTCTCAGCTTCTGAGAATTTTAAGTATTCTTGGGATATCCAGGCCAGCATGTTCTTGCTGTGTCTCCTGAATGTGTCCTGGATCTTGTATAGGATCAAACAAAATTTTTTTCAGGAATATCTGCCCAGAGGCTGGATAGTTATGAGTGGCAGGGTGTGGGAGAGTATAGGCAAGTGTCTAAGGCAGTCGTCACCTCCAGTGTTTTGGAATCTCACCCCTGAACAACTGCAGAACCCTGATAAACTAGTGAAATATTTGGGAAAAGTATGTTGGCAGTCTGGCAATTCCAGAGGGACTCAGATCACTGCGGTGTGCTGCAGTCTAGCCCATGCCTACTGAGTTCTCTTCAACACGATTCAGTGCCCTCAAGGGCAAGAGAAGGTCTCTGGACCCAAAACCAAGCCAGCAGGCACTGCAGCTATTCCAGCCCTCGCGACAAGCGCTGTGGCCACTCGAATCCCAGCATCTGGTGCTGCAGTTGAAGCAGAGAATCAACTCCTGCTGGTATCAGTCACCTCAACAGAGAAAAAGAAATATACAAAAAAAATCAGTTTGCTCTGCAAGGGATGATGATGAACCAGCATCATCACAAGAACAGGAAGAAGAGCCGGAGGTGATCACCCAATTCACTGTCCCTGAGTGAATGACTTCAGGTGAGCAGATTATCATCTGGCTGCTCCGATGCTGGGATAATGGGGCTGGTAGTTTGGAATTAGAGGGGAAAGAGGCCAAGCAACTGGTATCCTTGTCTAGGGAAGAGGACATTGCCAAGGAGATCAGAAAACAGATGCAATCCCTCAGCCTTAAAGATGTTGTTACACATTATCCAGGCAAGTGGACCCCTATGGAGAAAGGTGTTCAGTGCCTGAGAGAAGAATTAGCGGTACTGGAGATGATTTATAGTCAGGAAAATGAGCAGTTGCACTCAGACCCAGATGAAGTTCAATGCACACCATGCGTGTGGTAGAAGTTCCAACAGAGAGCACCATCACCATATGTCAATTCACTGGCAATACTGTGCTGGAAAGATGCCCTGGGACAAACAGTGGATGAAAGGGCTGGTGTAGGAAGTCTCTCTTACTCCCTTTGGGCCTGTGTTTTCAGCCATGGAGGAGCTGTCCCAGGAGGGCCAGCAACTCAAAAAGGACAAATCCTGCTCTCCACCTGCACAGGCCCGTGTTTTGGCTCTTAAGAGTAGATGCTTCCCTGCCCAAGAGAGAGAATATGGGAGACACACACCATGTGGTACCCTGTGGTTCTATTTGTGACCGTGGAGAGGACATGAAGTGGGATGGAAAACTCGCTTCAATCCTTGCTGCACGAGTATCTGAGTTGTAGAGAGGAAAAACAATTGCAAAAGGGGATTCTTCTAAGAACACTCCCCAGTTTTCCAGTGGAAAAATTGCCAGAGTGGAAGGATTGAGCTTGCTTCTGATCCTTTTGAGGGTACCTCTAAGTCATTTTCACAAGAAGTTAGTGACTCTGATCAGGATTAGAGGGGCCATGCCTCCAGCCAGGTGGAGGAAAAGGACAGCTGGGTTTAAACCATAAGTCACCAACAGCAAACACCCCTCAGCTGGATGCCAGCTTTTAAAATCCATCCAAGCTGTAAACTGGCCTGGCCGTGGTGCAAGGCCAGGCCCATTAGCACAAGGCCAGGCACAGCCACCTTACCCATGGCTGTTTACACAGCCACCTGGTTTAAGAAACAAAAGATAATCACACAGTGATTTTTTTTTTTCTGATGGCATCTTTGCTCCTAAGTTGCACCAGAGTTTGGAAAACACCTGTGCTCATCTCTCCCCACCATGGCCTGCTTTCCTGCTAGTACTTAGCTGCTCATGAGGAGGTCTGCCAGGGCAGGTGAGCTGCACCATGTCCAGGTAGTGTGGGCACCTCGCTCCTCACTGCTGCTGGCTGTACTTGCTCCATCACCGTGAGGCGAATCCCCCTGCCAGGGCACTGTGAGAGGGTAAATCCAACGTACTTGGACTTGGCAGCAGTACCTTGAGACCACCATGGCGGGGGCTTCCCAGAGGTTTGGCTCCTGAGGCTGCAGGCTCTGGATAGCTTCCACCCCAAATGTATGTCACATTTCCTTCCAGCAAAAGCAAAATATTTACATTGAGACAGGGTCACCCAGCAGCCACTGCTATCGAAAGCTGGAAGCGGCTGCAGTACTATAAACTGAGAGGCATAAGGGTGGAGGGGATTAGCAGGGGCCTCCAAAATAAATCACACAGCTGGCTGGTGGCCGCTGCTGGGAGTGGTGGGCACTGGGGAGGTGGGTGCTGGATGGGTGCCCTTGTGGAGGGATGAGGATGGGCTGGCAGCTGCCTAGTCAGACCAAGAGCTCAGGGAGAGTGGGTTGGGTGGTTACAGTGGAGCAGAGCTAGTGCCAGCAGCAAGGGAAGGCAGATTTGCAGAGCCTGGACAGAAGCATCCAGTGTCCCCACCAGCCACCCTTCCCATCGGTCCCCATGCAGCCCCAGCACAGTCGGTACCTGAGGCTATGGCCACACCAACCTCACTTCTTTACCTGCCTTGAAGGAGATGTTGGAAATAGTCCTTCTGTTCTGCAGGAGTGTTTGGGACACAGTTAAATCAGCCTGGAAGTTGCTAGGCTAGACCTGCCCTATGAAAAGGCACTGAATTCAGTAATTTAAACCCATAAGCTTGAACTACAGGACTCACAGCCCCTGTATTCCCAAGGGAAAGACTGGCAGATTCCCATTGTAGTAGCTTGCACACAGAAGGCCTTCTTGAGACAACTCTTCCCACCTCCTCACAGCCTAAATCTCCCATATGCTGCCCAAATTTTCTTCTTTATCCTCTGTTTCACTGCTGATCAGCACCCAAAACCCTTGCTGCACACTGCAACAAGCGCATACAAGTCACCAGATAAAGTGCCTGGCAACTCCTGGCCACCTACCCACCAACTTCTCCTCAGCTCAGGCTGTCCCTCTCCCTTCCACCCATTTGCCCAAAGTGGTGACCCATGGCTGGGTTTCATGTATGACTGTGGCTTGCAGACACCAGAACGGTTCCATCAGGCAGTAAGCAGAGTGGTGCTCAGTTTGTATGCCTTGAACCCACTGCAGAGGCATGAGGACACAGAGCCTGCCAGTGCCTGGGCTGCTTCAGACAGCGTTTGCTCACCTGCTGAGATAGACATCAACATCAGGCATGAGCCACAGTGGAGATGGTTCCATCTCCAGCCCCTCTGATCAAACAAGCCCGTAAGCAGCAGCAGGTAGCTTTGAATGATCCCACAACCTCTTCTTCTTTTGTTACACTGCTGCCACTCTCCCATCAAGGTTCATGAGAAAGCATGTGGAGTAACCAAAATATTAACAGGACTTTGCAGATATTCTTGGCTAAGGAAGCTGTAACAGCGCTTTTTGCATCCACTGGAACTTCTCATAATGATTATGACAGTGTCAATATCTGAGATGTGAGAATGGGGCTAAAGCAGGAGAGGGTGACGTTTGGCCACTCTCTACCACTTGGGATATAGGGTTTTCCCCTGCTTTGTAGAGAAGTTGGTTTATGCTGGTTAGTAAGCTATTAGGTATGCAAGGCATAACTACAGCAGAAGGGGATTTCTGTGTGGGAGGAACAGTATGATTCAGATTGTCTCGTCAGCCTTGCGAAACAAAATGTCCAGTCAACAAGAATACACTTCTGCGATCTAGCCACTCATTTCTCTGCCTTTATTTTGTGCACTTAGCCATAACCCCAGTGCACTGGGAACTGGAAATCAGCCTAGCAAGATACAGGAGGATTGGTCAAGAAAATGGGAGTTTACAGAAGCACCAAGATGACCTAATAGTGTTTTCCTCACTGGGAGAGATGTCCGGAGCATGACAAGGGGAAGGAGGGAGCGAAAGCTCTCCTCGAGCACCTGACCATCACCTCCTCACACAAGCACCTACTGTGTTGGGTTGGTTGTCTAGAAGGGCTCATTAATACAGCTGAGGTAAGAAGTTGGCCGTTGCTGGATGGTTATTTTAAAGCAGCCTTTAGGAATGTCCCAACCTGCATTTTCTGGGGTTGCAAAGGAGGATGGTGAGGGTAGCGGAAAAGCACTGATTTCAAGAAAAGCTGTTCTAAGTTGAAAATCTACCTGAGAGTGTCCATCACTGTCTTACAGGTAAAAACACTTTTTGGAATGGTGCACTTGTTCCTTAAAAATAAAATTATCTCAGGACCATTTTCCTCTCCAAAACCCCTCAAATTTAAGTTAAAACAAAAGAATTCCTGATGTTTTAATGTATGGAAGTTCACAGTATAGGTATCAGCCTGTCCTTCCCAATGATGTCCCCGAGAAAAATCCAAGCCATCCATAACAGACAGTTCCACCTTATCAGGAACCACAAAAAGCAGAATGCCTTAATCTCACGCACATGGGGACTGGGCTAACTCCAGCCGTCACTACAAGTATACAGTGATTTGTTGTTAGCACGTTCCTGACAAGACAAATGGCACACAGGAGGCAAGCGCTCTTCAGCCTCAAAGGCTGTCTCAGAAAGCCCGAAGCTCATGCACTAGTGTGGTGTGCCAGCCTCCTATCTCGGTATCATTAAGCACAGAACTATTACAAGTCTTTGCGTACTTTCCTAGGCTTCACACATTCTTTTCACTTGTATTACTGACATAAAAATTATGCTACGTAGATACATCCTTGTGAAGCCACCTAAAAGGCAGTCTGCATGTGTCATATTGTCAGTACTTTCGTCACCCTCAGGAAAGGAGGGGGAAGCAGGCAGGCTGCAGCTTGCTTGCTTAATAACGTGCAAAACCTTTAAGGCTCAGTTTACAGTAAGGGTTTTGGCTCCAAGTTCCAGTTATGAAGCAAGGAGTCCAAAGACTCTCCCTAGGACCGTACTGGCAAACTCCGATAATGTCTGAAGTGCAATGATGAGGGGCATCCCTGCCAAAAGAACCTGCTGGCTGTAAGATACCAAAAAATAATGCTCTTTAAATAACGAATTTTAAGATTTCCTATCTCAAAAGCAATGTCACTAACAGGTATCACCTCCTCTCCTTCTGGAAGCCCCTTGGGGCTGAGACTAACGCTGTTCCCTTTGTTACAGCACATGGGTCTTATCTGATCAAGGCTTTTGTCCTCTCACGCTCGCTGGCTGTGTGTGTCAGGCTGGCTGCAGTCAAGCCAGGCCTTTGGCGAGCCTTCTGCCAGCCCCGCAGCCCAAGGGAGCGCTTTAGGAGAGACCGGACTAACCAGTTCTGGGGTCTGACCCAGCACTCTATGAAAAAGCTCATATGTCTTGTAATGTCTTAGCAAAGGGATTGAACTCTTGCAAAAGACTATGAAAAAAAATATAATTCCCAAGGAAACACAAGAACATACGATACATTATAAACCTGGAAAAAATTGGTCTGAAGGTGTCAAGGGTTTTTCTACTGAGCTTCATACGGGAGTGCAATTAGGCCTTATATAGCCTGTCCTTGGCCATGCTGCAAGTGGTTTAATGGGGCAATATCCAGCAAACAGAGCAATTAAATTATGCCAACATGAAGGGGCTGTCTTCTTCAGAGCCCCTCAACTCTCCTCCAAATGGCAGTGCTTCCTTTTTCCAGATCTATATACAACATGATGGTTCAGGGCATTGCTAGAAATGAAAAGGCTCATTCTTCCTCGCCTTCCTCTTTCAGTGAAAACATATATGATGGGAAACCGCACGCGCGCACACGTGGGTTGGCGTGAGCCCCACTGTAGGCACAGATGGTGTGTCAGAATGAATGGACACACAGAGGTCTCTGTGTAGGTAAGAACATTTACCACGTGTGATGCTGGGAAGAGCACGCATGATTCCAGCTAAAACCCACAAGCCTGGCTGTAAGATGTTGTAACGCTGCTCGTATGTCAGTCTTAAAGCTTTGTGCCATTGGGACGGTGTCAGCTGAAGTTCAAAGATGAGAGAGGCTGTAGGTAGGAAACAATTTCTAAATCAACTTGTGCAGTGGATTTCTGCAAGTGTGATTAAGATACCTGCAGCAGACAAGGCCATCAGATCTAAATGAGTCCTTTTTTATCTGATTTTTCTAATTAGTGCCTATTTTACAGAGTGGTAGACAAATATCTGCTTGTCCTAGTCAAATGTCTTTTGAAGACATTATCTGAAGAAATTAATTCATTTAACATCAGCAGAATTTCATAATATTTTACTTCACATGTGGTCCGTTCTCCTATACTACTCCTACTTGGGGACAATACATTGTCGATGGACAAGTAGCCATTCTTCCCACTTTTTCATTCTCTACTGGCCTCTTTAAGATCTCCCATTCTAGATTTGCATAATTTCTAGCATGGTAATTTCTAGCTCAAGTAAAATCAAGAAACTTCCTCTCTTCTTTCCTTCTGGTCTTTAAAGCATTCTAGAAAGCCCAGGCACCCTGCTGCCCAGCCCCTGGCTCTGTCTTCCAAAAGGCCTTGTCTTCATTTCTCTGCTCTGTCCGGGGATTTTCGTCTGCACTCCACTGTGTATGTCAATGATTCTTCCCAGTCATTTTGTCCTCTCTGCTCCTCTGATTTACACAAAGTTGGAAGGCTGCAGGTGAAGATGAGATCCTCCCCAACTTTCCCTTTGGCAGGCTTTGCTGCCTTTGAGGATGCTGCTGGTCTTTGATGTGGGGATGAGCAGTCAGAGTAAGGCTGAGAGGGATGTTCTCCAAACTTGACCTAGACTGGGAAATACAATTCCCTTGGAGAGCTTTCTTTTTACAAGACTGAAGGCCCAGGTTTTATTCAGGTTCCTTGCAGCTGGATGGTTCATGCACACTTACAAATTGTTGGTTATATATAAAGCTCTATTTTTTTCTGAAGCTCAGGTAACATTTACTGGTTAACACCTTTCCTGAACTCCTTATTGGGGAGAAAAAAACCAAACCAGCAACCCACAAATCCATGCCAGTTTCAACACCTTTGCCTTTGTGATTGACACCTTCCCTCCTCTGCTGGGTTAAGACCGCTGCAAGTGGGAATTCCTTCTCCTGAATTAATTAACTCTGTATTGTTATTGCCTTTGATCTACTGCCATAGGAACGGGAATGAGCACTGGAAAACCTCCATTGGTGTGCATTTCTTACGTAAATAGCTCTGGACAGAATATTAAAGGAATCATTTAGAAGATGGTGGGCAGAAATAGTCCCTTCCCCAAAGCTGCCCTTGAGAGTGATGCTCACTGTGGAAACTGCCTGGGCATGGTTACAGACCTCTAGTGGCTCTGTTTATATAGCTCCTCGCGCTTCCTAATTGCTCACCAGCACAGTATTTTGGAAAGCCGTATAGAGATTTCCCATAAGGATTACAACACAGTGTCATTTCATCTTCCCTGCATTTCCCATCCCTTGTCTGTTTTATTTTCCTCACCATAACATCCGTCCCACATCGCTGAGAGATTTCACAATTGGAAACCTCCTATAAATTATGACACGAAGTTAAAGGACTTCAGTGTTTGCTCTCTGCTATTTTTTTCAAGGGACATTGGGTTAGCCACCTCTTTAAAATAAGCCTTCTCTTTTTTTCTATTTATATACTGATGTTTGTAAAAACTGTCTTTAGAAACTAAAAAAAATATGAGTATTTTTGTCCTTCCTGCTTCTACCCTTTTCCACTTATCTTCCATTGATTTCCTAGAGAAACACAAACTTCTGGAAGTGCTTGCAAGAAATAATCTTTAGCAGGCTCTGTCCCTAATGGCCTGCAGGGACTCCAGATAAAAAACAATTGCTCACATTTCTGTTCCCCCGCGTCTGACGGAGACTGTGGCAGCGTTAGCACTGCTAGTGCCAGCCTGTGTCACCAGTGCCAGGGTTGCGGGCTGAACCGGCCCCTGGTTCCCACCAAAATGGAAGGAAGAATTCTTGAATAAACAGAGCTGGATGGCCAGCTCTGCTTGGCTCTGCCGGAGGCTGCGAGTAGTGTGCGATCCTACCAGCTGCCAGAGTTTCAGTACAACAGACTGGTTTGTACAGATCAAGGCTTTCAAGGTATCATCACCACGTAAGGCCCAGAGACATTGAAATGTGAGATAAAACGTGCAGGACTATATTCTCATGATCCAAGGATGTTTCAGTCTTCGGTGACTTTACCTGCCAGTGCAGTCTTTTTCCTCCAAACCAGAGAGCAGCATATACAACGCCTGCAGGACTCCTCTTGGCTCTCACTCACAAATGAGAGCATTACAGACCACAAACGTGGAGTTCTTGCAGCACCCCACAACAGCAGCCTTGCTTCCTCCAGCAGCCAGGAGAGACTCAGAGACTTACACGGCTGGAAGGGATCTCAGAAGATCACTTAGTCCAGACTCATGTCCCATGACAGGATCGTTAAATACTTATGTCATTCTTGGCAAACGCTTGTATAACCTCTTCCTAAACACAGAATGGCGATTCCACACCCTCCTCAGATACTTCTATGTGTCATTATCCTTACTGCTTGCTGACTTCTAATATCCAACCTTGGTCTCCTTTTCTGTAATTTAAGATCATTGTTTGTCCTATCCATCATGGATACAGAGAACAGTTTATTCCCCTTTCCTTCGCAGCCACTTTTAACATATTTGACAGCGGTAACCCTATCTCCCTCAGTCTTCTCTAGACTAAAGAAAGTCAGTTTGATCATTCTTCCCTCCTAGCTCTGGTTTTCAAGACCTCTGATTATACCCGAGCTGTCCTCTGGACCTTGTCTTGAGCACAGCACCCAGGGCAGGACATCACACTCCAACTGCAGCCTCACAGAGAGCTGAGCAGAAGGATTATTTGTAGGGTACCTGCCTAATGCACATATCCTAGTAGGGCATTTGCCCTTTTTGCATTAGCAATTAACTCATATTTGGATTATGACTTAGAACATCTCTCAGATCTTTTTATGCAGAGTTGCTACTTGGGCAACAATTCACTACCCTATATAAATAGAATTAATTATTCCTGTTGATGCCCATGTATAGAAACCAAGAACTGTCCTTAATGAAATGAATTCTACTTTTAAGACCATTTATCGAAATACTTTTTAATTCTAATTTTTATTCCCCTAGATTTGAAGGGGTAAGGGGTTAATAATCTCATGCTTGCCTGTGACAAACTGGGGCAGCACATCAGGGGCAGAGAGAGGGATGGAGTGCTAGTGAGGGCTCTCAACTTGTTGCCCTGAGGCAAGCCAGGGAAGATGCACCGAGACACCCCAAAGGAATCAAGAGGGATTCGCCTAAGAGGGTGACAGGACCAGCCCAGCTGAAGTGCCTGTATGCAAATGCACGCAGCTTGAGCAATAAACAGGACCAATTAAGGGCTACTGTGCTGCTGGAAAGCCATGACATAGTGGCTATTACTGAAACTTGGTGGGATGATTCCCATGACTGGAATGCAGGGATAGACAGGTACAAGCTCTTTAGGAAGGACAGGCAGGGGAGGGGAGGGGAGGGGAGGAAGGGTTGCCCTCTACATCAGTGACCAGCTGGAATCAATGGAGCTCCACCTGGGGAAGGATGACGAGCTGGTTGAGAGCGTACGGGTTAAGATTAAATGGAAGACAAGNGGGTTAAGATTAAATGGAAGACAAGGGAAGGTGATGTTACAGTAGGCGTCTGCTACAGGCCACCTGACCAGCAGAACCAAGCAGATGAGGCCCTCCATAGGCAGACAGAAGTGGTTTTGCATTCACACGCCCTGGTCCTTATGGGTGATTTCAACCACCCTGACATCTGC
>VWZK01022029.1:0-69360 GCA_013396935.1 Baryphthengus martii | reverse complement strand
CTTTTTATTCTCCGTTTTTCTCCTTTTTTCTTTCCAGGACTGTGTTCTGGGTCTGACTGATGAATTAAAGACCCCCAATAGCCTTCATCCTGTAGATTTTGTCACCACCATCCATAGCAAGAGCTGCAGGATGGATGTGAAGTTGGTGCTTTGCTTGCTCTGTTGGTTTGTTGGGTTTTTTTTTCCCTGGTGAAGGGAATTCTGGACACTGGGTGGCCGTGGTTGGGCTGCCGCAAGTCTTTTCCTAACTAGATCCTGGAAATGATCCGGCTGTGTTGCAAGCCTGCCATCCCCTCTTCCAGGCTGTAATAAACAGTTCCAATGAAGGGTCAGGCACAGACACACAGATTTCTCGTGGTGGGATTACAGGATGAGGCGAGTGAGGTGGCACGCTTCAGGCGATGGAACATCAAAGAGGTCATTCCCACTGGTGTGGCAAGTGCAGAAAGGGATGGTTAGCCAATAATTGCTAATTTGCATAGAGCTCTTAGTGATTGAGTTGAAGCCTCTGCTTGCACCCTTTTGTCTACCAGCAGATCTGACCAGAGTTGGGCTTGTTCAGCCTGGAGAAGAGAAGGCTCCGTGGAGACCTCGTGACCTTTCAGGGCTTCAGGGGGCCTGTCAGAAAGATGGGGACAGACTTTTGAGCAGGGCCTGTTGGGACAGGACAAGGGGTGATGGGTTGAAACTAAAAGAGGGAGATTTAAACTGGAGAGAAGGGAGAGATTGTTGGTGCTGAGGGTGGTGAGAGCCTGGCCCAGGTTGCCCCAAGAGGTGGTCGCTGCCCCATCCCTGGCCCCATCACAGGGGAGGTTGGATGGGGCTCTGAGCAACCTGCTCTAGTTGCAGATGTCCCTGCTCCCTGCAGGGGGGTTGGACTTAGGTGACCTTGGCAGGTCCCTTCCCACCCAAACCAGTCTGTGATTGTATGAGTATTTGGGAGCACTATCCTAAGTAGACAGCATGATAATTATCCAAATGAGTACCCTGCTTGTTTCTTGAATTAGATGACCAATGCTTAAGCAACCAAGGGTTTTGGGAGAGGATGGAGGAAGGGAGAGACAGAGCAGTGGAAAGTAGTATCACTTCCCAGTCTGCATTCTGAGAACTGAACTTTCGGTCTTTCTCTCTTCTGCCGACCTACATGGTCTTTTCCAGAATGTTTGTCTTACCCCTCTCAACACCTTTCCCCTCAATGGCTGATCTTAGCTGCTGATTTGTTTTGCTAAACAAACAGAAATCCCTTTTATAGGCTCTGATCAATTGCTGTGGTCAAATGCTCTGTTTAAATTTTATGAAGGTGACATAATAAGTGGCAGGTTTGTATCTATTTGTTCTAAGCTACATTCCCTTCTGCTGCCACATCCACTTCATCACAGACAGCGCAGCGTTTCTCTGGTAGTGGATAAAGATACTTCTGGAGGAGTTTTTGCTGATGCAGCATCTCTTTAGCCTGATAATACAAACAATTAAAGCATCAGCTGGGAACTGCTCAGGAATTTTTTTTCCCCCTGCTGCTGGTTTTCAATCACTGAAGGCCATTCATGGTAGATAAGCGGGAGCCCAGAATTGTAGCAAGAAATTTCTCTTATTTCACAAGACTGTTGAACTTCCTTTTTTTTTTTTCCCTTGTAATAAAGTTTATTGCTTCCTATATGTTTGTCTGGTGTTACAGGAGGGATACTTTCCACTTGCTGGGTAATTTAGTTCTATAGAATTCTTCAGCTTACACTTCGCGCTCTCATATTTGCTGACTCAGCTCACTTCCTGGATTCTCCACTAATTAACTTGTCCTGGCCCTTCTGCCCATATTTTTATTGAATTGTCATAGTAAGTTTTACTGATGCAGCTCATCCTGTATTTACATCCTTGTAAGATTTAACCACAATTTGATTAGTGGTTGCTTTTCAGAGAGTCCCAGCCTGGTGAGGGTTGGAAGGGCCCTCTGGAGCTCCTCTGGTGCCACCCCCCTGCTCCAGCAGGGTCACCCAGAGCAGGGGGCCCAGCAGCGCAGGGTCCAGGCACCTTTGGAATCTCTCCCGAGAAGGAGACTCCCCAAGCTCTCTGGGCAGCCTGGGCCAGGCTCCAACCCCCTCCCAACAAAGAAGTTGCTCCTCCCGCTCCCAGGGAACCTCCTGGGTTCCAGTTGGTGCCCGGTGCCCCTCGTCCTGGCGCTGGGCACCCCTGAGCAGAGTCTGGCCCCAGCCTCTTGCCCCCTGGGGGCTCTTGAGCTCTTGCTCAGCCTTGCTCAGCTCCCCTCTGGGGCTGCTCTTCTGCAGCTGAACAGCCCCAGGGCTCTCAGCCTTTCCTGGCCACACAGATGCTCCAGGCCCCCCAGCAGCTTCGTAGCCTCCACTGGATTCTTTCCAGCAGTTCCCTGACTTTCCCTTGATTTCAGAATACATACTAGGAACCCAAAAAAATTGTGCAGAAGACAATAAACAAAGATCTTCAACCTCTATGAAAAGAATTTACATTTTGCAGCTTAAAAAACCAGAGACGACTGAAGCAGGACTGTGACAGACAACAATCAAATCCCGACAAGGGTGGAGCACGGACGCCAAGAGCGGTCGCTGATGGTTTGTCGCCGTGCAAGGACTCGATGCCATAAAGTGAACCAGGCAGCTGGGTGAAAACAAAGTAGAGGAAGTACTTCTTCAAAAGGTATGTGTTTGTACTTTGCAGTTTATTGCCGTAGGATGTTGTGCTTTACCAACACCCCAGACGGGTTCAGAACCCGCCGGGAATGACCCATGGACAGTCCAATTAACCAAGCCACCGACAAGCAATTAAACACCAAGCCCTGTGCGCCGTCCCCGCCCCGGGAAGCCTCTGAATTGCAGATTGTCAGGAAGCAGGGGGTGAATTATCCCTGTAAACTGAGATGTTCCATATTCTTCCCTGAAACGACTTGTCGCCGGGCGGTTTTGGAGAAGAGGGAGCTTCATAACATCCTCCAGAGTCATCTCTAAACCAACAAAAGCCAAATTTTCCTTCTTTACAGGGGAGAATCCTGAGAGAGAAAAAAAAACCAACCTAAAAAAATTAAAATTGTATTATCTAATGGGGAGAAAATCAAGTGAAAAATTCGCTGCTCTTGTCCATTAAGGGAGAGTATTGAAAGATATGTTGCAATACTCCTAGATTGTCAGTCCAAAGAGTAAATCATGAAATCAACTGAAATCCTATGAACCCACCACAAAGAAAGGGCCCAACAGCCCTTGTTCCTCATACTTCTGCTTTTTGTCCTTTTCACGTGATGTTTGCAAGTGCTGAGGGACATCTCTAGAGCTTGGCGAAAGAACGGGGACCTGAAGAGACTAAGAAGAATAATAATAAATAAAGGAGTGTGATTGTTTTTGTTACGAGAGAGGGCAGTGTTTTTCGTACTGGTGTTTATTTTCATATTGGTGTTTATTTTCGTACTCGTGTTTATTTTCGTACTCATGTTTATTTTCTTACTGGTGTTTATTTTCATACCAGTGTTTATTTTCTTACTGGTGTTTGGGCTTTTTTTCTTACTAGTGCTTGGATTTTTTTTTTCCCCATACTAGTGTTTGGGCTTTTTCTTAGTAGTGTTTGGGTTTTTTTTCATTCTTAGTGTTTGGGTTTTATTCCATTACTAGCAGCTTGTTTGAAATTTTTTGGTTTGTGTTTTTTTTTTTTTTTTTTTTTTTTTTTTTCCTTACAGGTGATTTTTTTTTTTTTTTCTTGTATCTATCTTTCCAATGTATCCTGGCACTAATTTGATAATGACCTCGCTGCCTTCAAATACACCCAAGGTTATACAAAGGGCTTCCTGCAAGGCTCTGAGTAACCTCACGAAAAAGCACGTGGTGCCTTTGGTTGTGAAGAGTTAGAATGTGAGCTCCCGGGCACAAAAGGAATACGATTTCTTCTTTTCCCCCAGTGAATTGCTTTCTGTGTGGAGAGGAATAGCAGCAAGGCGAGTTTTCAGCTGCGTTCATTTCTATGGGTCTCTCGCTCAAATGGCATCTGATCGTTCTTGGAACGGGCCTCGAGCGTGTGAAAAAAACACAATGGAGAGAAAACAGCTGCAAAAAACTCTATTTATTCCCCCTTCATGTTGAGCTGGGCGCCTGTTTTGAACCACAGTGTACGAAATGTGTGCGGTTTGAACGTAAGTTTTGCCAGTTCCTAAATCTCTGAAGAAACTCTGATGATATTTCGAACTCAGAAATTGGCGTTCGCTTGTAAAATACACCACTTACTTACAACATCCACTTACTCTTCTGGTTTTACTCAGGGTTGCTTTAGCTGCCAGGGATTTATCATTTTGAGTAAAATAGGAGTTATTTTTTCCCCTACTTGTAGTACTTTTCTGTTGAACCTTACTCTGGATTTATCATTTTGAGTAAAGCAGGAGTTATTTTTTCCCCTACTTGTAGTACTTTTCTGTTGAACCTTACTCTGGATTTATCATTTTGAGTAAAGCAGGAGTTATTTTTAACCCTACTTGTAGTGCTTTTCTGTTGAGCATTGCTCTGGATTTGTGAACAGGAAGCGAAGGAAACAAAATTTGCCAACTTTAATTTGTCAAACGAAATCCTACACATCGCAGTGTAAATAAATCTCCCCACCCAGGGGCGTTTGCGTTGCTCCTCGTTACGGCGGTGCCGGTGTATTGAAGGCTATGTCATTGTCTTCTGGGCAGGTCGGTGCAGAGGTAGAACGTGCCCTTCTTATTTGTGTTTAATGGCCAGTTGTGTCCGTAGAGGTGGGAGCTGTGTGCTTCTGCTCCAGAAATCTGAGCCTCAGAGGAAGAAAACACCACAGCATTTGAGTTTTGGAGTTGAAAACACAGCGTAGATGTGTCAACACCGCTTTTGTGAACCTGGGGAAGGGAACTTTTTCTGTTTGCGTTGTCCCTGCCCTTGCAATGAGGGCAAATCTCTTTTCCCTCACAACGCGACAGAATTCTGACGGAGGCTGTTCGAGTAACAGCTTGTGCCAAATGCTGCTCGTGGGTCCGAGTTCGCAGCTAATAAAACTGGAGATTTGCTTTTTGCTGTTCGGGTTTAGAGCCTTGATGGGATGTCAGCGCCGCCTTACGCTAGGTCGGCTTGGATGGGTCAGCAGTTCAGGACGCCTCGTTCCCCTAAAGCATTTCAAAACTACCGAGTGACTCTTAAGCCTTTTTCTGTTTGTAATTGGGACAGACTTTGGTAGTGCTTTTAGGAAAATCAAGCCTTTTTCTCCTTACCCCTTGTCATCTCTTGCTTTTGTGGAGTTCACGTACTTCAGGACAAATCTTCCAAGGAAATCTTTCCTTAAGACTATGCTGTAAAATGTGCATGAAAAGATATTCTGTCATATGTATTAAGATTTTCCTAAAAGATGCCATCCAAAGGACTCTCATCAGTGCTGAGCTGCTCAGCTCAACCTTTGGTGGCAAATCCCAGGAGTGGCAAGTTCAACTAGAAGGGCGTGTAGGAACCCAGAGTACTGCAAAGCGAGAATCTTGGCTCGGAAGAGGGGATTTTCACCATCTCTTCTCCATCAGTGGTTGTATCTCAAGGCAAAAAATCTTTCTCTAGAATTTAGGAAGCCGTGTTTGAAGTAGCCATTGCTTCCAAGTCGAGCAGTCTGAGCTTTCTAAGAGAAAAATGGGAGGGAAAGGCACGACTTGGGTTTATCTCCTGAGAAGTACATCTACAGGGCTATTTGCTTGAGATGTTTTAGGTGAGCTCGTGTAGGGCAAGGCAGAGTCGTGGAAATGCCCCAAAGACTTGAGCAGTCATCAGTGACTGGAAGTACGTGCCTTAGAAGTGGGGAAGAGGGGGAATTTGGTGCGCAAAACATCTTTCAGAAGCGTAACCAGTGACGCTGTGATTCATTTTCTGTTCAAAACTGGTGATGTCACGATGCTGGTGACGTGGGACGCGATGTGGGACGCCGAGCTGCAGCCCTATGAGCAACACGACTTCGAGGAAGGTACTTTTTGTATCGATTGGATGGTTACTCCTGTAGTAGGTTCTGTATTGACTTGGCAGTAATTAGAATTTCATTCTTTCCTTGCCTCCAGCACATTTGCAATGCAAATCAGTCCTTTTAATAAACATAAACCTCTTGTAGGTCATGAAAATAGAACCTGCAAATGATTTTTTGCTTTAAAGGTTGCATTTTCAGTAAGGAGATTTAATTCAAACATGCGTGTTTCTTAGGGATTTGACTTCCTAGCTCTTGAAGGGAGTTCAGGTGCTTCTGAACAAAAGCTCCTTCTCGAGGAGTTCGATCTGAAGACATTTTATTCTTCACAACTGATTTTTAAATGTGAAGATTTCAATACAGGAGGTTATTGTTGCAGTTTCCTGGGCGTAGCATCACAGGACTGGGAGCTGCTGGTGTCCCTCTGGAAGCCTTTGCTGTCATTCCTGGTGCGTTCGTAGGAGATGATGTTCATGATTTCAAGGATTGTGTGGGAACACAAAGCCGATGTAAATACAAGGCATAGATAGTATCAGCCAGGTACCGGCGCTATGAATTTCACACGTTAAACCCTGCCAGTATAAACCAGTAGTTGACTCCATGTGTGGGTTTGCTCAATTGCAGTGCAGGTAAGTTTGTGTTACTGTTTTAAACTGGCCTAAACTGGTGGGGGGAAGGACATCGTTGACCATTTTCTTATTACTGGGAAAGTGGAGGCAAAATAGTTCCTCTGGTGCTGTGTTGATTTTGTTTTTTTTCCTACTACGAGGAAAATGTAGTGTTTTTGGGTTTAGTGAAGTGTCATAGAACGGTTTGGGTTGGAAGGGACCTTAAAGCTCATCCAGTTCCAACTCTCCTGCCATGGGCAGGGACACCTCCCACCAGAGCAGGTTGCTCAGATCCCCATCCATCGTGGCCTTGCACACATCCAGGGCTGGAGCATCCACGGCTTCCCTGAGCAACCTGTTCCAGAGTCTCACCACCCTCAGAGTGAAGAACATCTTCCTAATTTCTCATCTACATCTCCCCTCTTTCATTAATTATGTAATTAATATTGTTAAATTGTTTTTTATAGAAGCGATGAGCTCAAGGAAAAAAAAATTGCTTCTTATTGCTATAATCTCTTTTTTTTTCTTCTAGAATAATATTATGTTTCTATTGCACAGGTGGGAGAGAGATTTAAATTGCCTATGTGATCTATAGAGACCGGTATAAGTTGGAATGTAAAACTTTTGGTCATCCATAGCTTTGAGAAAGTGCCGTTCTTTGAGGAAATCCCACACTTGCAGAAGGAAGTAGGAGATTTGTCTCTCATTAATGAATTTGTAGGCAGAGTAAATTGCTTTGCAAAGACGATCAGGGATTGTGAATTTTAAAATAAACGTTGGTGCTCAAGACCAGGTTTTGCTGAGGAGGTTTGGCTGTAGAAGGAATGAGATACAACAGCAC
This sequence comes from Baryphthengus martii, assembly GCA_013396935.1. NCBI lineage: Eukaryota > Metazoa > Chordata > Aves > Coraciiformes > Momotidae > Baryphthengus > Baryphthengus martii. The sequence goes on along the minus strand of VWZK01022029.1, from coordinate 61,962 downwards.
ATAATGCAATTTTCCTTCCATGGATCTTCTTGGTTTTGTATCAGCTTAAAGACAAAGCCATATTTTAGCCTCGCAGATGCCTCAGTGGTACTGCTCAGATTTATCACGTCGATCGTAGGTTCATTTTTTCAAAATCATTGCAGTCGTAGGTGTTGTAGAGTCAGCCACCTCCGCGTCTCGCGGTGGCTTCGCGTCACAACTTGTACCCCGAGCTCCGGGACGGTGTCGTTACCAGATCTGTGTGTGCTTTCCTTGTGTAAGATCTCAGATAAAGAACTCTGTAATTTCTTGTAATTAAGACCGGATTTAATTGCAGGCATGGTGTAAGCTCACTGTGGGTGAAGAGAAAGGCGTGTGTTGTGTTTAAAAATAATGTCAGTAACTCGCAGTTGGATTCTGTCAGCGATACTGGGCGCGGGCGTCTGTCAGCGGGACGGGAAAGCTGGTTTCCTGAGTTGTTCTCCGCTAACAGCAGCGCATTGTAAGGCAAAAAATCAGGGTACAGAGGCTCCAGCTTGATAAGAAAAGGTGGAACTTGTATAACAAATCCTTTTAATCTGCAGATCTGTCATACTATTGTGGAGCTTTCTTAAGCCTTCGAAAGTTTTCCTTTCCCTCCCTCTCTTTCACTGTAAATTTCCCAAAGAAAATGGAAATTTTCTCTTATTCCTTCCATCCACATCCTCACTCTCTGAGTTTTGAAGTGGGGTAAATGGTGGTTTACAGATCCCATTAAATACTCTCGGGGGAAGAACATGAGAAGGGTGGTATTTGTCTAAGAAGCCAAGAAGCTGGTTTTGTCCTTCTCGCTAAGTGGAAGTGTCCGTTTTAGCCCTTTCTGTAGAAAACACCCGATGATGTCAAGTGTTGGTCTTCACTTTTTTCAGCCCTTACCTTACATACCTTTCTGCCTAGGTATTTCTAAACTCTTATGTCCCGAAGTGATATTTAACCAGCTTAACATAAGCATTTGCAATTATCTAATAGTACCTGAAAATTGCTTACTAAATGACAAGAGGAAGTGTCGTTTGCATTCCGTATCTGATGTTAAATCTGCTAATCCTCCCCACGGCCTGCCAGGAAAAACAACGTCGACAGGCTTGAATTTTATTAAAAAGAAAAATCCAGCCCCTTGCTTCCTCCTCTTCTATTGCACCCCGCAAAAGAAGCCTTAAAAACTTTGGGAATATTTTAATTCTATCAGCTGTTGTATCCCTCATTGTTTTCTTGGAATGTGCGTCAGTTACAAGGTCGTTCTGGAGCGTACGGGAGCAGCCCTTCCCTTGTGGGTCTTCTTCCCAGGAAAGCTCTGTCTCCAGCTTTGCTCTTGTTTATATAAATTAATCTGTATTATGACAGGTTTTTTCCTTCGTTAACGAGAGCTCCTAATTGGGCGTAATGAGCCGTTTACTCACGCTGCTAGCTAATATTCTGTGAAAGCACGACAGAGATAAGAGGCTAGGAAGAAAATAAGCGTTTAAAAGATTCTGGATAAGATATGAAAGCCATTTTTTTTGGCCAATATTTCCCTGCTTTATTTGCGAATGGCTCCTGGTGCAGCTGTGTAACTAAGACTCTGTCGAACGACATCCATTATTTATTGGCCTGGTTAGCAAACAAGGACACCTTTGACTACGGCAAATTGTGAGGTCAATTTACTGTGCTTTGCACCAACTGGAGACCAGCTTTTTTTTCTACTTATATTCTGGAAATTTTTCCATTTGGCATGAGCTTCTCTGGGGAAAACAGTAGGAACGAGAAGCGGGGCGGGGGGAGCGGGAGAGAGCTTGAGTTTGTCGAAAGTTGGCACAAGTGTAATTGTGCCTTTTATTTGCTATCCAGGTGCATCAGCTCAAGTTACTGACCAGTTTCCCCTTCAAGACAAGTTCTCCTCGGCCTGGTAGAAACCGCAGAAAACATATGTCGAGGAGATAAATATTGTAACTTTTACGCACTGAAATGATTTGATGGCCCGTCTTCCTACTGAATAAAGTGGAAAGAATTAAATGCTGTTGAGCTGCCTGAAATACTCTGGAGTTTGCTACTTGATTTAAACTGTCCTGCCAATTTCAAAGTAACTTCCTTGTGCTATTCAAAGGGCAGGGGGATTGTGAAGAAGGGTGTTGGTACTAGAGGCACAAGAAAGATTCTTCCTATGCTCTTACCGACAATGCCCCAGTATTAAGGGCCTGATGGGAGTCGGTGAAAACTGGATCCCTGACTGTCCAGGGATCACACGAGAGCAAGGCCTCCCTTCCAGTGCCTGAAGGGGGCCTACAAGAAGGATGGAGAGGGACTTTTCACAAGGGCTTGTAGTGGTAGGATGAAGGGCGATGGCTTCGAATGCGGAGAGGAGGGATTTAGATTAAAAGTTAGGGAGATGTTGTTCACTCTGAGGGTGGTGAGACACTGGCCCAGGTTGCCCAGAGAAGCTGTGGATGCTCCATCCCTGGATGTGTTCAAGACCAGGTTGGATGGATCCTTGCACAACCTGCTCTGGTGGGAGGTGTCCCTGCCCATGGCAGGGGGGTTGGAACTGGATGATCTTCAAGGCCCCTTCCAACCCAAACAGTTCTGTGATTCTGTAATTCAATTGTGCGTAATTGTGTTTCGTAATCTGTGCTTCGGGGGTGTTTTTGTGTTTAAATCACCGTCTAAGAATTCTCCTCTCTGTGGGAAATGAAGATCTCTGAAGTTTGCCTTTGTGCATCTTCAGCCGTTCATTGTAGACGGGCTCTTTCCACAGCAAGTAAAATTTCATAGAAATTATGCTGATATATTTTGCCTCTGCTGCCTATGACATTTTGTGATTCCATTGACTTAACTCTTCAACGCGTTCCAAATAATGGTTATGGTATTAATGAAGGGCTTTGGTGCGCTGTGGTTCTTCCTTCTCTTGTTTACATTGGGGAAACCTCATTCAAAAATACCTTGAAGCAGAAGAATGGGGTGGAATAGGATGATACAGGGAATTACTTTCAATGTAGAAAAGAAAAAATGTATCTTAACTGGAGTAGAAATTCTGTCACCTCTTGACACTGGGATAAAGGGTTATTTTGTGAGCTCCAAGATTTTTGTGTTTGTGTTTCATTAAGAGATGAACTGTGAGGGACCTGTTTACTTCATAGTTGTCTCATAACCTCTAATCTGGAGGCTGATGATTCTCAGTGCCCTGTTAGGTTACCTTGCTGCTGATTAGTGCTGCTAATTTGGTCATAGTGTGCGTTGGAAGTTTGTGTTTCTCTAGAGTGTGAAATCTATATTCAACTGGTATAGTCTGGTCCCACCCAGGTCATAAGTAAACTCATCCTCATGGAAGGACTGAGGAGTCTTGTTCCTTCACTTTTTATCTTTCTTTTGTCTTTTATGACATCAGGATATCACAGCGGGGAGGGAATCTGTGCTTCTGCAGTAGGATGGGACGCAAAAAGGCAGAGCCATACTGTGTGGTTCTGGTGCTTCTTGGGATATTTTGTTCTAAAACCCACCAAACTTCTAGGTTTCTATCTCCATTTTCGATATAAATTAAGGACAGAGAGTGTTTAAACTAATTAGTTCCTTGAGGACAGAATGATGCTGATTAGGTGCTGTTTGTTTTCCACAGACTCCTCTTCCTAATCCTTCTTTCGATCCTGGGCTATAGTCAGAAAAAATCTGGACCATCCACGGCAAACAGCCTCGGAGGTGCGCTGCGGGTAGAGGTACGGCTGTGGCTTTCTCGGTACCTACTGAAATATAGTCATAAAGCCCCGATTTAAAAAGTGAATTTTAAGTAGGATGGATGAACTCCCAAGTGCGTGAAGTTGGAAATTCCTGTTGATTGGTTCGTTGGCAAAACCACCTCTCAAGTAATTCCTGTCGGTGTCAATTGGAAAAATAAACCAACAAAAGAATGGGGAAAAAAGAAGGAAATGCTTTGACTTCTCTGCCACGGTCTTGAGTGGTGTCCATCTACGCGGGGGTGTGTGGAGAGGTTCCTGAAGGAACGAGCGCTCATAAGTGACGGCTCTGGTTTGGCGGGATCCTCCACTCCAGCTCGTTTCTCCTGCTGGGAATTTGCATGGGTGGAGCGTCCCTTAAGCTGCTTCTGCTTTTTAATATCTCAACTGGGTCTCCAATATCACTGCAATTTGCTGTACACACCTCTGTCTGTATGGACGTGTGTACATCTAAATATCAAACTGACCAAAACGTTCTTTGATTAGTCGTTCTTCTCTACAAAGCCTTAGCAAAGTACCTGGGGGAGCCCCAAATAGAGGTGCAAAGCACATCCTAAGCACGTATCTCATCTCCCTGAACGTTCTCCTTTGCATTTCTCCAAAACTTGTGTGCCATCACCAAGCGTCTTCCTTGGGATGCACTTTTAAAAAGGAATACATCTAATTTATGCTCAGGATGTTTAATGCTGTGCCCCCGGTACGTGCACTTAGAATTCAGATGCTGTGGCTTATCCGAGGTCGGTAGGCTTATAGTGATGTCTGCCAGATAAGGAATTGGGCTGGAATTCTAGGCTTTAGTGTTGAAAAGGATGTTTTTTGGGCTTGAATTCTAGGCTTTGGTATTAAAACTGACATTTTTGGGGCTTGAATTTCTAGGCTTTGGTATTAAAACTGACATTTTTGGGGCTTGAATTCTAGGCTTTGATGTTAAAGCTGACATTTTTTTGGGCTTGAATTCTAGGCTTTGATGTTAAAACTGACATTGGTCTGCATTTTGCTTTCTTTAGTGATATCGTAATCCTGCCCGTTTCAAGTTGGATATAAAGGAGCTCAGGTTTTGGTGTTGATTTTTAAGAATGTTTACAAGGAATCGATAAGATTGACAGTGCTTAGAAGGATAAACAGATGAAAGAAATAATGTTAGCTTTTTTAGGTGGAAGCACAAGTACTCTGTGGAGGATGGTGGCCAGCAGAAGGCAGTAGCTGCTCAGCTTTGCATCGCTCGCCATCGCGTGCTCGCTCCCATTAGCCAGCTTCACAGCATAGATCCACAGGCTGACTTTTCAAGGTTTCAGGAGTCGTTCATAGGAAATTTATTGTTCTGCATGCTCAGTCCTTTATGATTTGCCCTAAATAACGTGTTCCTTTTTATTGTCCTAGGCCTGAGAGTTTTGCTTTTCACGTCCAGCAGCACTCAGCATGGTGTTATTCTATCCCATGCTGGCCGGAGCCTTTCTCGCGTTCGTTGTCCTCTCAGGAAATTGGGTTTCAGCTGAGAACATCAACTTTTACAATGTGAGACCTCCACTGGACCGTAAGTAGACATCTGGTTTTTTAGACATCTTTTAATTTTTGTGCGTGCCACTGCAGCCCAACGTTTTAGGTCGTTGCCTTATTCTTTCAATCCTGTGGTTTTGAGCTGTTTGTCTTCTTCAAACACGAAGGATAAAAAGTTGAAAATGCAACTTTTGCTTTTCAACCCCCAGCAGTTTGTTCTTCACTAAGTTTTTTTTATGAGTTGACTGAATGAGAACAAACAATTGCACGCATTGCTAAATTGAAGAGGGCACAAGGCCTTTCACACTTTAAGTGCTTTTATTATCTTTTTCTGTCTCTGAAATGTCTTCCTTCAGAGCAGATTATGCAGTGGATTTCTCATAAACAATACAAAACAGATGGTTTTTTGTCTTTTATCTTCTTGGGGTTTTTGTAAGGGGAAGAATAGGTGTGCTGTATGCAATTAATTCAAACTGAAGGTAATTAAAACCTTGTGAGACCTGTGAAGCCAGTTGTCACTAATAGCATCTTTTTTTTTTCTTTTTCTTTTTTTTTTTTTTTTGCCTCTTATCTGGCATCAGAAGTGCTCTAGCCCTTCATTTCAGGGGAGAAGGTTTTCGTTCTGGGTGTCATTAAAACAATCAGGGCAGCTTAGCTATAGTAGGTGTACAGGAGCATCGAGGGAACGGCACATCTCCAAATCAGTTACATATTTCTGTAATGTAAAGAAAATTTTCAAACAGTCCTTTGTCAAAGGGATCAAACTTCTTCAGAGCTGGAGCTTGAGATCTGCAGCTGGTTTGGAAGGTGCAAGTTCCTTCATCAAAGGAATCAGAAGCCGTGTGAATGTAGATTGTGTTGATGTATCTACACAGATGTACACGTGGATGTAGGATCACGTACATATAGACAAGATGTTTTCTCTTTCCTGCTTTTCCCACCGCTCCTTAAGCGATGCTTTGGATGAGAATGAAAAGAAGGAGGAGATGTTTTAAAGCTCAGGCATAGCAAAACCAGTAAAAAATGTCAAAGCTTTCTGCAGAACTTGTTCCTTAGGTTTTGTTTGTGTCAGAGTGCTGTGTCATTGAGAATATGGAAATACACGTGTATGTTTCTGTAAGTCTGTGTGTGTACGAGCGCTTCCAGCGTTATTTTGAATATTTTCTTTCGTTCTAAGTGCTTGCAAACTTACTCTATTTTAATCCTTTTAAAGCCACTCCATTTCCAAACAGTTTTAAGTGCTTTACTTGTGAGAACGCAGCGGACAACTACGACTGCAACAGATGGGCTGAAGATAGATGGTGTCCTGAAAGTAAGTACATCGCTACTAAGGAGATTCTTTGCGAGAGTTGAATTTGCTCCTCCCTGACTCAGCTGTCCCGTGGAAGTCTAACTGAAGAGGATTAATGTGCCAGCACAGCACTGCACTCAGTTATTTTGTTAGTGATACTGAGTCACCCCTTTTTTTTTTTTTTTTTGCTGAGGTGAATATTTTGACCATTTCAGAGTGCAAAGCAACAGTGGAAAATTTATTTATATCGATCGCTGTATTCGCATAAAACATTTTCAGCGTTTTATCACTCTATAGCAACACATTATTAATATAGTAATTCACATTTTGTTCATATATCAATAATAAATTAATTGTATATATGTGTGTATATATCTCTCCATGTGCTTACTATGAATTCATTTTAAAGATGTAATTTAAAGCAAACTTAAAAATCACCTTTGTAGCCTTATCCCCTTCCTTTTGGATACCAGCCCAAGGTCTAATGGTCCCTCCAGGCTTGCTTGTGAGCAGCAAGACCTGAATGACTGGGGCTCATACTTGAATGAGAGAATGATAGATGCGTAGAAAAGAACAGAAGCGTGTTTCCTCATTTTTCTTTGCAGTGATATTCACAGTCACAGTGGGAAAGGGGGAGACAGAAGCTAGAGGAATGAGTAAACTTGTCCCAAACAAAGAAAGCAAGAATGTGCTGCAAAAAAAAAAAAAAGAAAAAGAGTAGAGAAGGGAAGACAAATGTGTAGATTATAGTGCTAATAATGAGTTTAAATGATGGCAGTCTTTCTGCAGGTTTGAAGGGTCAGTTAAGCTGAGGATTTCATCACTAATTAATATCTCACTAACTGGTATTTTGATCAAGTCAAAAGATGGCTTTATACAGCCAAAATAAGCTGGGTTTGTTGTAATATTTTGCTCAATTGTGTGCATTTTTTAAACCCTGTAAAAGAACACGTGCTTATAACCGTCTTAAATTTTCTTTCGTAGGTACGCAGTACTGTTTGACGGTTCATCTCTTCACAGACCATGGGAAGAGCACCTCGGTCACCAAGAAATGCGCTACTGGAGAAGAATGCCGTTTCGTAGGCTGCCACCGGCACCGGGAAAACGGCCCCACGGTAAGCGCGGCTCTGGGGGAGAGCAGCACGCTGGCTTTGGAGTTTGCCCTTCTCTACTTGTTTTTCCTGCTGAGCTGAGGAGGATGTGCCAAGACCTGCTCTCCGGTATTGACCAAGAGAAATCAAATTTGTGCGACGTTAGCACGACTTGGTTTCTGAGTTGAGAGTAAGGTGCCCAGGCGGGTGTGCGACCCGCGTACCGATGCTTGCGGTGCTGCAGCGATGTCACTGTCAGCCCTTGGGCAAACCAGGTAGGGAGTCAGGTACTCCAGTCATGTCTCTGCGTAACGTAGCTTGGGTAACACGGCACGCTCGACAAAGCAGGACTCTGTTTGTCCACGAGGGCTGTGCTCTTCAGCAAGGTACAGCTGAGTTTTTGTTCCGTGACAAAAAGCTGGAACTGCTGCCTTCTCAGCCTTGAGATGCTAGGTAAAAGTTTATTCTGAATCCCAGCATGGTGGGGGTTGGAAGGAATCTCTGAAGATTATCTCATCCAACCCTCCTTATGCAACAGGGTCACCCAGAGCAGGGGGCCCAGCAGCGCATCGTCCAGGCGCCTTTGGAATCTCTCCAGAGAAGGAGGCTCCACAAGCTCTCTGGTTGAACGAAGTGATCTCCAGAGGTCTCTTCCAACCCCTATCACGCTGGGATTCTATGATCTGCTGCCTTGGGTCAGGCTGCCAGGTGGAAGTTGCGAGTCGGTTGAGACCTTTGCAACCAGATGAAAGAACGTGTATCTCTAAAAGCTCCTGCCAAACTACTCTGTGTCCAGTGACCTCCTTTTCCTTGACAGGAATGCATTTCTTGCTGCGAAGGCATGATTTGCAATGTGGAAATACCAACCAATCAGACCAACGCGGTGTTTGCCGTATTGCACGCCCGGAGAACGTCGGACGGCAGCAGGCGGACGGTCAGCATGGCAGCGCTTGCATCAGTCGTGATGGTCGCGTTGTCGTGATGCTGCTCCCTCCCATTTTATCTGCTGGAGGCCTCCCACCTTTCTGTGGGTCTTAAGAAACTGTGAGAAGGTGGTTTGTGGCGTGTTCCAGGAGAAATCACTGAGACTTTTTAATTACAGCAAATGTAAGGGGACAGTGGAAAGAGGAGTGTACATCATGAGATCTTTGGGTATTCTAGTGAAGACACTTTTCATGGCCTGCAGTATTTTGACCAAAAAACCTCAAAACAACCCCCTGGTTGTCTAGGCTGTGGCGTGAATTCAAGTTACTAAAATTCACCATTTTATAATGAAAATGTGCATACATTTGGCATGGTTTTTGAAGGAAATGTCCCTAGACAATCACTTTTCCAACACGAGATAAAAAGGAACTTTTGATGGACAATGTGCCAACAAATATCTCAATGGAAACTGATTTTAAACTGTTTTCTTATGGTATATAAATAACACAGAGTTCCTTGTCTCAATTAACAGGTGTATTTAAGCTTCTCTGTAGTTATGGTTTTTATAGAGAACATGTACAGTTTTCATAGAGAACATATAAGAGAGAATTTTTTTTCCTGTTTTAATCAGAGCTATCATTTCTACTGGAAATAATGCAAAATAAGAGTTTATATCTGTTCTGTAAAACGTTGTCTCACACTCATCCACACGAAGCGGGATGCTTTGAGGAAATTTTTCCTTTATTCAGCGGCCATTTCCCAGGGTAACGTACATATGGCATTGATCTCTCTGTCAGACATAGCAAGAAAGACATTTCATGTTTTTCAGCGTTAAACATCATCTTTTTTGGTGCGTTATGTACAGGATACTTCAAGCTTTTTTTTCGTGGGGGTAAATCACCCCAAGTTTGCTCTCTGCTCAGTGTGGAATTCCTTAGTAGAGCGAAAGCAAACTGTCTTTCGTCGTGGTATTTTTTTCTGGTTCTACCTCTAAGCACTGGCTGCTCCCATGGTTCCATTTCTGGGAATAATCTGGAACCTTAACAAGGCCTTCAAGTGCCCTGTAGTCTTAATATGAGTTCACTGTAAATAATTTACAGTAATCTGAGCGCTGACATTCGTTTGCAAACGCCGTTCCAGAGCATTTGGGAGCACCAGGAAGGCTTTGGAGAGCTGCTTCAGAGGAAATGGGCTGCAGGTTCTCCACCACTGCCAAAAGACCTTTTTGGAGGGGTGGTCTCTGATTTTTCTTGGTTGAACTGAATTATTCTTTTTCCTCTTCGCCATCCGGAAAAGTTAAGAAACCTGCTTATGATTAAAACATTTAAATAAATGAAATACTTAAACTGAAGGATTGTTTGGAATAATAAAAACATAAAATAAGATCGAAGAATTCCACTGAAGTGTGGAAATAGTACTCTGGATTTGAATTGTCATCTCTATCAAATACACAATAAAAAGTGCAGCCTGAGTCTGTGGAAGGATTTGGTGCTGCCAAAGGGTTATTTTTTACAGAAGGTTTTTTTCATGGAATTCTGCTGGTGGAGGATATTAAGAATGAGTTCTAGTCGTCTTGATACGTCGATACCTTTGTTATCAGAAAGTTTGAGACTGTTGTCGCTAGAAAAATGAATATACAAAAAGCTGTTAATGCTGCAGAAATAAGAAATAGAGACTTTAAATATCAGTTTTACCCTTTGCTGCTTTTTATATATGTAAAAACCCCGTATTCTTCAGCTTACACTTTATTTCAGGCCAATGTTAAATGCTGACTTTGTAGGGAAAACAATGTGTGCCGATTATTAGGAAAAATAGTGCTAAAATTCACCAACATGCGTATGTTTAGCATGACTAAGGATTGACTGCGATCTTCACGTTAATTTATGGTAGAAATACGATGATTTATGGTAAAATATGGTTTATATTTTAGTAAACAGGTTCGATTATCAGCTCTATTTTCTCTTCAGATGTCTCTGAAGCACACACCCAGGAACTTACAAGAGTATTGTTTGATTTGAGATAAATAATTTTGCTAATAATTTTTAATAATGTTTTAAATGCCATATTCTCACTCAGTAACGGGGCTGGTGTTTGTCTCCAGGGGCAGCAGGTACTAGGTAGATCAGGGGGTGCCAAACTCATGAATTCGTGATCAAAATGGTCCCCTTAGAACTTGAAAAGAATTTTTGAGTAATGACAAGTAAATCAATTTGTGCAGTTGAAGAAGGGTAAATATTTTGTGAGGTATGTGTGTAATGATGATGTGTTGTTTGTTTTTTTTTCCATTGCACTGGACAATCTAGAGAAGGTTTATTTTTGAAAGCTTAAATACAAAAAAAACTTCATTATTCAGGTGCTTCCTTACTGCTGTGTTACTGATTTAAATCTACTCCAGAAATGGCACTTTTAATTAAAAATATTAAAATGTTTGCTGGCAGAAAACATCTGTGGTGTAAAAGATAAAAAAAACCCAACTTTTTCTGCTTTAGATAACGAGTTAATTCCAGTTTCTAGGTGAGAGTCACCCTTCTTTCCAGGCTTTACATTGCAAGACGTGGCAATGTCAACATACCTTCGTGTATCTCCATGGAAGAAAAGATCACAGGTACCATTATGAATAAAATATATGTGTATATCTATATATCCTGGGGGAGACTGCTTGTTGAACTCTTGCTACAGTGAAGGAACCACTGGGAAAATCTTCATTTAAATGAAATTTTGTTATAATTTGGTCTGCTTTGGCTTTTACCAGCAGCGGCTTCAGGAATCCTTTCCCGTGTCGATCCTTCTATCTTTTGAGGGCAAGTTATTGAGACGTTTTCTGCCCCGAGGCATTTAAAAGGCACAAAGAAAACTAGGCTTCGTTTGGCTTTCTGAAAATGTGATTGCTATAATCATTACTAAGATCGTTTTATGTAAACTTTTGTTGCATTTGAGTGGAAATAAACTTTTAGTGTTACACTTTATCGGGAAAGTTTCAAAGCAAAAAATGTACTTCTCCACTGGCCTCTTAACTTACCAGAAAAATTGAAGTCCGGAGGCAGGTTAAAATTCCAAATGAAGGAAATGAGCAGCAAACAGTCAACTCCTTTAAACAGGTCCAAAATGCTGTTTTCAGATTTTTGTAGCAAATAGCATCAAAGCAGTGTTAAAAAAAAATTAGAAATGAAGCTATTTCAGATCACAGAGACAATTCTGTGGGAAATATTTGTTTAATATCTTTTGATTCTAGAAGAAGCCCTGTAAAATATGCACGATTTTTATAGTGCTTGATGTTTGCAGATATTTGAAGGCCAGGAGTTCTCTCAAGAGAAGCAGAGTAAACATATTTCTTACCTCCTTCACCCCTGTGTTCCTGTGTTCTCACTGAGGTATTTGGGCAGGATAATCTGGAGCAGGAGCAGTTTTGTGAGTGCTTGAGCATCTTTCTGGTCTTCACATCTCCTCCACTTTCAGCCAAGGAAGAAACTTGCCAGCGGTAGAGCTCAGAGGAAAAGGTAGAGGTGGTGATGCTCACTGTGGATTTAGGGTTTGCAGGGATACAGATCAGTGCAACCTTGATGGAGAAACTGTCGCATTTTCAGCCTGTGCAAATCACAACCTGTCCAAAAGCCAGGCAAGTGGTGGAAAGGTCAGGACAATTTAGTCTCCTGTGGGAATAGGGCAGGCCCCAGATAACTAATTAGTCTGTATTATCTCTCTGCAGAAAGGATGTCTGGTGTTCTGTGTGAACTTTTAATGTCATCTGTTCTGCTGCTGTCCCCAAGAAAGGAAGGAGATGCAGGAAAACAGCCGTAAGTTTGAGGCAGGGGGTTGGAGAACGTGGAAGAACTAATATATTTAGTATTCAGCAAGTCTGCCAACGGCACCGAGCTGTGTGGTGTGGTTGACACGTGGGAGGGAGAGGATGTCACCTAGAGGGACCTGGACAGGCTTGAGAGGTGGGCCTGTGAGAACCTCACGAGGTTCAACAAGGCCAAGTGCAAAGTTCTGCACATGGATGGGGGCAATCCCAAGCACAAATATGGATGTGTCTGTCACTCTTTCCACTAAATGAGGTCACCAGTGTTTTCTGAGAGAACACGCAGCGTGTCCTGCCTTCTGCCAGACCTCAGTGACACCCGGAGCCTGACGCGCTCATGACTTAGGCTGTACTTTCTGTCAGGGCTCATCTCTGTTTGAAAATTAATGCTGACCTAGGTAGGCTGTCAGGCCAAAGCTCTACCCAAATAATCTTGTGGTAATCTTGTTTACTCTAGTCCTTTTACTTGATACTGGTAAATTATACAGGAATAATGCAGTGTTGTCCCCACTTGATCTTAATCAGCAGTGACTAATGGTGAGCTCCTGTGTAGGCAAGTTTGTAGCCTTCCTGGAAATGATTCCCAGTTATTGTGTGATTAAAGTGTTCTCCTTTGATGCATTTCTTAAAAGTAATTATTTTCTTTTTAAGGCATAAGCATAATTTTATAGAAACGATGATCAGGAGGATACGAGTACTCTCTCCTCTTGTTCTTTGATACTGAGGGTGGTGAGAGCCTGGCCCAGGTTGCCCCAAGAGGTGGTCGCTGCCTCATCTCTGGAACCATCCCAGGGGAGGTTTGATGGGGCTCTGAGCAACCTGCTCTAGTTGCAGATGTCCCTGCTCCCTGCAGGGGGATTGGACCGGGTGACCTTGGCAGGTCCCTTCCCACCCAAACCAGTCTGTGATTGTATGAGTATTTGGGAGCACTATGCTAAGTAGACAGCATGATAATTATCCAAATGAGTACCCTGCTTGTTTCTTGAATTAGATGACCAATGCTTAAGCAACCAAGGATTTTGGGAGAGGATGGAGGAAGGGAGAGACAGAGCAGTGGAAAGTAGTATCACTTTCCAGTCTGCATTCTGAGAACTGAGCTTTCGGTCTTTCTCTCTTCTGCCGACCTAGATGGTCTTTTCCAGAATGTTTGTCTTACCTCTCTCAACACCTTTCCCCTCAATGGCTGATCTTAGCTGCTGATTTGTTTTGCTAAACAAACAGAAATCCCTTTTATAGGCTCTGATCAATTGCTGTGGTCAAGTGCTCTATTGAAATTTTATGAAGGTGACATAATAAGTGACAGGTTTGTATCTATTTGTTCTAAGCTACATTCCCTTCTGCTGCTCTAGTTGCAGATGTCCCTGCTCCCTGCAGGGAGGTTGGACCAAATGATCTTGAAAAGTCCCTTCCCACCCAAAACCTTCTGATTCTATGATGCTTCTGGTCCTTGAAGCCTTGTAGAACAGCCCCTTAGATTCTGGTCTTACCAGACCCCTAGAGAACAGCAGAGCAGGCCTGCTAAGAAACCTGTCTGTTCTACTGTGATAGAAGATGAACATTTTCATTAATATGATTCTTTATTTAAAAATGTGTTTCAAGTGCAAGTGGTCTGCTGGAATGCATTAGTGCAGACAGGTTTAGTAGGAATCATTCGAAATACTTGATTTCTGCCTTGTTTCCCTTTGGAGGTAGAGGTATTTTTGTTAGGCTCTCTTCTTATCTCACTAAAACTTTGTTTTTTTTAATGCTAATATTCTATACCAGACTCAGGTTTATGTGTGTTTTGGATTTATGTGTACATAGACTTTGCTCTTTTACATTATGTTGGAATGTCTGGATTTTACCTAAATGCAGTAATCTGGTGTTTATGATTTTGAGGTGATTTTAATATTACTTTAACTCCATATTGCACGAGCTACTATAATTAATGAGATGAAATGTAATGAGATTCACCAGATGAAAAGAACCTGGTGATTACTTTTTTTTGGGGGGGGGCTGTCTGCATATGCAACTTAGTATGGAAATTTCTCTTACAGGAACTGCAGCAGATGGTGGAAATCTCTTGGTTTTGGTGGGGCTTTTTTTGCTTTTTCTGACAGTTATGTGTGTTGAATTGGCTTGGTCATGATGAGTGGAGCCACTTGGGGAATTATCATGTCAAAACCGCGATTGTGGTTGATGCTTGTGTGTAGCTGGGATTGCTATTAGCATTGTCTTTCCAGATCCCAGAACACCTTGTTTTCGGTGTCACAGAGAAATCACCTCTCCACAGCTTCCTTCTGTTCACTCAGAAAAGGTTTTGACTAATCTAAGCTTAGAAGTTTCTCTTAAAGTGATATAAATCTAATAGAGCTGCTGCCCTCGCTGTCAAAAATCAGCAGTGCTCGGGGGTTTGGGTGAGTGACAGTCGACTCACAATTTATTCCTTTCTGCTTGTGAATCATTTCCAGAGCTGGCTGCTTCAGTTATTGCAGCTATAAATAAGTATTCCATTTACACACAGAGGACATGTCAAGAAATCCCAGGCTTGGTCTTGACATGCAGTCATTGTACTTTTCTTCACATGCACTAATAGAATATACACATAGACTAATAGTTACTAATGACTGAAGGCTCTAAATCACGTTTTTACACCTCTGATTCTCAGCAGCTGGAATTTTGCCCCCCTCTTTCAACTGAATTTTTAAAGTTTAATTTAAATAAGCAACGCTGCATGGTTGATTAAGGTTTACATTGTCTTAATATATGTTTAAGTGTCCTTTATCTCCCCAATTTTAAGCAACTGCAAAATGTTTAAGGGATTTTAAAACATTATTGCTGCTGTAGTTTGCTTGTCATTCAGACCATCACGTTTCTTTGCCTATGTTTGCCAGCACCTTTGTTTCAAGTTTATTTATTTGAACTTAGGCAGACTAGTGAAACCTTCTGGGATCACCACGTGATAAAGTTCCTTCTAAACTCTATGATTTTTTCTGAAAAGCTTTGAGTTCACATGAAATGTTGTGATCAGTCATCTCTGTAATTTCATTTCACAGGCTTTATTTCTTGAATTCAAATATTCTCTTTTCTTAGAATCAGTTTTTCTAATACCAGGGGAGGTTTAGGTTGGAGCTGAGGAACAATTTCTCGCCCTGCAGGTTGTCCAGGCCTGTCCCAGGCTGCCCAGGGCAGGGCTGGAGTCCCCCTGATCCCTGGAAGGGTTTCCAAACCCTGGAGATGTGGTGCTGAGGGACAGGGCTCAGTGGGGCCCTGGCAGGGATGGGGCAGCGCTGAGACTCCATGATCCTAAGGGGTCTTTTCCAACCAAAACAATTCTATTTAAGTTTCTGAAAGAGGTGGTTATCTCTTCCTCTTTTTTTTTTTTATTATTTTTCTTTAGTAGGTCTCTATCTGCTTATGAAGTGGACATTCCATTTATTTATCCTCTTTATCTTTCTCATGGCCCCATCCTTGGGACCTCCCCATTAATTCTAGGAGAGAGGAAATCTGTCTTTTTTCTTTTTCCTCCTTTACATTGCCCTGTGAACATAACATGCCTTTTTCATTTTATCCTATAACATTTTATGCAGTAATCTGTATTCTGCATGTTTAGCTTGTTACTTTTTAAGTACCCAGTAGCCTCATGAATTGCTAAGGATTTGTAAGTTGTGTGGGCAAAGGAAAGCTGCTGAGAACACTGTCCTGGTGCAAAGATCGATCCCTTTGCTTATGAAAGCCAAAGGCAAATTAAAGAGGACACAATCATTTGTTGTGCTAGCCATTTTATAGTAGATGCTTCCAAAAAGGCTCAATATGAGCTTGTTAAACTTACAGTAAGCAGTCTTTAAAATATTCTGCACCGTTTTTTTTGTGTAGGTTGGAAATTTAAGGAGGTTATGTGGTTCTATAGGAAATGTATTACTGATTTTTAAAATGAAAAAAGTCAGCATTAAATCCTTTCCTGCTGGCCTTCTCTAGATTTGTTGGTACGAAAGTGGCAAAGTTCCAATGGAGAGCTAAATCTGACGAGTAAGGGTGTGATGTTTGACGAGGTCGACACTCAGTGGTGCGTCATAGACTGTCAAATATCCCCCTGATCCTCCTCATCTCCTGGATCACCAGGCAAGATCTTTCCCTGGGAAGTTTTGTCTCACTGCCTTTGTCTCTGAGAAATAACCGAAGGTAAAGGTGGAGAAAAAAGGAAGCCCTGATGAAGTACCTGGATTAGGAGAGTGCAAGAAGCGGGGTAGAACTAGCAAAGAAGTGCTGCTGAGCTGGTCCTGCACAGCTGGCCATGGTGAGGAGGAGCAGGTAGCTCTTGAAATGCCAATGACAAAGAAATCCGTGATTTGATGTGGGGAAGGAAAGGCAAAAGACACCAGAAAACTTGATTTACGGCACTGACACTGCGCCCCTGACTGGGGCAAACGGGGAGGACAGTTTGTGGTCCTTCTTGAGGCACCTTGAGTCAAGAAAGTAAGTTACCAAGAGGAGAATCATACCATTTACAGGGACGTGGGCACTGCACAGGTAACAGGACTTGTTTCCATCTGTCATCAGCGCGTTCAGAGCAGTCATTATCCCTGAGCTTTGCTGCAACTGCTGTGGAATTCGCTATCCTAAGGCGGGTAATTTCAGATCTCCCTCAACTGACCTCCAACCCTTGCTGCCATTAAGTCCTGTAAATCTGACTGGTAGGAATCCAGCACAGGTAGATAATTTTAGAGATAATAACAGTGACTGAATTACCATAGAGATATGGTGGTTTTTTTGCTATTTTGCTTTTGAAAAAGAAGATGAGGGAGTGGATCTTTTGGAGAAAGCTGGTAGTGATATGGATAAAAGGATAGCCTGATGGATTCAGAAGCTGATATACTGAATTCATTTTGTCAGGCTTTATTATAATTGAGATGGAAAGATCTTGATGTGTTTAGCTCAGCTAAATTAGGCCCTGATCAGACCCAGGAAACAAAAGTACAAAATGTTTATGTGGTGCCTATAGACTCCTGGGTTTGCGGTCCCTATAAATTACTGCGCTCTTGTGCTTTTTTTGGTGAGGACGCGGAAGGCTTGTGACTGGGAACGGTACTGGGCTGTGAGAAATACTCATGCATGTGCCTCACACAGCTTCAGCTAACTTTGTCTTCGTCCTCTTTCTGCAGACTGGAGAGAAAAGGCACTGGGGTCCTACTTTAAATACACCTTCAATAAGTATTCTCTGCTCATCGTAAGCTTCATAGAATAACAAAATGCTCAAACCAAAGGCTCTGTGCGTGCTGAAAGCAGGTATCTAACGTTTCCCCCGTAACATCTCCCTTTTCACCGCTTCTTTTTACGTCGGCACAAACCGCCTGCGGTGATTTTGAGACGTGTTATTAGTCTTTCTTCAGAGAAGCTTCCATTAACAGCCGGGCTGCTGCTGAGCCAAAGGGAGCCCAGATACCACTCAGAGTATCTCTTTTCTCCATCTGACCTGTCTGCGCTGTCTTGGGGCCTTATTCCAGACGAGCTGCCTCTTGGTCTGGGCAGCCAGTGGCTGCAGAATCAACCTGTGGTACCCGTTTAGCATCCCCAGCTTGTCTCCAGTTTAAGGGTCCAGAACGGGCACGGGGAAGCAGAGTCCTTGCTCTTCACTTCTATACCCCACATACAGGTATTCATTGATTGGTTCTATTTTTTATATATATTTTTTTTTTCCTTATGATGAACCTCGAGGGAACCTGTGGCCTTTGTCAGCTTAAAGTTGAATTGAAACCCAACAGAAATCTTTGTGGGATGTCAACTTTAGGCTCAGTGAGCACTATTTCCATGGTCTATTCTACATCAAGGGGTGCTCTGCAAGGAGCAAGGGACACATGGACTTTATTCTGTTTGTTTTTTTCCTGTCCAGAAGCCAGAGGTAAACATCTGTCAGGGAGGGAGGAATTTATATGGAGCCTTAGGCTACAAATACTCAGGTTTCCCAGTCAGTTGCAAAGTGAAGCTAAAGGATCCATCTGACAAAAACAAACCTTCAGAAAATAAACTGTAGGTGAGTGTTGTGCAGGAAAATCGCTTTGGAAGAAAAAAAATCCTTTTTTTCTCTTTTGTTTTTTTTTCCTCATACTTTGCTTTTGGTTTTTTTAACCAGGAAGTATCTGCATCTGTGTGTGGTCTCATGAAAATCGTGATAATCTTTGGAGAAACAAATGGGGGACAAACTGTGACTCATCGTGTTTTTGTGCCACAGCCTGTTTAGGAGACTGTATTTGTTATTTATTGATCACTTTGACCAGATATATGGACCAGAGTTAATTGTCTATAGCCTCACCTTGCACTGATACCCTCCAGAACTCTGCTTCAGCTGCCATCTAAACTCCTGATACTCCCTCAGATTAACTAGTAATTAGACCTCTGGCCACAGCTAATAAAGTAGCACTGAAAAAGATTTGCCCATCATACAGATTTAGGGGAAAAAAAAAGAAAGCAAAAAACAGACCCAAGTGTTTTGGGTGCTTGGATAATTCTAATTCTTTTTCCGTAGTTGCACCATGAAACTCCTTCTCTCTTTGCTCTTCTGGAAAGTCCACCACTTGTGTGTGTCTGATGAGTTATGAGGATATATTAGAAGGCACCAACCAAGGTGTTGACATTTAATTGTGTAAACAGCCTCGGCCTGAGTTTTTGGCCACCAACATCAGCATGGAGAGAATCCATTCCAGGGCGTGCAAGAAGTCGGACACGCTTGTCATCCCCACCAGCTTTGTGTCACCGTGCAAGCAAGGGTGTTAAAAATTGAATTTCTGGGACGCCTAAGTGCCAAAATGCCCTTTCCAAACCAAAGAAGGGAGGTGATGGCTGAAGTTCTTCTCACTTTCAAGGCTCCTCAGGGTCAGATTTTAAAGTTGCTGCTTAGCAATATTTTAAAACCCATCTATATTCCTAAGGAATTTTGCAATGCCCTTACAAACCTGGCCAAAGCTATTAAAAGCTAAATTTTCAGGCTGGTCAATAGGCTTTAAGTCAGCACGCTTGAAAAATATTTTCCACAGAGAATAAAAATTGTAATAATAATTTCTATTGCTAATAAATCCCTGTGGTTTTATTGCCAAAGCTGCCAGAAATGCATTAAGGAACAGATTTTCAGGGGGTTTTTTTGGGTGTTTGAATCATATGACTAATCCTGGCTGAATTAAATAGGAGAACTAGCATGAACACGCGTTTCTCCGTGCAGATGAAGACCAAGCAATTTGTCTCTTATGAAAAGCAGCTTTGCTAGTTTTCATATTCCTCCCTCTGATGAGCTGGTTCTCACCAGCCCATAATGAGTTTTACCTAAAGATCCCATCAAGTATGCTGGTAAGGAGCGCTCTGGGGACTATTTTTTTTTTTCTTTGTTGGTTTTTTTTTTTCTTTTCTGGATATTAATATATCAAATAATGTTGCATGACTGATACGGAAGCCTTGAGGTTGTCCTGACGGACAGATAAGGTGGATGCAGGTGATTGGTAGCACGCTCTGCTTTGGGTCTGTGCCTCATCGATGTGAAATGCAGTCTCCTCGGAAGCTCTTAAGTGCAGGGCAATTACCTAAAATTTGCCCAACTCTTCCTCGTATCCGTTGAAATCTAAGCGAGGAAGAATGCGGCGTGAGACGTTAAAATTGATAGAATCCTCGATAGGCCATCGCGGCTTCAATAGCTCTGTGTTTCCTCGCTGGGTTTCTTCGGTATTCCCATTGTTAGCTTGGAGTTGATAAATGCAAGGAGATAGTGCAAATGGAAGGCTGGGCTGGGTGGTTTACCTGGAGGAAAAGGGAGCGTTTTCTCCTGGTTGCCAGCGAGTCAAAATTCATACGTCGGGTTTTGAACGTAAGCTGAAGTGATGGGATGTTAATTTCCCAGTGTTTATCCGCTATGTGGCCATGCCTTTTCATAAACCCAAACATGATACTCGTTCGGAGGCGCAATCCAAAGGCTCCTGCTTTCCAAGCGCGGTGTAACCTTAGCATTGGGCGCCGATACGCGCGCAACAATGGTGTTATTCATGCTGCTCTTCAGAGATTGAAAATGAGCTATTAACTCGGCTGCCCTTCTGGGTTGGAGAAAATCAGGACTCTGCTCTTTGCCGTGTTTGTGAAGGAAAAGGTATTTGGTGGGGAGAAAGAGAATTTTTAAATCCCCAGGTAGAGAAGCGAGGTCTGCTGCTGGCTGAGAAATGATTTTGTAAGTGCTGGGAGTAGTGAAAATCAGATACAGAAACTCTATGAGGCTCTGAGCAACCTGCTCTAGTGGGAGGTGTCCCTGCCCATGGCAGGGCGGTTGGAACTGGATGAGCTTTAAGGTCCCTTCCAACCCAAACCGTTCTATGATTCTATCTGATAATATGCTGGACCAAAGTACTGTTCCTGCTGAACTTCTAAGCTGCAAATTGATGCTAATCGTTTGTGCTTCTGAATACCTTGCTTTTTTTTTTTTCCTGTTGAAAAATCTTGTAGGAAAAAGCTCCCTGAAAAGAACTCCGTTGGGATTTGCAGTTGAGCCTTCACATCTCTCAATCTGGGGCTCTGGTCTCCATCTCCTCTTGATTCCGCGTGGCTTGGAGCCATCTGAGGCGGCGTTCAGCGTGTTCGGTTTGGTTGGGTCCTGCCTGAGGTTTGCTCATCTCGCCTTCGAACTCCGCTCTCCGCACATAGTTTTCCCCTTGCTCTTCGTAGAGTCTCTACCTGCCCAGGCCTATGTGCACACACCTGATGGGTTGGGCTTCGCCGCCTTTGATTTTGCTCCCGTTCCCGTGTAACTGATCTGCTAACTCTACAACTTCACCTATAGGAAAGAGGAAAAATGTCCCTTATTCAGCTTCTCTTCCTGAAAATATGGGGGTGTTTTTTTATAAGCATTGCACTCCAAAATCCCAATCTGGGTATGAATTGTTGCCTTCTTTACAGACAGGATTGCGTAGGACATATCTGTAACAGGCTGTGTGAAGTTTGGAACAAAAAGCAGACATTTGTCTCTCGTATCGTGCCTTATTTTCCCTTCTGCTTAAAATAAGAATTTTTTTTAGGTTTTAAGAACACTTTTTGTGGATTGCTATATTCACTCCGCATGAAATCAGTACAGAAAGGCTCTGGGATTCAGGCCAGGTAGAGCTGGCTACTACAGCCGACAATGTAGCCCATGTGAGAGAAGTTTACTGGGTTGGGAAGGCAAAAAAAAGGGTGCAGGTGTGTTCAGGAATGTCAGAAAATCTATTTACAAAGGTGCTGAAGAGCAAAGGCACTGAGCTGGTGCGAGTGTATATGGCATGTGTGAGTTAAATGTGACCAGCCATAAAACAAGCACAGCAGAAAAAGAAAGCTCTTCACTGTGAGAGTGGTGAGAGATTGGAAGAGGTTGCCCAGGAAGTTGTGGGCGCTCCATCCCTGGATGTGTTCAAGATCAGGTTGGATGGGGCTCGGAGCAACCTGCTCTAGTGGGAGGTGTCCTTGCCTGTGGCAGGGGGTTTGGAACTGGATGATCTTTAAGGTCCCTTCCAACCCAAACCGTTCTATGATTCTATGAAAGAGCAAAAGAAACCCAAGCTTAGGTTGCCAGGAGAGTATGGAATGAAGAACACCATGAACCAGTGTGGGAGAAATTACACCCTGAAGATTTTGAATAAACCAGATCCGATGTCTTTGTAGCAGCAAATTACCTTTTGAAAAGAGTAACCGAATCGATGCTTAGAAGAACAAGGTTTAGCAGACTGGAAGCAAAGATCCAGAGTCAACCGAAATGTTGTTGAAATGGTCCCGGAGAGCACAGGACTGTCACAAGGCTCCCCAAATCAGAGCCAGCATGACTGGAAACTGCAGCTTTTGTACGAGTTGGGCCTGGAGGAGAAAAGATCTGGTCATGTGGGATGGAGGGGTAAAATACTGTCCTTGGAAGGAGCTGAGATCCTAAAATGAATGCTCTAAGTCCAGAGTGAAGCACTGATGCCTGTCTTGCTGAACTTGAGAAAACATAGTGAGCACTCTCTTTTTTTCTTTTTTTTTTTTACCACACTGCTTGTAAGAAAATAAAATAAAGTCCATGCATATAGCCCTTGGGAGAGGACACTGTTCTGAACCATCCATATACCGTGGCTATTTGGCACTTGTGTGGATCACCAAATCTTTGAGTAGTTCAAACCAGCAGAGGATGATTTGCAAGAGGAGACAAGGTACCTGCAGGAGACCTCAGATCTGGGGAATTTCTGTATCTGAGCGAAGGAGAGGCACTGAGGAGAATGATCTGAAGGTAACAAGGATCAAAGGGCAACAGCAAGGGGGACATGACTGGCGGTGACTACAGGTGTCCTTTAGATGTTGGAAATGGGTATTCCTGAGTCACCACAATGCAAGGGTGTTCCTTGTCCATGGAAAAGCCAGCTGTGCTGGTGGAGGTGCAGCTGTGCACGTGTAAGGTGGGTCATGGAGGCCCAGGTAAGCGGGTGTTGAGGTCCATCAGGAAATCAAAGGACTTGTGTGCACCGTGTGTCCTGAGCAGGAGATGTTCTCCTGGGCAGCCTTACCCCGGGGTGCTCAGCAGTGCCCTAAGCCACATGTGCATGGACAAAAGAAGTCTCATGCCTGGTCTCAAGACTTTTTTTTCAGACCTTGTCTCCATGTGGTCACCGTGTCCAGTTCTCGGTGTGGCCTGGGATAGCTGTTGGTGTGCAGTGGAAGAGCCAGGCTCAGCAGCCGAGGGTGTGAGCTCAACGCTGTTAGAAGTGGAAGCCAGAGCTTTTGCACAGAGACCAGGATCCCAAACAAGGTGAGGAAGGAAAAAGAATCTGGTAATGGGATGAGATGAAATAATTTTCCTTGGGGGCAGCAATTTCCTTCTCTATGCAGGTTTGAGGCTCAAACATCTGGAGAAAGGCAAGTCAGCTGGAGGTAGGGAAGGGCATGAACATCTTCCCTGAACAATATCTTGCCACAAGAGCCGATGTTCGTGGTTTTTGTAAAACCAGGATCTGGCTTTACAGAAATGCATTTTGGTCATGATTTAAAATATAAAGGGAAAAAAAAAAACACCCTCTTTGACAGTTCATTGGCAATCATCATTATCATCAGATTTTTGGAACTTCAGTACTCATCAAAGTCTTCAGCTGTACATCAGCTTTGACACTGGCTGTCTGAGAAAAAGGGTTTTGATTTGCATATACAAACGCATGCAAATGGCCTGTAAGCATGAGGTCAAGGTGACATTAGCAGAGATGTGTTTGGTTGTAGGACAGCCTGTCCCTCTCGTGTGGGATTTGTACTTTGCGCTTGCTGTAGTTTGGCAAAACGTCCGTTAGTTTGTGGTCTGGGAGAATGGGATTAATTGTGAAATCTTGAAAGTGTTCTTTAATAAATTTCTCCATTAGTATAATATCATCCTTGCCATTAATCATCTTGCATTAGCAAAATATGCTCTTGACTCAAAGGAATTTTGTTTTCCGTTCCCTTTCCCCCCTCCGATTTCTGCCATTAATCTTAAAGACAGTTATCCCTTCCCAGCTTTTCAGATTAACAAGATAAAGCACTCATTAATGAATTGGAAAAACAAGTTAGAACTCTCAAACGCCGCTTGGAGCGCCCCGCGCCTCTGGAAAGGGGCTGGGACAGCTGATCGTTGTGAAGGTTGGTGCTGATTGAGCAGCGAGAGACGGAGCAGATGTTCCTCGTGGTGTGCAGAGGTGTGCTGCTGGCAGAGGATGTCTCAGTGATGTGCTGGTGCACACATGGTTAGGAAACATCTCCTAGTAGGTGCAACTGATATTAGGGACCTCGAGAAGTCTCAGGTAGATAGGTGTGAAGGAAACTCTGCTCTCTGTGCTCCTCGGTGGTCCTTGTCTAAGCTGAACTGGCAGGCCTTAGATGAGGACAAGGGAAGCTCTTGCTGCGCTTCACCACCCTTACTGTTAGGTTTTTGTTCCTGTCCAGCTTAAGCAGGTTCTACTGTAGTAGGTGTTCTCACTTTTATCGTGAACAGGGTGAATAGGTTGTCCCTGGACAATCTTAATGAACTTGCCCTTTTATTCCATCAGAAAATGTCTGTGGGTTGAATAGCTCCCACTCATCGGACCTTCCTCTGGAGGTCATGGGGTTTAGAGCTCTGTTCTTTCTTGTCACTCTCTTTTTGACCTTTTTCCTTCTTTGATGCTTGTTGCCCTCTTTTTCTTCTCCTGTTCCTGTCCCTCCCAGTCCTCAAGTGGGAGGATGTGAGTGCCTTCAGGGCAAGAGGCTCTGGGGAGCAGAGGTGAGAAAGCAGTAGGAGATGGGGGCAGGTGGGAAGAAAAGTCTGTGTGTGAGGCTGAAGGCAACGGAGGAGACACCAGAGAGCCCTGTTCAGGCTGTGCCCGCTTCTCCTTTGTGAATTCCTTTGCTCCGCAGCGATGTGTGCCTTTCTGGAGAACAACTCCACCTGAGCAGGTTCCCTTCAGGAAAGGACAATGGTTGGTGTAGCAACGACGCTTGGCTTGTCTAAAGAGAGCTGAGGGCATCTTCTGGGAGCTGCGAGCAGGCCAACGGAGCTGAACCGAGAGCATGCTGGGTTCTGCAGTGCCTCACGTTTAGGAGAACCAAGAGGCTCAACCCTCTTACCTTTCAAAATGCTGACTTGATTTGAGGTTAACCTCCAGATGTGGAAGCGTTACCTGGAAGCGTTGCATTTTTTGGTTGCTGCCTGGGGTATGATGCTCACCAGCCCTGTTTGTTATAGCTGTAGATCCTCAGCACCTTCTGACCTTCCAGAATGCCCGAGTCCTGCATGTCTTCTGTGAGCTACAAGAGCACAATGAGAGCCTTTCTCTGGCTGTGGGTCCAGATAACCTTCTAATGAGGCTGTTCCAGTTGCCAGCTGGACTGGATCCCAATCGAAAGCTATTTTAAGCATACATGTGAATTTAAGCCTGAGAGATGTAAATTTAAGCCTGTGAGTAGCCCAACTGAATTCAGTTCACATTTGGGTGCTGGGCTGTGGTAGAAGAGCTGGAGGGCTTTGTGGCTGTGAATGAGACATTCCCATCTGGAATCATTTATATTTGCAACCAAGATCTGAAGGAAAAAAAAAAAAGAAAATCTGCATTTTCAATACAGCAGGGAGCAACATACCAGCACATTTCATACTTTACAATTTATCCATGTATCCCAATGAATCAAAACTATTTGGAAAACAGCATTTAGCAGCCTGGTGGTGAATGTTTTGCTGGGGAAAGGGCTGGATTTCAGTTGTGTTTGCCGAGCTTTGGAGTTTGGGGAGCGCTCACGTGTTACCCTCCTATTATCGTTGTGGCGTTTGTGGTTGATCTCATCTCACATTCTTTTCTGCTCGCCCTGGATCCCCGTCTCTCTCAGGTAAAGACATTTATCTTTACCCTGATGCAATTTTACTGCTCCTCTGATTTCGGGTGGCGGAGCAGACTGCTTGGCTCCGGGGCTGTTTGCATAAACTGGTTGCTGAGAAGTAAACAGGTGGGAGAAGCTGTGTTTATTTTTCAGGTTCATTATAAATCCTTCAAAATAATGCCTGTTTACCCATAAGATAAGAAGACTTCTAGGTGCAGTTCTGATCCCGTGACCTAATTTGAAGGTTCCCTAGAAATGACTACTATTAATTTAAGACAAAAAAACAAAGTTATTTGTTGACTGACAGGTGGCATCTGGTAGTATTTTTGAATGGTTTTTACATTTTTGGTCCTTATATTTAGAAGCTAATGTATTGGTCGTGTGTAATGGTTTTCTCCTGCTGAACTGAAAAAGTAAAGCACTCCAGACTTACTCCAGACCTCCTCCATGGACTTATGTCCGTGTCTAAAGCCGGAGCATATGAGCACGTCGAAGTAGCTGACACTGGGTCCTTCATCCTGTGTGAAAATTGCTAAATCCAAGTCTTTGATTAGGACCTGATTTCTCCAATGAGTTTTCAGAAATGCTTTCAGACTTGGGCTTTCAACAGGGAGTAGGCTGAGCTCTACCATCTTTACTTCTACGTGGAAGTTAATGTCTGAACCTTTGCCTCCAGCTTGGTTTAGTCATAGGATCATCTAATGGTTTGAGTGGGAAGGGACCTTTCAAGGTCATCTGGTCCAACCTCCCTGCAGGGAGCAGGGACATCTGCAACTAGAGCAGGTTGCTCAGAGCCCCATCCAACCTCCCCTGGGATAGTTCCAGGGATGGGGCAGCGACCACCTCTCGGGGCAACCTGGGCCAGGGTCTCATCACCCTCAGCATCAAAAATGTCCTCCTCCTCTCCAGTCTAAATCTCCCTCTTTTAGTTTCAAGCCATCACCCCAGAAGTGAAAGGAACTAGCAGAGAGCAGCTGTGGCTCTCAGCAGGTATGCTCAGAATTGTACTCGTTGTTGAAAAGAAGGCACACGTAGGGCATGCGGCGCCTGGGTCCCTGAGGGCTGAGCAAAGAGATGGAGATGAGCAAGGGGTCCGTAACCATGTTGGTGAGGTTCAGTGCAGGTAATTCAGCTCCTCCCTGTCGCAGGTCAGTGATTTAGGATCAGTTAAAGACACTCCCCAACCTTGACTAGATCACTTCCAGCAAGTGTTCCCTCTCTGGGGACACATTCTCCTGGTGTGAAAGTAGTTTGGAGGCTGAGGGGAAGGGCACAGGACAAGTCCTGTGGGTTAGGAGCACCCAGGGGAAGCAGGAGGTGCTCTGTTGGAAAGACAAGCTGGCAGAAGAACAAATGGGCCCTACCGGAGTCATGCACAGGCAAAGGTGTGCTGCCTTACTCCTTTAGAAGAGGTGCAAGAAATAACCTCGGGGGTTTCTGCTTGATGACTTCCTTGTCCTTAGGACGAGGGGTGATGGCTTCAAACTAGAAGAGATCAGATTTAGGTTAGAAATTAGGAAGAAGTTCTTGACTCTGAGGATGGTGAGACCCTGGGCCAGGTTGCCCAGGGAAGCTGTGGATGCTCCATCCCTGGATGTGTTCAAGCCCAGGTTGGATGGGGCTCTGAGCAACCTGCTCTAGTGGGAGGTGTCCCTGCCCATGGCAGCGGGATTGGAACGGGCTGATCTTTAAGGTCCCTTCCAACTGAGACCATTCTATGAGAAAAATATAGCTGGGGGTTTATAGCTCTGTCGATGGTCTCTCCTCTCAGCGACTCGTAGGCTCGTTCGCTCCAGCTCACTGCAAGAGCAAAGTAACTGGATCAAATCTGCACTGGCCATCTTTGCAGTCAAATTCTCAAAGTTTATCTCATCCTCTCTCATAAAGATTCTTTTCAGCCAGCTTGGGAGCAGCTTAAAAGGAAATTAAGAAAACAAAGATGCAATCTTGGAGCGACATATCATAATGAGACCTTTCAGGCTCTCAAACTTTCTCATTAAGTTGCACCGAGCGCAAACTTCAAAAATGACAAAAGGATTTTCTCTCGCGGCCCGTAAATAGTCTGTGCTTAGAGTATACCACATTGTCTCCGTCTTCTTGGCTCGTTCCCAAAGCAGCTTCTTTTGGCATGCTCCACTCGATGGGAATGATATTGTAGGAAGAACAAAGTACAATTTTTCCAAAGGAAATAATAAATCTGCTGTGGGCTTTCAAAGCAAGCTCACATAATCAGCAAGCGAGGGATTTTTCTATTTATTTTTTTTTTTTAAATGTAGGAAGAACACAGATGTTATTTTGGACCATTAACATCTTAGCTTTAAAGAGATGCAAAATATTTCCCAATGGTTTCTCCCCCCTCTTCTTTGGTTTATTTCCTTATTTTATTACACTCACAGCTTTCTTCATCCTGTTTATTAAACGTGTCAAGATCACATCACAAATTGCCAACAATTATTGCTGAATATTTTTTTATATTTTTTTTGATCTACCTGTTGTTCCATCATTTCATATTTTATCTCCTTAACTTATAAGCCCCTTTAGCTGAAAAGCAACTCCATTTCTAAAGCAAAGACAACAGGCAAAAGGGTTAGAATCCTGACATTAGATTCCCAGTAAGCTTGACCTAAAAGTGAGAGAACAATCCCCAACTTGTTCTTGATGATTAAAACATTGTTAATCCATTGATGGAATTTAGCTGTGGGGAAAAAAAAAACCTGTACATTTTTTATAATTATTTTTTTACAGCCTAATCAAGATATAAATTGGTGGGAGAGTTGTGTTAATTCAGTTATTCAGTGGACATTGCATCAAGTGCTTAATAAATTTTGGTGTCGAGCTTCAATCTGAAGAAGGGCTCTTTGCTTTGGGGCTCTGTGCAGCTCAAATGATCCTAACGGAGGCTGAAACTGTCTCCAAACTGAAAGATCATGTGGGTGAGGCTGGCAAAGGGGGCAGGTTTCAGGGGATTTCTCCTCTTCCTAGAATCTTGCAAAATCCTTTAGGGAAAAAAATTGCACTTTAGTGTTTTGGTTTTGGAGTCTGAGAGGAAGAGCTGGTGCGAATGTGTGTGCCTGTTCTTCTTTCAACAGCTTTCTGACCTGGGACTGGTGAAATAATTAATGATGTTTTTTAGTAACGCAGACAAATGGCCCAAGGAAGAGGCTGGATTTCAACCCATGTGGTATTTTGCGGTTAGGGAGCTGCTTGCTTTGCCCAGCGCCTTTGTGCAGCCTGACACCATTTGCACGGGCAGGAGCTGTAATTGCACGTGCACGTATTTGTGCTATTTCTTCCATGTCACGTTTGCACCACTTTGTTGTGCCTTCTGCTGCTTATCTCTGCACCTGCTTAAAGACTTTTTTCCCTGAGGGAAGAATATAAAACTTGTCAGTTTATCCTCCTTTGGTATTTTTACTTTTAAATCCATTTTTTCTGGTTTGTTGTTTTTTGTTGGTTTTTTTTTAGAAAAAAAAAATTGTCTTGGGTATGCTCTCTACCTGGTTATGCTGGAGAGCTAAGAACTTGAATAAAGGTGTTTCGCTTGTAATTCATAGAGGATCCCTTGGAAGCCCTGAAAGGCCCCCAGAAGGTCTCCGCGAAGCCTTCTCTTCTCCAGGCGGCACAAGCCCAACTCTGCCAGCCTGGCCTCCCAGCAGAGGGTTCCAGCCCTCCCAGCATTGCTGGGGCTCCTCTGGCCCCGCTCTAACAGCTCCCCATCTCTGCTGGGCTGAGGATTCCAGAGCTGGGCCCAGCCCTGCAGGGGGGGTCTCCCCAGAGCCCTGAGAGCAGAGGGGCAGGATCCCCCCCTGGCCCTGCTGCCCACGCTGCTGGGGATGAGCCCAGGGGGCCAGGGGCTGCTGGGCTGGGAGCACACAGGGCTGACTCAGCCCCAACTCCTCACCTCCAGCACCTCCAAGTCCTTCTCCTCAGGACTCTCTTCATCCCTTCATCCCCACCCTCTATTGTTACTGCGACTTGTCCCATCCCAGATGCAGGAAAAAGTTTTGGGTTTTGCATCACTCTAAACTATAAGAAATTTTACCTGTTTGCTTCCTGTTTCTCTAATGTATCCATGAAAAGTTTTCAGACTCTTAATTTCTTTGTGCAGCGCTATTGCTCTGTTCGCTTACCCTGGAGTTTCTGAGAGATTGACCAAGCAAAGGTGATGAATTGAATTTCCTTACCCAACCCCAGCAGCTGCTGCAGGTTGCTTTCGATCTTCTCCTTATCTCTAGAGCTGGAGATAACGTTTATCTTTACCAAGCAGGTTACTGAAGGAATTAATGTTTCCTTGCACCATGCTGGGGAGGTGAAGTGATGCTGCTGTATGCCGCTACCAGGGCTCTTGGGAGGCTTAATTAATCACATTTGGTGCTGTGCTTTGACAGACCCTGATCAAAGAAGGCACAACAGGCACGTATGTTATCATTACGTTGACGGTACGTGGATTTTAATGCTGGAATACTGGCATAAAGAGGAAAAATAGCAAGAATCTTCTTCTGGGGAGATTAGTTGTCAAAAAACCACTGGGAGCTCTCCTGGCAAGAAGGGCTGGATGCAGATGTGTGTTTGCCTTTCCACACCGATCCGGGAGAAAGAGTTAACGGAGTACAGAGCTATCAGGTTCATTTCTAATTTTCCACCAGACTGTAATGGAACGCTGCAATGCCTCAAACCAAGCCTCTCATTAGTCTCCTGATTAGTTTTCACTCTAGTAAATAAACTAATGGTGCTACTAGCAGTTAATAATGGGCAATCAGGGTCTCTTTCATGCCTGTCACTTTTCTCCCTGCTCTTTACAAAAAAAAAAAAAAAAAAAAGAGGCATGTGGAAAAAAAAAATTAACCCCCTTTTTATTTTACTACCTCTCCTTTTCTCCCTTCTTCTATTTTTTTTTTAAAATCCTTTTTTTCACGGTTCCGTGCTTTTTAGGACTGCTGCTGATCTGTGAAACATCCTTTATCTGGTAGAGAGGTTCCTAATTATCATTTCTACGTTTGATAACCTCCTCTGGAATTCCCTTCCTGGGCAGAAGCGTCTCCTGCCAGAGCCTGGCAGCGAAGGAAAACCAAACCGTAAGTCATTTTTTTTGGTGGGTGCAACGGGTGCCCTGAAACCAGAGTGTATAAGTTGCGGAGCGTGCTGCTAGAACATGCCACACACCTTCTACTAGGAAATAAAAAATGATGTAGCTGCACATGAGTATTTTAGAATCACAGAATGCTTTGGGTTGGAAAAGACCCATCAAGGCAGATCCTTGATGCGATCGGGATTTTCCCTGTTGCCTAACCATGGATGGTCTTAAATCTTCTGTTCCTATTCCCCGCACACTTATTTCTCCATGTTCTCTTATCCCCTGCTTTTTCCTTGCATCTTTTCTTTACCTGTTTGTAAACCTTCCCTCATTCTTTCCTGTAGTATTTTCTTATTTGCAGTATTGAGTTGTTGGGTTTTTTGTGTTAGCCCAGATAGATGTTACGTTTTGCTCTATTAAGCCATCTCAGAGAGATGTCCAAAAGGAATGGTATTTGAGAGTTACCACTGAAAATGAAGGGATACTGAACTAGTATGAAATCCTATTCTTTTTGAGATTGCTTTGGTGGTTGGGATGTTAGACCGCATGTGATTGGAAGAAATAATTTCTCTCTCTTCGAGTGATATTTAAACCAAGAGGTCTGAAGTCAAATGAAGGACACAAGAATGCCCCGTATGTCCCGTTCTTGGTAAAATGCTATGATTTAATAGTGTCTTCCCGGTTTTACTACTGGGAAAGTAATTTCCAAATGTTAGAGACCAGGAGCACCATAGATATTTACCTTAATTCCTGTTGCGGGACTGGAAAATTCGGTTTTGCTGGTATCATAGAAAGGAGCCCATTGAGACTTCTCATTCCGTCTTCTGGCTCTGAGTATCTGTTGGACATTATTAAGTGTTGTTAATTATGTCACTAACTCCATATGAAACCAAGGACTGTTTGGGCATCTGGGAACCGAAGCCATATATTTGTAATACAACTATAAACCACCAATAGCTCCCAAATAGGACAATTTGTTTGGTGAACATCCAAGAGCTGGAAGGGCTGTGAAGTGTGCGAGCATCTCTGTCACAGCCTGGCTCTTGTACAGCCTGCTCGTGGATATCCAGCCTTAATTCCACCAAGCACAAAGGTGAATAATTTACTCACACTTTGTCTTCCAGAATTTTGGTTGAAATCCAGCGGGTTATAGAAAATGGGCAGTGTGCCTTCTGGGGGCTACCTGCTGCTGCAGTAACTGAGCTGTTCTTTCAGAAAGACCAGATGCTCTTGGCCAAGCTTCAGCAAAGCTATAAAGTGATTAAATTGTCAGAAGGCTTTTAAAAAAGGATATAGCAAAGTTTAATTTAGACAGATGTGTTGCATCTGATGTTGGTAGTGGACAACTATAGATAGTAATGATAAGGACCACAAGTCTACAGCAGAAGTCTTCTGAGGAGTGGCTGAGGGAGCTGCGCTTGTTCAGTCTGGAGAAAAGGAGGCTCAGGGGAGACCTTCTCACTCTCCACAGCTCCCTGACAGGAGATTGGAGCCCAGTGGGGTCAGGCTCTGTTCCCAAGGAACAAGTGATAGGACATGAGGAACCAGCCTCAAGTTCCACCAGTGGAGGTTATTGGGAAAAAATCAAGCTCTGGCCCAGGCTCCCCAAGGCAGATCTGGAGTCCCCCTGATCCCTGGAGGAGTTTCAAAGCCCTGGAGATGTGGTGCTGAGGGACAGGGCTCAGTGGTGCCCTGGCAGGGATGGGTTAATGGTTGGACTCGATGGTCTCTGCCAACCAAAATGATTCTTTGATTCTATCATTCTATTCTAAGCTACACTTAATAGGGGAGCTGCTGTTCTGAGACACAGATGTCAAGTTCAGCCTTGTGCCTAAACTAGACTCTGTCATGACGAACGCAGACTGAAATGATAATAGTCCTGATTTAGCTCTTTTCCCAGTGTTTATGGGGAATTTGAGGAACCCGATTTAGCAGTGCTGAGAGCCACAGCGGCACGCTGCTGCTTGTGTGAGCTGTGTGCAGCTAAAGGAACGGCTTCCGTGTTCCCCAGCCATGAAGTGATCATTCACCAACCATCGCGAGCGAGCGGATGAATAACTTGCATTGAACGTTGGCACAGAAGCCAAGGGCTGCCCTGAAGATACTCTTAAAAATAGCGACGTCTGTTCGCGCCTGGCCTATTGGGAAGCGTCTGTGGATATGTGAAAATTTAAATCTATTTTTACAGAGCACACAAAGGCAGAGTGACAACGCTGAAGACCCCCCAACCCCCCCCGCCAAACCATTTCTGAAGGACCAGATGTCACCGATTCATTCACCAACCCAGCGTTTGCCATCAACAGAACTAACATTGCCGGCTGGTTTTGTCTACGATTGTTAATTCTTTCATGTAATCTTTTAAATTAGTGAATTAATAATAGCAGCTATTAATAGCTGGCCTTTGATGCTTTCGGATTCCCCGGCTTAACTTGGCATGAGACACCAGAGCGCTTACTGGGACCATTGTGACTAATTGCTGCTCGCGAGCCCGGCTCGAATACCCCATGTCAGTGCTCAAACTTTGGGCGTGGGATGCGTGCGATGCTTGGCTGTGGTGAGCAGTTCTCCTCAGGAGAAGAAATGTCTTTCACAGTGAATTACGGAGCCTTTTTTATGGTTACCGTCATGGTGCCCTGGAATCTCCGTGTCTGAATGGGACTCTTCAAATGCTTTGCAATTTGTCTCATAGTTTATGTAATTTTACGAGTTATTTTAATGATGGTTTTTATGGACCGGGTTTCCAGGCTGTTTGAAATAGCCGCACATACAGTTCGGTAGGTTTCCCTTCTACAGATACTGATGGAGCAAGTTGGAAGAAGGTGATTCATATAAACCCCTTTTCAATGAGACATTTTGACCTCATCATCTGCCTCCAGAAACACAAGGCTTTTGTAACCTTCACGAGACTTTCAGCCCTTATAATCCTGATATTGTTGCGGGATTTCTTGCCTCGTCCTTTCAAATGTTTCTTCTTCGCGATGCCATCTCAGAGCCTTGCGGCTCCTTTTGTCTTCTCGTCAGTCCGCCCCATGTCGGGGTTGTTTGGATTGATTCATTGGGATGATTCACGAGGGCTGAGAGCTCCAGCCAGCTGAGTCGGTTCCTATTAATGGTATTCGTGGGAAGAAATATGACAATAATTACTTAGGTATTGTTAAACCCTGTATATCTGGCTGGATTTTTTGGTCTGAAGGATGATGTTTGAGCTGAGTCAGGAGCTCTGTCCCAGGGTGTCCACCTGGGTGTAGCAACGCTTAGTGTCTCTTCCACTCTTGTACTCTCTTTAACTCCTCTGAAAAGAAGGTTTCTTTCTCTACATGTTTATTTTTGAGTCTTCCGCAGAGGACCATTTAATACTGACCGTGCCGCAGTCAGTTTTGCAGCCACCGCCTGACGCAATCTGTGAACCAACCCGGTGGGTAAACCCAGTCAGATGCCCACCTTTGGTCCAAGCAATGCCCTGGATCTCGCTGGGGCTGCCATAGCTTCCTCCTCGCATGGACTCTCTGGCTCCTGTCCTCTCCATCCTCCCCACCTCACTGCCTGCTCAGCACCAAGCTCTCTACCTCCACACCCAGCCCTAAGGTCTTACCTCCCAGAGCTGGTGTCTGCCTTTCAAATCACCTGCCTGAGCAGCTCATCGGCCACGAACACCCAGCAGCTCTCGTCCTGCAGCATGGCAGGGAAGGGATTCTCGCCCTGCCCACGCAACAGATTGGTTCTCAGGCCCTTAAAGGTTTTTCTAGAGCTCTGTATTTATTCCCTGTTCTCTAGACCATTTCTCTCTTTCCTGGTCACTTTTTTAAGTTGCTCTTCAGCCTTTATCTGACTTGTGAGATACAGTGGTCCAGGGAGGTCTGCCCCGACTCTTACATGAGTCTGTGCTCCATGGCACAGTATTTTTCCTGCAAAACTCTAGGGAATCCATAAATATCCATAAAATGAATATTTATACTGTAGTAACCCTAAGAGGAAAATATGGACCTCTCCAAGATACCGCATAGGTAAATAATAAGCAATAATATAAAGATACAAAAGCAGTATTGGGCAATTCAAGAATCGAGTGTGACCTTTGCCACCTTGCTGGTGAGTGAACAAGGGTTCTATCAACAGAGCAACTCTTAAAAAATGGAATTTTTTTAATGAAATAGGAGCAAAGATGTGGCAACGCTAAAAACCGAGAGGACAAAAATACCTTTGGCCGTGCCGGGGAACTGTTGGAGCGAGCTTATGTTTTGCAAATGATATTCCCACAAACGTTGCAAGAGGAAATGGGGAACGGAGCAGGAAAGACCGGTGGTGCTGTGCCGGGCTGGGCTCCCACCAGAACCCCTGCCCCTGATTTGTGTGCCGGGCTGGGAGCGGGGAGCAGGTTGTGTAGCTTCTCCCATCGGCAAGAGCATTCCTGGCTTGATGAGCAGCTTTCAACTGGCAGCCAATGCTGATTTAATGCTTAATGTTTGGGTTGTGTGTTTTTTTGGTGTTTTTTTTTTTGATGAATTGTTGCTTTGTCTGTTTTGAATATTTTCTGCATGACTAATTAACGTACCGAAATGAAGTGAATCGTGTTGTTAAACTTCACGCCACTGTGTGCAGAGGAACGGCTGGAAATCACAGCTCTTCTGCTTCTACTTCATCTACTCTCGGCGTTCTCGGGGACGAGACGCTGCTCGTCATCTAAAAGCCACTTAACTGAGCTGAAACGTGGTGTCGTGCTTCTGCAAGTGCCCGTAGGTATTTATTATGCCCGCTCGGCGGAGAAACAGCCGCGAATCCGGCGCGATCGACGTAATTCCCTTCTCCTAACGATAACGAAACCCGCTCGCCGCTGGCAAGGGATGAAAACCCGCAGCCTCTCGTATGGAGTTTTGCTTGGGCAAAGCGTTCCCTAACATCACGCTGGGATAAAGCGCCGTGATTCATCGCCGGGGCGACGCTCCCAGCTGGAGCCGGGAGTCAGCAATCCCTCACGGCTGACCCTCGGGAAGAGCGGCGTCAGCCCCTCGGAGCGGAAAAGCCCCTGGCAATAAGGTAACCCCGCAGCCAGGAGCCTTTGCGGTTCCTATTTGAGCAGCGCCGGGCGAGGCGCTCGCTTCGCTCTTGGCAGCGGCGGGATGATTCCCTTCCCCTTTTGGCTGCTTTCCCCGAGAGCGTCGAATTCCTCCTGCTTTGAAATTTATTGTGCGTAGATTTTCTTTTTTTTTTTTACCCCGGAAACAAAGGCGACTTGTGCAAGCGAGTAGAATAACAACCTGACCGTTTGATATGTATATCTATACACGCTTGGAACAACCCAGCAGCTAATTTTGAATGAAGCAACGCAAGAAAACTAGAGCTCAGCACAACCCGCGCCCGGCGAAGATCCTAATCTCCCTTCCCAGCAGAGGAGAAGCTGCAAGGGGCACGTTCGGTCCATGACCGAGCGGCGTGGCTGCCGCTGGCCCCGGCAGGGAGGTGCAAGGAGGTGCCCCCGGCCCCCGGGCGATGGGCTCCGGGGGTGGGTAAAGGGCAGCGACCCCAGAGCGGGGACGGGCACGGGGGGGCTGCGATGGAGACCCCCTGAACGGCGAGCCGGGCTGCGAAGGTACAGCTCTTCTTCCTCTCCCTTGTACAAAACCTCTTCTTGCTCTCCTTTTTTTTTCTCTCTTACAGCAAAAAAACAAACAAAAAAAGGCAGCAGGTATTTCTCTCTCTGTATATGGGTTTTATCCAAAAATCTCTCTTTTTAACCTTATTATTACAGAAAAAAGACTGGTAAGTACATGTATCTATACAGATATCCCACAGAATCTCTTCTAACTTTAGTATTACAGTAAAAAGACCAGTAAGTACGTGTGTCAATATAGATATTCCACAGAATCTCTTTCTAACCTTATTGGTCTTTTTTTTCTGTAATAATAAGTACATGTGTCAATATAGATAATTCCACAGAATCTCTTCTTTCTAACCTTTTTCTCCATTACAGGGAAAAAAAAAAAAAAAGTGATAGGTAGATCTCCCTCTGTATGTACATTTTATACAAAATCCCTTCTTGCTAGTGTTTTTCTCTATTATGGCCAAACAAACGATGGATACATCTCTCTATATATATAATTAATATAAAAATCTCTTCCTTCTAACCTTTTTATTACAGAAAAAAAAAAGTGAGACATGTGTCTCTATTTTATACAAAATCTTTCTAACCTCTATTAGAGCAAAAAGAAGTAATAGGTACATATCTATATATATTATGCAAAATCTTTCTAACTTTATTACAGAAAAAAAAGCAATAAGTACACATTTCTCTCTATATATATATGTATATAATTGCACAAAATCTTCTTTTAAAATTTTGTCTCCGTTATAGCCAAAAATAACAATAGGTGCATGTGTCTACCTCTCTCAATATTATATAAAATCTCTTTTTTCCTAACTTTTTTTCTCTGCTACAGCAAAAAAACCCACGATCTTAGTTTAAAAAGCCCCTTTGGGTGACAAGTGCTTAGTAAAACATACCGAGTGTTGGGTGAGGTAAAAGCTAAACCTCAACATTTTCCGTTCATTCAACTGTCGGCCGGATTATTTACACTCCACGCATGGATTAAGGGGGCAGACCAGGATGGCTGTCGGGGGGGTGGGACCTGGTGAGCCCCCCGCTTCTCCAGCCCACCCGTTTTGGGGGTGACAGCATCACCTCCTCCCACTCTCTAAAGGACCGGGTTTGGCAGGGATCTGGGGAGGGGTGATTTTTTTTTTTTAATTTTTTTTTATTTTTGACAGCCTTCTTAGGAAAATGTGGCTCTTTACAAGTTGTTTTCCCAGTAAAAGCAAACAAAATAATTATGTGGTGTGAGCCTGCTAAAGGGCTGCACATCTCTGGTGCGAAAAGAAACGTCCTGCTCTTCCTTGTTAATTAAAAAAAAAATATTCAAAATGAATTATTTCTTAGATAAAGAGCTGTGTTTCTGATTGCAGCCAGTGCATGCGCTCTTTTCTGCTAAAGTAAGTTGTCTTTGGTGGAAATATGAACAGTTCCTTCATTATAACTCCATTCTGTAGCTAACGTGTTGGAAAACACAATACTGCGTCACTTGCCAATCCACTAGGCAAGCCGTATGGTTCTTTCGTACAGCCACGTGATTTCTTTCATATTTTGGAAGTTTTTGCTGGATAACGGATTTTGACGGGTAGGAGAAGCTGCCTAAATTGTGGGGCTACTGCAGGAGTATCCGTGATGTTTCATGCAGGACATTGTTAGGTTGATTTTTATTTTTTTAATATTTTTTTGTTATTGATTTGTTGACTTTTTTTTAATAGCCTGGGCAGTCCCGGCTGTGGCAGAAGGGCTGTGGTTTGTCTGGGTTTGTCGTGATGGGATTCACTGTCAGACCACGCCAGAGCACGGGGCTGATGGTTATCATGGATTGTGAAGTTCCAATTGTGAACTGCCACAATATATGCATTCTCTCTCTCCCTCAAAAAAAAAAAAAAAATGATGTTGCCTCAGAGAGCTCGTTCTGTGGAAATTAATGCTCAATAACAAAGATCTCAGTGTGAACTGGGTGGAGATCCCCAGTGTGGCCATTAACATACCTTCAGTGCGATCATTGTCAATTTTTTTTTTTATATTACTTTATTTTTTTTGCCTTTTCTGGCTGTGGAAGCCCCCTATTTTGCACAGAGCTAAGACTATCTCGATGCATCAGAGCTCGGGGCTGCTGCCGGACAGTGGTGTCGGGAGGTCAGGCCAGATCCTGCGTCCTGCTCCGGCTTCGCTGCTGCCGAGCCCCAAGGATTTCAACCCCACATGGGTGATACTCTGGTGTGGAAACGGAATGGTGCCGTCCTCTGTGTAGGAAGGGCTTAAAGGAAGGATCACCGAAAAGAAAATGTAGATATTTCTGCTTTCCTAAATCATGAGCTTGCAGGCTCCTTGCCTTGGGAGAGAGAAGGCGTCAGGACAAGGTTTCTTCGCTCAATCCACGTCTCCTTTGCTGTGGAGGAAGGTAAAAATAAAAGCTTGGTGAGGTGCTTACGGGTGGGTGATCACCGCAATAGCGAGCGGTACTAATGAGCTAAATCAGATAAAATGATTCCCAACGCTCGACCGATTAGTTATGCAAACACTGAGGACAGGCTTTTAATCAGGCTGGTCCTCGAGTCTAACCCTGCTGCCTCCCGAACGGCCCTCGGAGGTGCCAGCTAAGAGGGAATCTGACCCTTTGAGTTTCCACTGGATTTTTTATTTATTTTTTTTTTTTAGGCCAGTGCTGACATAAAAACATTTGAAAAGTCATCCTGGTTGTACTACAGTAGAGGACTTGTTCGCTGTAAATCTAAAACTTTATTTATGCGTCACCGATCCTCTTGTTTAATTATCTGGCATTCACGTGTCTGATCTTGAGTCCGATTTCCTTCTACTCACCTGCTGAAAAGGTAAAGTAGAAGTTACAGTGTAGTTTGGAACTAGAATAAATTGTTTCTCCAGTTGTCACTCATGAGTAGGATTGGGGTTTTCCAATGGAAACCCGAGTCTGAACCCCTTGATTTGTCCAGGCTTCCCACGACCCTTAGAAACGGGACCGATTGACGAATTGAGCCGTTTAAGGAGGACTAAAATAATTGCCGTACATCCTTCCAGATGTTATTTAGCCACGCACGAACCCCAGCGCAGCGAGCTACAAACCCCCACGTGGCGTGTAGCGTCTGTCAAATCGATGTGGTGGAATAAGCAGAACAGCTCACGGGGGGTCAAGTGATACAACAGCCGAGCTTGGGTGATGGTGAAGACGGCGGAAGAGATTGAAGGGTGTATCGATGCGGCTGATGCCTTGGTTGGAGAAAGCTCAGTAAGATATATGTAGTTAAAATGAGCTCATCGGCCTCGAAAACAAAGTCTCGGTTTAATCCTAAGGTGGCTGACGTGATCCCCGGGTGAAACATGGCGTATCTCGATTGCTGATCGGTATCTTCCTTCTGTAAGAAGATAGTTACTGAGTGAGAATAGCACAAAGTAGGTGGGGAGGTAGAATTGCTGGTACTTTGGCACTCTGACCAGATTTTTACATGAGACAATGCCTTCTTGGGATATAATCAGCGGAGGAGGCTGTGAGTACCAATATCTCCTGTGTTGAATTCATCTTTTTAAAAATTATTTTGGATTCCACGGTTTTTTGGAGAGGATGGGTTAGTTTGAACGCCATGACTGCCTGCTTGTTGGAAAGCCTTCTTCCTCTTTATAAAGTGAATAATTCCTGGTTCTCCTTGTTGCCCAGTATTACAAGAGCAGTAGTAGACCTGAGATCCCTTCAGTGAATTTCCCGTGTTCTTTGTTGTGTGGTGTGACCTACTCAGAGAGCGGCGTAGTCCTTATCCCTCCGTCGCCATATGTTCGCAGCAATAATCATCGTTTTCCGTGAGCGCCCGTCTTTGGTCTTGTTTAATTATCTGGCATTCACGTGTCCAGTCTTGATTCCGATTTCCTCGGTGTAAAAGGTAAAGTAGAAGTTACCAAGTAGTTTGGAAGTAGAATAAATTGTTTTTTCCGTTTTTCCCAGTTGTGCCTACCTGGGGCTACTGTCTCGGCTATGTCTTTTATAAAGCCGCTGTGGAAATTACGAGGGTTTCACGGTAGAGTTGTACGGACGTAGGTGGAACTGCTTCACCACGTATCGCTGTGAACTTCTGAAATATTATTGTCCTTTGTTTACTTAATAAAACTTCGGTTTATCACTTGGCACCTGTCAAAAATAGAGGAAGTTCTGCAGAAACGGCACTGCCGTTGGTACGTCGCGCGGCTTGGCGCCTACGTGACCCCCCGTGCCGACCCTCCTCCGGCGCCGCCGGGCGCGCTTCGGACTGAATCCACAATCTTGCTATTGATTGGGCTGCCCGCGCCGTGCCAAGGCAGGGCGGTGAGACTGGGTGCCTCTCAGAAGGGATGCCGCAGATGCACGCAGCGGAGACCCGCGCCTGCTGCCAGGGCTGGACTGTGCTGGGGAGCTCAGAAAATCCTCCCTGGAAACCTTGGAGGTAGATATCGGGATGGGCTTGGGATGAGGATGTGAGGGAGCTGTTGCAGGGGCTTGTCTTGCTGCCTTCCCTGGCTTTATATAAACAAACAGCTAAATATGTTATATACGTGCTAAATACGCTATATAACCTGCTAAACGTGTTGTATAACCTGCTAAACGTGCTGTGTAATGTACTAAATATGCTATATAACCTATTAAATGTGCTATATAACTTACTAAATGTGCTATATAACATACTAAATGCGCTATGTAACTTACTAAATGTGCTATGTGAGTTACTAAATATACTATATAACCTGCTCAGTATGCTGCATAAGCTGCTAAATATGCTATATAACTTACTAAACGTGCTATATCGCCTGCTGAGTATGCCATAAACCTGCTAAATATGCTATATGATGTATTAAACATGCCATAAACCTGCTAAATATGCTATATGATGTATTAAACATGCCATATAACCTGCTAAATATGCAATATCGCCTGCTAAACGTGCTATATAACCTACGAAACATGCTATATAAGCTGCTAAATATGCTATGAAGGGATGGGAGGAATACACTCAATTATAATTCAGGCTTTCATTACGTCCTTCTTCCTTTAACGTGTTCACATCAAATCCCTTGTGAGTTCTATTTAAATTCGGGGGGTGTGGGGCGTGTTATCTGACCTTTCCTTCTCTTCCTATACAACTGCCTTTCCTTTAATAGAATTACATAAATTACTGTCATCGAATCCTGCTTGCAATTACTTTCCGTCCATCAACCTTTTGTGCATATCTACTTTCATCTCATTAGCTGTTGCACAGACGAATTATGACTTGTAGGTAGTTGACTGACTCGCTCTCGGTTGATTCCTTTATATACTGAAGGTATTTGGCCGGCAAAAACAGGAATGTAAATATTTCAGCATTTAGGCAGGTGACCAAATTGCTGGCGTTTGTGTTGACAAGGGTGTTTCCATCCGAAGGAAACAAAAGGAGGAGAGTATGTAAACAGATGAACACATCAAATTATTGGGGTTTAGAAATTGGACAGCAAATGAAATGGTTCTGAAAATCTAGAAATCAGGCAAACAGGGTATTTTCCTGGTGTTTTCTATTCATACTCGTGACCTTCCCTAATTTTAAGCTTATTAGATGTGGCAATAAAAAAAAAATTCCTTGAAAAAATAGCCTTTCATGAGA
The DNA here is from genome assembly GCA_013396935.1 of Baryphthengus martii. Classification (NCBI taxonomy): domain Eukaryota; kingdom Metazoa; phylum Chordata; class Aves; order Coraciiformes; family Momotidae; genus Baryphthengus; species Baryphthengus martii. Next base: position 20,048 of record VWZK01022029.1, on the reverse strand, counting down.
ACTTAACATGACCGGCTGCTGTATTAGTACTTCATTTATTTTATTCTTTTTTTTTTTAATTTCTCCCCTAAACAGCTGAGAATTGCTAATTCCAGCCCCTTTCACAGTTAGCATTCCTTTACTCTGCGGAGATTTTCAGGTGAAATCCCTTCACAATGCCAGTCCTCAATGTTTTCCGGCACTTGCACTGAAGCTCAGGTTGAGGAATCGCAGCTGGTTGTCCTTTTGTGCCACGATATTCACGTTAATCTTACAGAATTCAGGGATTTTTTTATTTTTTTTTTGTCTGGCTGGTGGAGGGAGACGCCTGACAAGCTCATTTCTGGAGTTTAATTACTTGTAGGCTGGATTTTTGGAATGAAATAATATCTGTCTACAGTTGTGCTTTGGAAAATAAGGTAAAGGTGTGCCATGAAGGTATCAGTCACCTGAAAATAAGGTTGGTAGGAAGGAGAAGGACAATCCAACCAAAATATTCTTTCCTTAAACGGTTGGATTTCTGGATTTCAGCTCCAAGCTTTCTCGTGCAGATTTGTTGTTTCGCGTTGATGTGTGTGGTTCTTGAAGTAAATGGAGTAGATTCATTGAGGTTGTTATTTCTGAATAGCTGAATAAAAGCTGATTTGTGTATAACTGCTTTCCCAACACAGCGCTGATGTGAGTGGGAACAACAGCTCTTGTCTCCAGAAGAATGGAAACCCTTGACAAAAATTTGGCATCTTAAGATATCTCTCAGTGCATCTGTTGCTACGATCTGGTGGCCAAAATCCCAAGAAGCAACAGTTTGATTTCAGCCTTCCAAAGAAACTGGAACCTTTTCATCGCTCTCCTTTGCGGTGATACGTTGTCGTGTCTTTAGCTCTGTTCCTCGTGCGTGTTTGTCGGGGGTGAAATGTGTGAAGCTTGCGTTGGTTTTTGGAAAGGTTTCCCTAAATTGCAGCAGCGCTCGGTTTGTTGGAGTTGGTGGGTAAAGTGGTTTTAGGCAGGAGAATCTGTTGGATGGTTCTGCTGTGCAGATGCAGTTGGTTTCGACTCGATTTGTGTGTGTTGTGTCAATACCCACCTGGGAAGATATTTGCTTGGGGGTCGCCACAGAGGGTTTATGGCACCTCTGTAGGTCTCAATATGTGAAATAAAATCGTCCCTTTGGATTTTCATAAGGCAAACCTTCAGATAAAGACGGTTTTGACACGAGCACTTGTGAGTTTTCGTGACTGGTTTGGCTCATCCTGTTGTTGTGCTGTTGTCTATGTCTAAACATTTCATGGGTGTAGAGTTATTTTTGCATCTTTTCCTTACATTGATCGATCTCTTTGTGGATGCTGATGAGAAAGAGATGTCAAAAACACTTTTGGACTTTTCTAGCCTTAAATATTTAGCCAAGGGAGTTTATTTTCCTGGGATCCTTGTGTTTAATGTAACAAGAATCTAAAGCTAACCCAGCACAGGGCTGGATTTCCTAGAAATCCTCACTGGTTTTAGAGCGCTCTTTCCAGACAACCATTCGGGGCTAAACTGCCGAGGAAGCAGATGCCAGTCTGCAGATATTAAGAGTTAATGTCTCTTGGGATGGGTTCATTGTCTTAAGGAGCTTCCAGCCCCCAGCGAGGCTTGTCGTCAGCAGGATAAGAGGGGCTGGCAAAGGGTGGTGGCCAGTGTCCTCGGTGGAGGAGCCGGTGAGCGGAGGGTAGGGATACGTCCGTCTGTCCTGTGCGGAGCCAACGGTGAGTGTTGAACTTGAGCCCTGCGTCACTGGGAGAAGGGCTCTGACTTTGGGTAGGTTTATGTAGCTTCCTAACAAGTTCTTTTGGTGGATAAAATAATTGTGGGGCTTCAGCGCATCCCAAGGAATCGACGGCAAGAAATAGTTTGAGGGGAGTGAAAACTTTCTTGATTCCCCCAGCCCAAGAAAAGTCCTCCTCGTTGTCCTGATGTCTCTGCTGAATGATTGTGTGCATGCATTTATGTATGTATGTGTATATATATATATAAAATACATTTTTAAAATTTGTCTTCAAAGGTGGAAAAGATTTTCAAGCTGTTTTATCAGCGTCACGCAAGCTGCTATGTGAGTGTGAAATTTCCCTTGTTTTTTTTTTTTTTTTTTTATTTTCAACAAGAGTTTCACTGCCACATACCAGAGAGTCCACTACTTTAACATATAACAGAGGTTTTTTATGGTTTTAAAACATTTTTTAAAATCACATCGTAATTTTCTTACTTTTTCCCAGAGAAGAAAAAGAGGTTTTAAAAGCTTCTACCTTGGTATACCTTGGTTCTAGATCTGATATTTAAGTGATAAAAAGGAAAAAGACTTTCTTGTTGATTTTTGCTCTCACGAGTGTTTTTCTGTGGGGCTGTTTTACTGAGTAAATCTGAATCGAGGCAGCCGAGGGCGTTGTTGAACCAATGAATATTTACCTGCTTAACAAAGGTAGAGCTTTATATGCACTAAATTGTTTCACCTGGGAAAAAAACCATTTGGAGTTACTTGGTTTGCTGTTCGGACAACAAGCCTCTGGCTTTTCTGGAACTGCTGAAATAAAAATCTGTCAGTATGACCCATTTTGAGAGCAAACCAGTCAGCGAAATGCCTTGCTCCAAGTAGATCAATTAGACTTTGTGTTGGTCTTGTGTTGGTTTGTGGTTTGTAATTGAATGTTTTCCATGATTGGGGCACCTAAAAGTTTTCTCTCTTTCTTTCTCTGTTGGATTTGTTTGATTTTTGTTGTTGTTGTTGTTGGTTCGGGGACTTTTTTGGTGGTTGTTTGGGGTTTTTTTATTATATTTTCTTTCGGTTTGTTTTTGTTTTGTCTAATGAGGCAGTAATACAAGCTGCAGTGTTATCTCATCTGAGGCACTTGTAGAATATTTTTGGTGTGTGTTCAGTCATCTCCCAGCCTCTACCTTCATGTCCAGCCTGGACAAATGGCACCGATGGGTCTGAGCGCTGCTTTGCGTGAGGGAGGGAGCAGAAAGGTGCATAAGGACACTCTGGTAAGATGGAAAAATCCTCCTTTCCCTAAGAAAATCGTTCTGAAGGTGGGATCAGAAGAAGAAGAGTGGAAAAGGGAGGAAGAAGCAATAACATGGTCTGCATCAGGTCGTGGTTTCGCACGTCTCCAGTGAAGGGGCACAGAAACGCCGGGCTAACCAGAAATGCTGGGTGACCCAGTGCGTGGATTGGTGGTAGGATTTGAGGTGGGGAATTCCTCACATATGGAACTGTGGGTGTTGTTTCCCTCACCTTGAGAGTCTGATGTCAGTAAAACTTTTTAGCACTTCTAATAATAGAAAAATACTGATTTCCTAGCTGGCTCTTAAATGCCTTTTAGTGGATTAGTTTGAATCACATCAACTAAGAGCTTGATCATCTGCCAGCCGCTAGAGTTGGGCCAAAGCTTTGTAAATTAATGAGCTCAAGGTGATTAGTACAGGTTTTGGTGCTCGGGACCACACACCAAATTGTTGCCATGCCAGGTGCGTAGCACTGTACGTCTGTCACCTTTCTTTTCTTACGCTGCGAGGGCGTTTACCTGGCTTGGTGGTCAAATAAACGTGAAGGGCTCCAGCTGATGTGACTGAATGAAAATTATATTGAGGTTCCAAAAAGTAGGACCAACATTATAACCCCTGCTTTGTTGTAGAGACACGTAATGCTGCAATAATTCACACAACGGTCTCGAATCGTGATCGGAGTCAATTTAGCAGGTTGCATCTGGCATCTCTTCACTGGGCGTGTTGTGGGAGGACGTTTTCAAGTCTCGCAGCAATGTTTCTGTGTTGCTTTTGTGAATGGAAAAATGTCTTTTTCTCTCTGATGAGGAAAGGCTGGGAGCCCTGGGGCTGTTCAGCTGCAGAAGAGCAGCCCCAGAGGGGAGCTGGGCAAGGCTGAGCAAGAGCTCAAGGGCCCCCGGGGGGCAAGAGGCTGGGGCCAGACTCTGCTCAGGGGTGCCCAGCGCCAGGACAAGGGGCACCGGGCACCGACTGGAACCCGGGAGAACAACACTGTGGAAACTACACGGAGCTTCTGTGGACACCAGCACATTTTACTGATTAACCATTGACTGGTAATGAGTCAGGGAGAAGAAACGGGCTGGTGCTGTTACCCAACGGGGCAAGTTCCGGTGATGTCTTTAGTACACGTTGTCTGTAGAATTTTTGAAAAATAGAGTAACTTTCAGTAAAATGTGGCTTTTTTTGAATTTGGGAAAGACTCTTGCAGTTCATAAGCTCTCAGATAGCTTCGGATGATGGAAAAACAATACGGTCTAATGATAGTTTGATGGATTTGACAACAGACATTTCTGAGCTTGATCTCCTACTTGCCTGTGGATTTGCATCCAGCAAATCAGGAACAGGCAGCACTTTCAAGCCATTTGGTTGAGTTTTGTCCCATTTGGTCTGGACTACTTGATAATTGTGTTGGTTGATGCCAGCCTTCGTCTTCACTCTTTCTCTCTGATCAGCAGCTGTATGATATAATTGCTTTTCCAAGATCTTTACAATCCTCTTCTTTCCACAGGTTCCCATTTGTTGGGTGTCATCAGCCTTCTTGAGGGAGGATTATTTTCAAGGTGATTTGTCTTGAAATGATTGCTTGGGCTTTCAGCAGCTGTCACCAGCATCTGATAGGGTTGGACCACCGGTTAGCAGACTTAACTAGACCTGTCTGAGCACCATTCGTTTGTTGGATTTTTCACACTATTCTCAAGGATTTCAAAGAAGACTTTAATATCTGCTTGTTCTTTTCAAATCTCAAATAGCTGCAGATCCGTGTCAGTTATCTTGGTATTTCTCATGGCCTCGTATCACACAACACTTCCCTTAACATTGGTTGGTTATTCAGGAATGAGGCTTTAACTGTGGTCTCCGGTGGGAACTAAGTCTCTTTGTCCCTCCAGGAGGTGTAAGTATCTTTATTTCGTCAGCACTTGGTTGCCTCATCTCCTGGGGTTCAGGTCCATCTTGTTGGATAAATTGAACACAGGACACCTTTGGGGTCTGTGCCTGGTTGAGGTGCTGGAGCGTGTCCAGAGGAGGACAATGAAGCTGGGGAAGGGTCTAGAGCACAAGCCTGGTGAGGGAGCTGGGCTTGTTCAGCCTGGAGCAAAGGAGGCTCAGGGGAAACCTCTGGCTCTCCACAGCTCCCTGAAATTCAGGAGCTTGGAGGCAGGTGCATCTCTTGATGTGAGATGCCCCATCCCTGGAAGTTCTCAGGGCCAGGTTGGATGGGGCTTGGAGCAACCTGCTCTAGTAAGAGGTGGTCCCTCCTCATGGCAGGGGGCTTGAAACTAGATGGTCTTTAAGGTCCCTTCCAACCCAACCCAACCCATTCTGTGATCTACTCTGCAGATTCTCTCCCAACCTAACCCATAATCATACTCTTGACTGAATCGTGGTTGAAACTCCCAGGTGTCTACAGCGATCAGGACTGGCTGGCAGCGGTGCTAAATTAAGATCCAACAGATTTCTCATAATTCAAAACAAACAGGAACTCCTCTGTCTCTGGCTGGGCTTTGAGGTTATGTCTTCTCCTCCGTTCCACGTGTTCCAGCTTTGAGCAGTGAGCAGCCGGGCAGGAACGTCCTGTGGTGGGCAGGTCTGAGCGGGTGGGTGGGTGGTATTTTTGTGCATGTAGAAGCCGACAGCACGATAAGATGGTGCCTTGCGTTGGACGTATATATCGCGATTAACCCCCGGGGGTGGTGTTGTGAAAATGCTCTTTTGTTTCCAGTTTAGTACAGGAAGCTTTTTTTGGCTTCTTTCATTGCTCCTCAAACTGGCAGGGAATCAGAAATGTGCTTCCATGACATCATCTCTCTGGCCCAGCAGCACGGCTTGGAGCTGCGTAGAAACCAACCCTCCGCTAATCCATCAAAAATTGAAATATCTCTCGTAGCAAGAGGAGGTTGTTTGGCGCGGGGTTTTTTTATTTCTTCTCTTCCACTTTGAAGAGAAAAAATGACATTTTTCTGAGCGGTGGCTGTGACCTCATTGCTGGAGTATAACCAAGAAGAAGGGGTAGAGTTACGGGGCTTGGGGCTCTGGGGTTGGGTGTCTGTCCCATCCCCATCCCCCTCTGCTGCTGTCGGGGCTGAAAATTCACCTCGTTTCCCAGTGGGTGCCTCTGCTTTCTGATAATTTAGTGTGGCGTGCTCCTTGTGAAGATTGCACGTTTCTGTTTACGCTAAAAAAAAATACATCCGTGGTGGCAGATAAACCAGCTGGCGGTTTAGCTTGTAGGGCTTGTAGCTACTTTGTTTCTGGTGTAAAGTTTATTTTATTTTCTCATTTTATTGTATTTAATTTTTATTTTACTTTTCTTTATTTTTTCAACTTAATTTTTTCTTTTAAATTTAGGATTATTTTCTAATGTTATTTTAATTTAATTTTTTCATTTTATGACAGAATATAAAGCGAAGACTTAAACCACTGATTATTTTCTTAGGTGAATAATTTTCATGGCTATGGTGTGCAAAGTTTTAGGGATTTATGGTGGCCGAGTCTGGAGGAAACAAAACGCTTGTGGAGGGAGAAACCTTTGTCTGCTTTCCTGTTAGTTTTGGTTTTCTGTTTTCCTTTTTTTTTCTTTTTGTTTTCCTCTCTCTGCCCCTTTCCCCCCCCCCTCCCTTTTTGTTTATTTTGGTTTGGTTTATTGTGGTCCTGCTTATTTTGTTTTGTTTTGCTTTTGCTTGATTTGTTTTGGTCTTGCTTATTTTGTTTTGCTTTTGCTTATTTCTAAAGGAGAAGGGATGGATGTGCACAAAGAGCAAACCCCACTGCAAACTCTACAAACTTCTACCCTTTTTTACTTTATTTCTCCAACATTTTTATGGTGAGCTATGCTTTTTTTTTCCCTTCCTTTTTATATTTTTCTCTCTGCAGGAGTGTACATAGAGCAAGAGGTGTCAGCCTGTCCTGGAGGAGCCAGCTCTGGTGCCCACCTTCCTTGTAAGCAAAGCTGTAGCAGGAAGAGCAGACACCTGATCAGAGGTGGAAACTTGTTTTCTAATTAATTCCTGATGCTTCTGCCACTGCCGTATAACTTTATAAGGAGCTCGGAGAGATCCTGTTCCCCCGGGTCACCGCGCACCTTATCCTGCCGTGTCTCGGCAGGCCCAGGTCTCTTCGGTTACCCGTCCCTTCTCAGCAGAAAGGTGTATTTGTAACGGCGCTGCTTGTGTTCCGAAGGGGTTTCCATGCTGTGGATGAAGGACTTGGCCGGTGGTGGGTGAGAGTGCGGTGGTTTCTTGGTGCTGCTGGGGCGAACGGGGTGTGAGCGAACGGTTCGAATCCTCTGGTTGTAATTGTGGTGCTCAGAGCTGCAGGTCCAGGTGGGTGTTGCGTTTCTCTGTGGTAGAGGCCCAAACGCCGCTGCTCTCAGCCCCAGAATATCAGAGGAAAACCGAGCATACGAAGCGTCTTCTGGAATCAGAATGGGTTGGGTTGGAAGGGACCTTAAAGATCATCTGGTCCAACCCTGCTGCAGGGAGCAGGGACATCTACAACTAGAGCAGGTTGCTCAGAGCCCCGTCCAACCTCCCCTGGAATGGTTCCAGATTGAAGATACTAAAGAGGAAGGTATTCTGGTCGTGGTTTTCTGGTTGTTTTGGAGGTGGGTGTTGTTGAAGTGAATGGGCAGCTGCTGGTGAGCCTCACTGGCTTGGGATAGTTTCTTCTAGCTCCTGTGACCTCTGCCCAGGATTATAATCATGGAATGGGTTGGGTTGGAAGGTTCCTTAAAGATCATCTAGTTCCCAGCCCCCTCCATGGGCAGGGACACCTTCCATAATCATCACAACCAGCAATGACATTTAGCTTCACTTCTGATCGTCGCCAGGTTTGACCTCACTCATGAGTTGGGTGGAAATGGTCAATGCCCAGGGCTTGCAGAAAGGTCCTCAGTGCTGCAATTTCCCTGCCGAAGCTGGTGGCTCTTCTCTGGACGTAACAGATTTCCATCGCACTTCCCGGTGTGGAATTTTATCGGATAATCTTACTGTCTATTGAAAGCACCGATGTGCTCTGTGATACAGTCTCACTTTCTATAGTTCTTTTTTTTAATGTCTGTCTTGCATTGGTAGTTTGAGATATTTACAGTTAGTTCGTGTTCTACTTCAAGAGAGAACAAAAATGCCATTTTTCTTTAGTTAGAACCCGGCGTGGATTTAAGCACGTAGATGGTTCTGCAGCCATAATGGTTTTACTCATGACTTAATTAGACATTCTGGAAATTAAATCAGTCTTTCAGTGCTCAAATGTGTATCTATCTGTTGGTGAGTGTGGTGGGGACAATCATAGAGGTTGCTGAGTAATCTGTGGTTTATCTGTAATGTTCTTGGAAGGGCCATAATTCCTTCTAAGAACCTTGGCCTGATTTAATTTTTTGTGAGGTCTCAACTAGATATAAAAGAGATGTTAGCTAAAAAAGGTGTTGTAGAAATCAGCTTGGGATGGTGAGAACATCAGGCATGTTCTCATGTAATCCTTTGGCCCAGTCAGGTTTTTGAGTGCTTAAGTTGGAAAGCAACGTTTCGGTTCATGTATTTGGAAGAAAATGACTTTATTTCACCTTCAGTATTCCTTTCTATTTGTCGAGATGAAAATACAGCGGCCTTGTGGCTGTGGTTGTGGAGTGGCTTTACTAGAAGCCTGTTTTCTCCCAAAGCTGGAGGCAGAGATGTCCTCCCAGGCTCCTTATTTATAGTGGTATCAGCTTTCTGTTAGCATTGGGAATAACTGTCAGAAAAGGTCCGTTTTAGAGAAATCAGCAGATGGAGAGCACAGTGCATTTTCAAATCCGATCAAGATTTCACCGGTCAGACAACGGATTCCTCAACAAGTTGGGGACACGACTGCAAGTGGGGATCGGGTCTAATGAAAACCAGTAAATCATGGTCTTCCAGCAGTGCAAATGTCAGCAGTGACATAATGGAAGTTATATATGGTGGCCTGTGGAATGCCAGATGATTCATGTGTGAAAATGAAGCAAGTGGTTCAGTCAGGGGGGGCACGTTTTGAAAACAACGCCTGCTCTTAGCGCGTTCTGGAGGTGAGCCGTTTAAGGCAGATGAGTTGGAGCATGATTTTTGAGGTATTCCTCAGCTATGCTGGAGATAACATCTCCTCGCTGGCAGACACTGGAATTACTGATGATACTCCCTAAACACTCTGTGCCTTGGGAAAGTGGACGCTCTGATGCCAAGATGATGAGGCGTTTGGATCTAGCAACAGGCAGAGCAGATGAAGAGATAAATGGAGGAGCAGGGGAGCCTGCAGTGGAGCTTGATCTCCAGGAGGCAAGAGGTTTGATGGAGCAGATTGAAGATGGGAGCAGGAGGAGGTCTGCCTTAGCTCCCAGTTACTGGTATCAAATCTGCTGTTTCATGTCCTAGATAATATTTGCCAGCTGGTGACCTGCTGCTGTTAAAGCATCTCAGCTGGATGAAGCAGACGGTGGCAGAGGTGACAGCGCGTGGAAAGGTGGTGGGTGGAAGGTGTTAAAGGTGTCAGGACAAATGCAGAAGACATCAGAGCGTGGGACTTGTTCCAGGTGAAGGCAAAGGGGGAGTGAGGATGTCAAAACCCCACAGAGGCTGCCTGACCACCCTGCACAGCAGCCTGCCCCCAACTAGGCTTATTTGAGGTACAAGACCAAAGAGGTGACAGCTCCCACGGTTCCAGGATAGAGGGATAACTTATTTTCTGAAGTTTGAAGATTAACTAATACCAAGGAGGGGTTATGTTTTAGTTTGTATACTGGAGATTAGTAAAATTGTTAAAAAGAGTTGTCCAGACCTGGCCCAGGCTGCCCAGGGCAGGGCTGGAGTCCCCGTCCCTGGAGGGGTTTCAAAGCCATGGAGATGTGGTGCTGAGGGAGAGGGGTTAGTGGTGACTTGGCAGGGCTGGGTTAACGCTGGAACTTGATGATCTGAAAGATCTCTCCCAACCTAAATGATTCTACATTTCTATTCTAACACATCCTGACCCAGTGTGACCAACTGCAAAATGATCTGTGGAGGTACCTGCTCCAGTTTACCCCAGTGAAGCAAGTCCAGCAAGACCCATACCTGTTTGTCCAGGTGTGGCCTCTGGGCCAGTGGGGCCACAGAGGCAGGAGAGCAGACCCATTAGCTTCTACATTTTCCTCATTTTTTTTCCTTACTTTAAAGAGATGTGGTAAAATCTTTCAGTGAATGTGGCTTGCTCTCCATCCTGGACAACCCAAACTTGTCCCACCTCAGCTCCTGGTGATCTTGGGCAATGTCCAGCCATTTCTCCTGGCTCCCAGACTCTTGCTTTAGTGCTCTTCAGTCCCCTGATTTTTGTTTGTGCTGTTTTGATCACCAGGACCAGAGTTTACCTCGTAGGATGGTGGTCCCGTGACTCCCAGGACTGAGGCCACAGTCTCCCTGTAAGGTCCCCAGTGGTCTTCCTGCCCCCCTCTCCTCTTAGTTTTTTTTTCAGTTAGCCTGATTCGTCTGTGCATTATTTCTGCCATGAGATGTGTTGAACATACGAATATAATTTGGTTATTTGGGGGAAATACCAGCTAGCCAGGCACTGTATTTTTGCAGAGATTCACTTTTTCTAGCCTTGAATCAACACAGTAAATAACCAACAAGCTCCAGGTAATTATTTCTGGTGAGTTAAAGAAACAATTGGAAGAAAAAACCCCAAACCAAACGAAAAAAACCCCAACAAACCATAAAATAAACCCCACAAAACAACAGCAAAAAAAAAACCCAAACAAACAACAAAAGCAAATCCTTTTCTGACGCAGCTTAGGAACGAATCGGTGAGACGTGCAGGAGGATCAGAGCCTGGTTTGGTGGTGACTCGAGTGGGTTTAGTGCAACAGGATTATTAAAAAACAGATATAAATATATGCATTAGCTTTAGGATATGTTAGCAGACAATTAATGATCGTGTTGAACTGTGTCATATAACAGTATTTTTCCTGAGCTCATCACCCTTGCTCCCGTGGAGGACTGATTGACGGTGATCGGCTAGAAGAGAAGTGTAGGGAGGGGGCAGAGCTTGAATGAAAAAGAAAAATTAAAATTGCCCAAGGAAACTGGGAGTGAACATGGCTCTGCTTTAGCCCTGGGGTTTTCTCTCTACAGTTAATTCGCTTTATAAGCTGCACTCCAAACAGCAAAGTGCTTCAGATCGCTTTAGCTTCAGGAAGATGAATGAAACCCCGCATTAATTCGGGGAACGGCGTGTTCCGAGGTGCAGCAGACTCCGCTGCTCTGGCAGACTCCATCTGAGTCTTGTGGCAGGGCGAGTCCAGCTGCAAGTGGGAATGACATTAACCAGAGGGGGTGAGTCATGCAGAGGAGCTTTCTGGAGGAGCAAAGGGTGAAGAATCTTCTGTAGGAAAGCACCTCAGCTCCGCAGGCCACGTATGTGGGGATAAGGACTGGGGGAGCGCACCAACGTCTCCATCTCAGAAACATCCACTGAAACCCCTCAGTGCGGTGCTGGAAGCTTGAGACGGTTACAGGAGTGGTGGCTAAAATGAGGATGGCATTTTATAGCTTCCCACCATGGTGGAGATGATAATTTAATTTTAATTGGCTTTTTTTTTCCACTAACAAGTTAGAAAAATAAAGGCATTAAATGTGTTTTGGGTTTTTTTTCTGGGAGGAAACATGCCAAATAATTAATTGGCTATTGAATTCAAATAACACTTAGAAGTTGTGTAAAGCAAAGGGGCGAGTTGTTTGTTTGGGGTTACGCTGGGTTTGTTTTTCTGGAAAAGCTATTGAAAAATCTGAATGAATTAATAGTGGTAGTGTTTGTTTACTCCATGGATTAACAAGGCAGCTGAAAGAACACTAATTGGGCAGTTCTAATTTGAATTTCTTTTACATGACTTTAAGGTTCTGTAGCTTTGCCAGGGTTTATGCCCAATAAAATACGCATTCGGAGCGGAGGGGTGGCAGTGGGGTAACTTTGAGCAAAGCTTAACGAGAAAAGGATTTGAATTTCGGTATCGCATGGTAGAAAATACATAATCAGAGTCTCTCTGGTCTTTTAATGTAACTAATGATGGACATTTCTGCACAAAAGAGAGGTTTCCTACAAAGTCCGATATAGTCTTCGCGGAGCAAAGGGGTAGCAGTAGAAATAATAAAGCAGCACAAGGGAAAAGTCCGATTTATTTTGATGCACGGAGCAGTTTTCAGATACCACCTCTGACTCTGGTAGATGTGGACGCCCACAACCACGAGCTATTTTTTTTTTTTCTATCGAGAGAAAAATGAGAATGAGATACTTATCTCAAGGAGCGGTGCGCGAGGTTCAGGTCGTTGGTCATTAAACTTTACGGAGGTGCCGAAAACACAGAACTGGGAACGACCAGCCCGTTCCCGGGTATTTCCCTGAAGGGTGAGCTGCCGACGTCGGCGCGGCGTCTTCTGCAGCCCGGTTTGAGAGGTGCTCTTTGGAAATGAGCAAAACCCAGCCGTGTTGTCCTCAAACGTGTCCCTTTGTGGCTTGCCGTTAATTTTTTGATGAGTTGCGCCAAGGGGAATTCGCACGTGGGTCGGGAAATGAAAAAAAATGGCATGAACTCCTGGTGAACCGCCAGGGGAACAGAGCCCTTCTGCAGCCTGATCTACACGGGTCCGGGGCTGGAACAATACCGCCTGGTGTTCATTAATTACTACATAAATATGTTAAATTGTTTGGGGAAAAAACATGGCACTGCAGCGTGAGCGGGCGAAGCGAGGGAGCTCATTAATATCTCGCCCGTCGCGAGGAATAGTAACGGCCCAATCCCGTCGGCGCTGCATTTTGGCGACAAAGCTCCCTTCTGCGGGTGGAAAAGCTCCCGGTTTGGATTCTTTGATAATGCTAAAATCTCCTTTTCCACAATATCGTGTTTTCCGGGCTGATCTCTGAACTTCTACAAAGCTCGTTTTGGGTCGATGCCGAGCAGTCTGCGACTCGGTGCCTAATCTAGCATGTCAAATGTGTGGGGTGATGTCCGAGAAGAACTGTCAGAAATGGCTCTGGAGAGCCGAGGGGGGGAAGGCATCAGCAGAGCGAGGACACAATGGTGCAGATTGATGTATGGTTTTATTAAAGCACAGTTTGTCGCATGACGGGCAAGCGCTTTGGCTCGCGCTTCAACGTCTTCCGCGGTGTTTCATACAAGCAGTTTCTTGTTGTCGATAGTTTTGGGTAGAAAAATGCTCAATCTCGCCTTGCAGGAAAGTGGGGGGAGAAAAAAAAAAGTATTTTCATTTGAAGATGCCCTCTTCACCAATTAGATTTTGAGATGTCGCTAAGCTGTTTTTTTTAATTTGGCCCGAGCATGCCCTGTTAATTGGGTAGAGCGCATTTTTGTAATCAGAAGGGTTCGGTGCTTTGGTCTCTCCCCAATTATTCTGTGTAACAATCCCTTTTCACAGGCAGAGCCCCGTAATCCTACCCGTTCAAAAATGATGGGTTTGTTTGGAGACCTATTTTTCCACAAAATCCTACCCAACGCTCGGGTCGTTTGTTTTTGGTTTGGTTTTTTTTGTAACTTTTTACAACTTGAGATGTTTGTTGCTGTCTCATAAAAAGAAAGACTGTTGTGTGAGCGTTCCCAGGGCTGACCGTGGGCTGAGCAGTCGTTCCTTTGGTATTTTAGGAATACTGAGTTTGTGCCAATGATTTTCCTGCTCTCTAGACTGTCCCAATTTCCTAGACTTGATAAAAATGTAGCCTTAAAAACTCAACAGGATCACCTCATTCTTTTAAAACTGTTGTGTCTGTGTATCTCCATCTGCATCTTCTAGCCTGTTCCCTAGACTAGAGAACTATTTTCTTGAAGAGTTTCATGTCTTGGTTGTAGGTTAGATAATTTACAAGCTCTCTTGCTCTTGCTTATTGGATTACGTTTAAGTAGGAAAGATGGTCTGGGATGATCCCAGTTGCTGTTGCCATACTGAGCCTCACCCAAATTCAACTTACTTCCTAGGCTCAGGACCTTGTTTTCCTTTTCCCTTGGAGATCGGCACCACCCTGCCCGCTGCCAGCGTCATTTCGTGGTGTGGCCACCAATCCTGGACCAGCAGTCGCAGCCTCCCTGCCCCAAAACACCCTTGTGCAGGCACCCTGGGGTCGGCTGCGCGGAGCTTTGCACCTCGTTTTTCTAAGAGGATTTCACGAGGAGCAAAAAGGAGCCATATGCAAGGTGTGGTTCACAGAAAGAGCATCCTTGCCTTGGAGAGAAGATCCCTTTCAGTTGCCCCAGTGAATGCTGATGTTTATTTAGGAAATAATCACAGAATCCCAGCGTGGTAGGGGTTGGAAGGGGCCTCTGGAGATCATCTTGTCCAACCTTCCTGCTAAAGCAGGGTCACCTGGAGCAGGTTTCCCAGGATGGCATCCAGGCAGGTTTGGAATCTCGCCAGAGAAGGAGACTCCACAACCACTCTGAAAGTTTAGTTTACCCCCCTTCTTCCCCTCTGTAGAGGGGCCTGGCTGCTGGAACTCAACAACTGCTTTTTTTAGCTTCTTATTAGCAGGAAAATCCCAGGATTTCTGCGCTCACGCATGGTTTCCTTATCCTCCGTCTACGTGGAGCCGGGCTGTCTGGGGGCTCCCCTCACATTGAGGTCATCCCATGTGCCGTGGGACACGGGAGAGGCGAGCGCCGGCTTCCAAACTTCCCAAACTGACCCAAATCCGGATCTGAAGCATCCTGTTGAATCCAGGGCTTGCTGCCTCTGCTGCCTTTATTGCAGACCATGCAGAAACCTGTGGGATAGGTCTGGAAATGATTTATTAGATCATTCATGGCCATCTTGCTGCTAATTTAGAAGCGTTTGTAGTCACAGTCTAATTTAGAAAAAACCTAGAAAAAACGACTAATGGTGTCCCTGCACCTCCATGTGTTACGTACGGTGGAGCGAAACGGGAATAAATTACGTCTATCTTGCAACCTCTCTATTTGATAATTAATTTGCATAAATTGTGTTTTCTCTTATGAGCATCACGGCCTGGCTGATTTTTAAGCTACTTTTCTTTTTTTTTTTTCCCTGCCATTTATGACAAATATTGAGTATCTGAAATGCTCAAGTGGAATATCTGTTTCATCTCTCCTCTGGGTTTATCTGAAGCTCGTCTCCTTGGAGGACACAGGAATAGAAGTGACACTTTACTGCAACTCATTAAAAGCTGAGGGGCTTGTACAGGACCTAAGAAAAGGTAAAAGATTTCACTGGTCACGCTGAAAATATAACGAACGCGGGGTTGAAAATGGAAGGAACGCGGGACTTCTAAAATAATCTTGAAATCGCATCTC
Source organism: Baryphthengus martii (assembly GCA_013396935.1). Classification (NCBI taxonomy): domain Eukaryota; kingdom Metazoa; phylum Chordata; class Aves; order Coraciiformes; family Momotidae; genus Baryphthengus; species Baryphthengus martii. The sequence continues at coordinate 4,738 of VWZK01022029.1, read as the reverse complement.
GTTAAAGATTAAATTGCATCCGAGGGAAGGCGGCGTGAGAGGGAACATATTGTACCCCCCTTCACTTCCCTGGGACGTGGGCTTTTAGCTCAATGACCTGCAGGCTTTGTAATTAGCAGCAAGGCGATTAGATGGTCCGCATTTCTGGGAGTAATTTGTGCACTAATTGTGTTTGATTGTTTAATTACTCTTGGTTACTGTAATTGAGGAGAGGTTGCGAACCCCTCGGTCGAAGGCCGTTCAGAGGAATTTGAATTTTTCTTCAGAATTTTTCTGACGTGGTGGTAGGAACCAAAAGACAAGAAATAAGGAGAATAGACCAAAAAAAAGACCCAAAGAGGTTAATAATTCAGCAGGTTAGGTGTGGAAAATTGCAACTGGAGCTGGTGAGGCTGCAAATAGACTCTGGGATTGCTCTCTAGGATCTTGCACAGCTGGTGGATGGGAAACCACCCGATGCAATTTGGATTTGTCGTTGGTCAGTGGCGACGTGGCACAGCAGAGGTGGGATTTTGCTTTTGAAGCTGTAGAGAGAGGCAAATGAATACATAAATGATAATGTCAGTAGTAACTTTATGTGAATGGGACGAAAAGGAAATGTGAAGAACAGTGAGATAACTCTTGCAGTGGTTGACAAAGTCACGTTGATGATGTGCATCAGGAGGAACTACTGCTGGGTAGACTTTGCATCCAGGAAAAGAGCTCCCAGCATTGTCACACTGGTTGCAGCTCCTTTGACTGGGCTTATCCCTGATGAACAACCATTGTATCATGGAAAGGTAGCCCAGCTGACCTTGCACAGTGGAATTTGCAAGCGGGAATCCCTGGTGCTATGGTTTCTGCAGCTTCTTGCAGAGGTTGCTGCTTCAGTATTCTGTGATTGACTCTTTAGGGCCTGCTGGGAGGGAGCTTTCATTTGCTTTTGCTCTTTTATTTACCGGAAGAAAGTGTTGCTTTAGGGTGCTCTGAGATGGAGGCTCTTCCAAGTGAAGAGATGATAGGAGGCCTTCAAGAGGAATTAAATTAGGGACCTATAAAACTTGGAGCTGTGGCCCAGACAGCAAGGAGAAGATGGAGAAGGAAGGGAGAGCTGAGACGTCAGCAGAAGTTATCCCAAGTATCAAGCTCCTGTGAGACCGGGCAACCTCCACCTGCATCAGATGTCCGGGGAGGGCAGGGCAATGCTTCATCTCCTGTGGGAGGGAGGTGGAGGGGCATTGAATGCTGGAGCCTGTGCTGTACTCACACGAGCGGGAGAACCACAGAAAAGCCCCCAAACCCGGAATTCCTTCATGCCTAGCTTTGGATGGATGTTTGTGTGGGAAGGTTTGGTGTCTGACTTTTTCTCTCCTGGAATGCTGCGACGGTTCCTGCAACCTTGCAAGCCGGCAGGGGCCCCGCTTGTGGCCTTCAAGCGAGGCCAGCTGGCAGGTATCTCCTGAGCTCGTGAGAGGGACAGGATGGACAAATACATCCTCACAAATAACCGCCACCTCCGGCAACGCGTCTCCCCCGGAACCGGAGGACTGCCATCAGGCAGCGCCTCTGCTCGGGGGCTCCCCGGTCCTTCCTCGGAGGACAGGGACCTTCCATTGTCCCCGGCGCTGGTGACAAGGAGGACGACAGGTCACCGCCCTAATGAGAGGTGACAAATGGGCGATTGGGCTGCCGCTTAGGGACTTTAATGGTTAATTTCCATAGCGCCGCGCTCGGGGCAAAGGGCAGGAAGGAAGTCATCGTGCCGCAGCGCCGGGATGGGGATGCCTTTCCGTCTGAAAGGTGCTGGTGAAGCTGGAAAGATTGAGTTAACTAGAATTTCTGTGTCAGCGCCCAAGACCTTTTCTAACCAGGCTGTGTGATCTAAATACCATGTGACGATTTCCTTTAACCGCGCTCCGGTGTCGACCGCGGAGCGGGCCGCGTCCGTCGTCTTCCAGGAGGTCGGTGCGTGCCCTTCGCTGGGGACAAGAGGCCGCTGCGTCTTGGAAGGGACCGAGATTATTCTTGTAATATGAATTACAATTACATTTTATGATTATTATTCATTAGTATTTTTTATTCTTATTTATTATTATTACATTTTATGTAATTGTTATCAATTATTGTACTATGAATTACAACGCAATGTTGCAGTATGAATGACAATTACATATGATGTAATTTTAGATATTTTGTTATTAATTATTGTGATATTAACGACACTTACACGTGGGTGTAAAAAGACAGCGCGTGAGCTGTCACGGGACCGTCACGGTGGCAGATATTTTATTCCGTAATCTTTTTGACTTTTAAAGTAGAACTAGCTCATACCAGTGGCCAGGCTGGCCTTGCTCTGGTCTGCTCAGGGTGCCTTTGTAACTCAAAGGGTTTTGTTTTTTTTTTACTTTTAATTCCTTAATTAAATCTGCTTCAGACGCATAAAATAGAGGCGGGGAAGCGAATTCTCGCTGCTCACCGGCGGTTCTTGCACCTCCTGAGAAGCGCTGGTGGCCGTCGAGCCGCTTGTAATGACGAGAGGCACGACGTGAGCGTTTTTAGGGTGCGGCTGGAGGATTTCTGCCGCCCTTTCAGGCAGGACTACCAGCTGCTGGTCTTGTGAAGCTGATGACTAGGCAAGTGTTGACAGCTACCCACGGACGTTTGGAAGATGGGCAGAATGAGCGCTCGGTCCCATGAAAGGGAGGGCGAATAGAGGGAGAGCTGGTGTCCTCAACTGGAAGGCTTTGATCGGGGCTGGAAATACAAAAAGCTTTTTGTGTCGGTGATGAGCAAACCCGACAGATTCTTTTCTTGTTACATCTGGGAGGAATTCTTGCTGTTATTTTCATCTTGCTGCGTTTGAGCTTAAAATACGACTGTTTGTCCCATGTGTTCTCATTTGATAACGTGCGTTAGTTGTAGGTTGCTGCTGAGAGGTTGCCTTGAGCTGTGATCTCCAGAGGGCCCTTCCAACCCCTACCATAGGATTCTCTGAAGAACAAGGACTCTTTGGGATGGAGGGTCCTCACTTTTTTGCCCTCTAACGCAGGATTGCTGCTGGGACCATGTGACAGCTTCACTGCTGATTTCTTGAATAACAAGGCCTGTAAAACCTGCCTGGTTTTGTGGGGGATTAAACAAATAATAATCCAAAAATCCCTCTCTTCTCCAAACCTTCATTAGCTTAGCAGTATGGATATAAAGCAGTTTCCAAATGTGAAAACCCCACAGATCTGAGCTGCGAGTTCACGGGGCCGGCTCAGATCCAGCTTCTCACCCTTCGGCACCCCCAAGCCCTTCTCCGCAGGGCTGCTCTCAAAGAATTCCTCTTTGCTGGGGACTCTTCCTCCAGTCCCATTTCTTTCATCTTTCACGTGATTGAGAGAGGTTTGATTTTTGTTTCCTTTCTGCTTCCCTCAGGATTTCGGTTTCCCCTGCCTGATAGGCATCTGCGGAGCAAACCCGATGGAAATCGGCATTTCCCCCTTCGCAAGTTAAACCGACAAAGTTTCGCACGCCGCGTTGTGCGTTATCTGCTTCCCTCCCTGGTTTTTATGGATTTCACGGTGTTTCAATAAAAGAGCTGGTTTCAGCTAAGAGCCAAGGGTAAGGACAGCCTGACGATGGCCATCGTGCAGCTAGTCCTGTGCGGGGTCTCTGCTGCAAGACAAATATTTGCAGGCAGAGGTGGAAGGTTACATCCCCACCCCTGGAACATCTTTCCTGAAAAAAATACCAAAACAAACAAACAAAATGATTTATTAAATAACAGCTATCACACTTTCAAAGTTGCTTAGGAAATATCTGAGTATTGCAGATCTCTGGGTCGGTCCGAGTGGAAAAAATTCCACCCAACTCTGTGTGTTCTGGATGGACGCCAGTGGCCAGGGGAAACCGGTGGCTCCTGCCTGGCTCAGCAGCTCTTCCTCTCAGGGTTTTCTTGCCCCGTAGCTTTTTCAGACAAATTTGCATCATTTTTATGGAATTATAATATTATGAGCTGTGTGTTTAACAATACATTAGCGTTGGCTCTTCCTGGGGGGCTCCCCACATCCTGGGTGAGGAGGGGAAATAAGATCCTTTGGAGCATGGATGAGGAAAATGCAATAGTCACTTGATGTCGTTAACAGCAGCCAACTAAATGTAGAGACAACCTGCAGGAGCTGCAGCACCTCATCTTTCCTCAGGAACATGGAAGGCAATGTGGAGCTTCTGGTTGGCCAAAAAAAAGGTGCATTTTTGAAGGTGGTGAGCCTCTGCTGGAGTATGGGAGACCTGCTGCTGCTCCTTCGGACATCCCAACGGGGCTCTGGCTACCCCATTTCTTTTCTTCCCAGTCTCATTCTACAATTTTCCAGTATTCTCTAAAAAAAAAAAAAAATCAGTTAAATTGGAGACAGCACTGCAGTGGGATGATGTCGTCAATGTCCTACTGAGGTTTTTACAAAGCAGTCAAATGGTGAATAGTGGCAATCCCACCTGCCCTTCCCCTCAACTCCCATTTAAAGTTCTCCTCCTGGGAAAGGGTTTTCCTGAGTCCTTTTCCCAAGGCAGTTCCAGGAAGGTTACTGAAGCTGAAGTAGTCACCACACCCCTGCCTGCCCCTGCGGGAAGGCAGCTGAAGGTTCACGGGAGCGTCGTGGGCTTGGTGAGGTTGGGTTGCTGGCGGCCAAGGTGGCCACCGAGCTCTTTACGGGGTTCCCTCCGCTCACCCTTGTTCTCTGCTGTTGCCCAGGTGCGTTTTCTCGGCCGCCGCATG
>VWZK01022028.1:0-10604 GCA_013396935.1 Baryphthengus martii | reverse complement strand
ATGTATTATATAAAAATAAGAAACTTTTTTCTTTTTGTTTTACTTTATGCATATCTCACAGTTTTCAAATTTATATCAAGTTTTTCCAGAAACAGAAAAAAAGAGGACAGTCTTTCTTAGAGCTGTGAAAAAGCCTACTTTCCCTCCATTTAAAACCAGAAAATGACAGATTGCGTTCTCTGAGGAAAAGAGGTTTCATCCAAAAATCAAGCAAAATCCCAAATACATTTGTACACCTTTAGACATGGACCTCTTCAGTATGAAAAATAGCAGTCCACGCTTATGTTTTGCTAAGTCAGTTATAAATGTCAGGTTTTTAGAAATCACGGTTGATGTAAGAACAAAATCTGCTGAATTAGACCATTTAGATCCATTTAGCCAAATATCTTTTCTATGACAACCACCAGAAGAAGGGTAGTTCTAGGATACTGCTGGAGAACTTTTCCTGTTTCCAACAATCTCTAGTTTAAGGCTTATTTAGTCAGAAAGTTCATTTGGCCTGTTGTGGTTAATGCTCTTAGTGTGTTTTTCTTCACTGATTAGATCTAGCTGCTTTGAACCTGTTTATGCTTTTGTCCTGTGGCAATACATTCGTCACTTTAATTCTAAGCAATGTGAACAATATTTCCTTTTGTTTATTTTAAATCTGCTGTGTTGCAGTTTCATTCTGTAACTGCAAGTTCTTGTCATATGAAAATCAGTGAATAACACCTGTAGCTTGCATTCTGTTGAAGACATTTCTGTCCTGGATTTGTTTGGATATAATTTTCAGGCTCATTCAAGTCTCTATTTACGTTCTAATTTGCCTTCCATATGAAGTATCCACATCCAGCATTTCTAATCACATCCTGTCTCTAATGTGTGGAATCTGAATAATGAGCCAACTTTGGAAGTGGTGAGACATGAAGGATCTCTTCTTTCACTGGACAGCCAGAGGGACTTGACCGCCCTTTCACTGAAATCCCAAATAAAAATGGTCTGCTTCTTCTGTCAACATACTTACATAGAGGGGATCATAAAAATAAGACATGAGGTTCTTCAAAGGTCCTCTTAACCACAGTTGTGTTCTAATACAGAAGCAGTTGTAGACTGAGCTATGGTGCTTGACTGGTGACTGAGCTACACAGTTTTTTTCAGAGATAGAGAATTCCCAAAATCTTTCTTGGCTTACTTGAGTGTACTGTACAGTTCATCTCTGAAGATCAGTTCCCTGAAGTGCTTTATTTACTGTGTATGCCTGTGTTTTCTGCCTTAAATGGGAAAAGGCAAACAAGGAGCAGGATGCTGCTACCAGAGTATCTCATCCAGCCCCTACCCAGCACTCTGTTTTCAGGGTCTGCTTATATCTGGACTAGATATGTGATGTAAGCCAGAGAAAGTATTCTGACAGTGGAAATCCTAGCTTTTGACTTTTCCAGAATATTCTGCATCCTTCCCCTGTTGCATCATGTATGTGTGGTCCCTTCATGTGACAAAAGACGGCTTGGGAAAGGCAGTGCTCTAGCTAGGTGTTTTTTCTTGCTGCCAAAAAAATTCTTTCCAGTCTACCCTCTCTTGTCTGGATCAGACATGCTCTAGAAGAAAGGGCAGTCAGGAACGATTCTCAGGCTGGATGAATCTCCCTGTTGAATCCTTTGAGGCTCAAACAGTACTATTAGAAAGAGGAAGGTTTTGTTAACTTTGAGTGAGGCTCAGTAATTGTTTCTAGACTGCAAACACTCTTCAAATTAGACTTCAAACTGACATGAGAAGTTGATGACATTCTTATATATAGAAAAGCAATTTTATATAATGTTGAAGTTTTAGAAGAACGAAGTTATTTGATTCGCTTCAGAGATATGCTCATTTTGAGGCTCAGTTAAAAAGATAATCCGTACTTGCTTGTGGAGGAATACAATAGGTAGACTGGTTAGAATGTTTAACGGGTCTTTCAGACAATTTGGCATGGATCCTGCAAACACCTCAGCACATGCTTAACTTTAAACCTTTTCTTTATGATATTAGAACTACTAACTGCTGTGTACTCGCAGTTCTCAGTTTGCAGTAGCAGAACATTTGAATGTGATTTGTTTCTTTAAAATATGCGTTGTATAGAGACTGCAGAGCAGACTCACTTGGGAATAATGTTGCCGTTTCATAATAGCGAAGAGTGCTAAAATCTAAAAATGTCTAGGCCAGCTAACTCTATGAAACATTTTTGGCAAGATTGTGTTTTTTGAATCTGGCTTTCAAACGTAATTACAAATCAAGGAAAGTTGACTATTCGATTTAAGGCTGCTCCTATGGCAGAATTTACTATTTTCTATAAACAGGTAATATGGCAGGGCAGAAAAGGATTCTGTATGTCTGTGGTGACTATATTTTACAGTGTCTGATAAGTTTTTATGGAAGCCATTCAGTGATCTCATCAACAACAAGTCTATTGTTTCATTACTATCAGATTCAGTGTGTTTGTGATTAAATCAGCAGAATGAAGAACATGAAGGGAGTGCTGTTCACTTTGCAATAATTTCCATCTGTTACAAATTTTTATCAGATGTTGGGAAACAGCAGGCAAAAGTCAGAGCAAGTGTTTTATCCAATTTCCAAGAAACAGCAATAGGTAATTGGCATGTATTGTGCTCTTAATCTGTCCATATAAATATATAAAATGTCCTATAGTATACTAGTATTAATAGAGTATATAGAAAGATATTCCCATCATTCCTTACATTATTTCCTTTTGAAGACTCTTATGCTGATAAAAATATTTTGCTACTTAGTAATCATGAGCACCAATGACACTTTTCATAAAATAGAGACTCAGAGTGAGACCTGGAGAGGCGAGTCTCCATTGGGTAAATGGTGCTGTACTGTCTTTGCCTCCACTGATAATGTAGGAATCTGCAAGTGGAATTGACTGGCCAGCAGACAGTACCATTTGCCTCAGAGAGGTGGGAAAGGAATCCATCATTAATATACATAAGCTGATTTATAATTAAATCGTCCCAAGAAATTAAGTATTATATTTCTTCTGAAGCTCTTTTTTTAGCATTTATTTTTGTAAATAATTGTTCCTGAATGTCACGTAAATGTCTGAGTTTTAATAATGTGAAAGCTTTTACTTCAAAGCAGTTGTCCACGAAAGAATTTTGTGATTTCATCTGAAGAGTGGAAAATATTTTTATCTTTTTTTTTTTTTCTAAATTACTGAGTTGTTATGGAGTGTCTCCTTGACTCAGATATTAGAACTGCAGTATTTGTATTTTTCCTACCATTTTTCATATTTCCTCGATCTCATTTTCTTTTTGAAACTTTTCTCCATCTTCATGTCAGGAGCAACTTTTTCATGGTGAGAATAATCTTTGTCATCATTTTAGGAGTTTCCTATATTATTGTGCTTGTCATTTCGACATGGGATATCCAGTTTCTTTTATAGTATTTTAAATTGAGCAATATTGGATGTCTATTGTAGTGCCACAAGAGGAGTACTTTTATTTTTCTCCTTAATAAGTGTGCATTTTAAGTTGTTTTCCACCACTACATTTTAATAGAAGTCTTCTTTGAGCTGTCACTGCTAAAGTTAAGAAGTTTTTAATGAACTTATTCTGTTATTTTAGAGCTGTGTAAGACATACAAGAATTTCCCTCTGCGGAGTCGTCTTCAGTTTCATAAGATAATTTAATCAGAATTTCTGAGAACTTGACAAGGGCCATTTTTTCATTCTCCATTCCTGAGTTAAAACCATGAGAAATCACCATATTTTTTCTAAACTTGACTGAGCTCCTGATTTTGGATATTTATGGAGTGCTGTTGTCATGTGCCTCACTGAGTATATTCAGAATATTAACTTGAAGTATTATCTTTGCCATATTGAAAGGTAATTGCTTATTCTTGTCTCAGTGTGGCTGATTTTTTTCACCATGTGCTGTTTTCAATCCATTTCTCACCATTTGCCTTCTCTTTTTTAAAAGGTTGATCATAAAGGCTTTTTGAATATCTGAAGCCATTCACCTTATTGTCCATTACTTTGTTCATCCACACCTTCACCAACACATTGGAATGAATCTACTAGATTAGTGAGACAACACAGAGATTCACTGTTCAAGATGGCGTTTGTTTTGTTAGTTACTTGAGAACTACTCACCAGAAGCTGCCATGAGATTTACTTTGCTTTCCTTGGTCATCCATTTTCTTGTAAAGGTACAGTTTTTGTTACTGAATGGTCATCCAATACAACATTGGTTTTAAGGTGAGTTAGCAGAACAGCCATTTCTGAGTTCCTTCCAGAAGATGTACTCTGGTGCTTTATCACACTTCAATTTGTTGATATCTCTTCTTCCAACACCTCTGTCTCTGCTCTTGTCTCATCTTTATGTCCAAATCAGATCACGTTCATGGAGAGTTATCTTCCTAGCATCTTCTTTTGAGAAAGCTGACACCAATCAATCATTTATCTTATCACCTGTGGTTTTGTTTCACCTTATTATTCCCTTTAATTCCATGTGACCTAGTGACCTCTTCCTTCCTTTATGTTTTTTTGTTTTAGTTAATTCATTTTGACATTAATACCATCAGCTGTTTCCTCTTTAAAAATCATAATCTAGATACGAAACTTTTACATATCTTCTAACATATGACCTTCAACAATTTATTCTGACAGCCAAAGGTTTAGGTTTACAGATGCAAATTACTTGGTTTGAATAACTTCTTAAACCTTCTTGTTTAGTCACTGTTTGATTCCTTGCCTTTCTGGTCCCTTTTTTGTGAGCTTTGCGTTGCATCTAATTTTTTTTTGTTTGTTCTGCAAGAAGCATCCATGTTACTTCTAAAGCGTTTAATGCTTTCATCTGTTACATTAGAACTTGTCTGACTGACGTGGTGAAACTGTCTAAATTTTCAGAATGACTTCCATGTTTAGTTTACTTTCTCTAAGTAGAACAATATAATGCAATGGTCTACGTTTGAAAGTAAGAATAATTAAAGACAGTGATTAGGGGCCAATAGAAAAATATGTTGAATTGGTTTACTAAGAGAAATTCCACAAAACTAACCTGTCTTTAGCTATTTCGTAAGCAAGCGTAACCTTTTTTTCTAGGCTAAATATATATGATAAAACATACTCTGGATTAATCTGGACGAAGTGGTTAATCTGAAGGAGTGGGAAATATAAAACAAAATGTAAAACAGGTAAGAAGTTGATAAAAGGAAAACATATGTTATATTGAAAGAGCGGCTATTGGTTTGGGTCAAATTTACTAGGATAGTTTTATTTCAGGTTTTCAGTAATACTTTAAATATTTAAAAAAAAAAAAAAAAAGCAAAACCAAAAGAAAATCTATTAAAAGAAACTTCTAGGTGGTACAAAGTTGGAAAGTCATGTTAATGAGATGGGAATAACTTAGATGGAAATATCCTACTGAAAAATTGGATGATCTCAGAAGCTTCAGTGATAGAAATAGGGTGAAACTTAACAGTCATAGGATCATGCAGTAAGAAACTAAAACAAGAATTTATCCTGCAAGCCACCATTTGGAAGTGACAGAGGAGGAGGAAAACCTCTTAATTACAACAGCTGTGAATGACCAACATGGTGCACTATTAGAAAAAAAGAAAAAAGACAGATGCATTTCTATCAAGCATTAAGCTAGGCATTTGAAGTCCAGATAGGTTGATCTGTACAGGTAGTGCATAAAATCAGCCTTAAGCTAAAACTGTGATATATGCTTCTATACATACCCTTATGCATACATCTGCAGTTTTTGGCAGTGTAACTGGTGGCTGACCAATGTAAGCGAGGAGAGTTTATAGGGAAAGCTAATACCTTCTATTAAGCAAACTGTGGAAGAAAAATAACTGAAGAAGACCTCGTGTGCCATGAAACCTGTTGGTTTTTTTCCCTCTTATCTGTCTTAGTTACTGTAATGAAATATATTGCTCCACCTTTAATAGCTCTCTTCTTCTTCCACAAGTTTATACTCCATACTCAGTCTACTGGCCCTTCTGTTTTGCTAAGCTTCTCCCAACAGAATGAAATGGTAACATTCTTCATCAGTCTCGGCCTCTGTGAATTCATTGCTCAGTACTGAGACTGTTGACTTACAGTGTATTTTGTAGTCTAGTATGCATAGTTATATTAAAATAGAGTGCCAATTATCTGATGCTTTGATTATGTGATCCGCTTATTTACAGTCAGGTTTATGGAAATGGAAAGACAGAAATGATTGCCCATGTACTCTAATAAACATGCCGGTCCTATTAGATTTCAGCATTGAGATCTTTCAGTAGTCCTACATAAACTATATAGATACTGGCAATTCATCAATAAACTCTTTCAGTGCAGAAGCGTTTTTAAACAAAGAGATACAATACTAATTGCAAATATACCAAGTACTGCTAAAGTCACAGCATCAGCTGTTAGGATTAGCATTAGCACAAATGCCCATACAGGACCGAGTGGCTGTATTAAAATATTTGGTTTACAGGTTTCCAATATCAAGATCTGCTGCATGTGTCTTCCACCATTTTTATATCATCATCTTTGAGATACCACTGCAATGTACTGTTTGCAGAAGACAAACGTATGTCTGACTCCTACAGCAAAACCAGGCTTGACATGCTTTTATCACTATAATATTTCAAAATGGCTTTGTAAAATGAGTAAGAGGTTGGGTTTTTTTCTTGTTCTGATATGTTTACTTTGAACAACATTTACTAAATAATGTTACCGTTTGATGATAGCCAGTTAGGATTCCTCTGATGCTGCTGAATGAGAAGACAGAAAAAAACCAAACAAAAGTAAATGGCCTTTAAAAAAACACAAATGATGAAATTAGAATACCATAAAAAGAGGAAGGGAAATAACATGCTATGCCATCAAAAATAATAATTTAATATAACACTCATTATTACAGAAAATGACACTTCGCTGAATTGTACCTACTTGGAGGAATCATATGGTTAGGGCTCTAGAAGGGAGGGGACCCAAAGAGATCTGGTTAATATTCAAGCATCATTTCCTCCAGTCAAGATCAGTGCATCCCTGTGAGTAAGAAATCAAGCAAAACAGGCAGGACACCTGCATGAATAAGCAGGGAGCTTTGCGAGAAACTCTTATGGAAGAAGGAAGTTTACAGTACGTAATAAAAGGGACTGGTCCCTCGGGAGGAATAGAGGAACATTGTCAGGGTATGCAGAGATAAAACAAGGAAGGCTAAGGTCCTGTTGGATTTAAATCTGGCAAGGGGTGTCGAGGACAAGAAGAAGGGATTCTTCAAGTACATCAGTAGGAGAACCAACACGGGTGGGAAATGTGGGCCTGTGACTGAATGAGGTGGGAGCCCTGGTGACAGGAGATACAGAGAAGACAGAGTTACTGAATGCTGCCTTTACTTCGGTCTTTAGTAGTAAGGCAAAAACTGTGGAATCCCAGACCCTGGAAGTAAGACAAAGAGTCTGGAGGAAGGAAGACTCTCCACTGTTCAATGAGAATTGGGTTAGAGAGCATTTAGTCAAACTGGACACTCACAGATCCTTGGCACCTGATGGGATGCACCTACAAATGCTAAGGGAGCTGGTTTACATTACTGCTAAGGCACTCTCCTTGATTTGTGAAAGGTCATGGAAAACAGGAGAGGTGTCCGAGGACTGAAGGAAGGCCAATGTCACTCCAGTTGTCAAAAAGGGACAGGAAGGAGGACCCAAGAAATTACAGGCAAGTCAACCTCACCTCCATCCCTGGAAAGGTCATGGAACAGCTCATTCTTGAGGTCGTCTTTAAGCATGCTGGGGAAACTGAGATTATCAGGAGTGGTCAGCATGAATTCACCAAGGGGAAGTCAAGCTTGAGCAATCTAGCAGTCTTCTATGGTGGTTTGACCGGCTGGTAGATGAGGAGAGAAGAGTGGGCACAAACTGGAATAAAGGAAGTTCCACCTAAACATAAGGAAACACTTCTTTACTGTGAGGATGACAGAGCCCTAGAATAGGCTGCCCAGAGTGTCTATGGAGTCTACTTCTCTGGAGACTTACAGAACCCACCTGGACATGTACCTGTGCAACCTCCTCTAGACAAACCTGCTTTAGCAATGAGATTGGACTAGGTGATCTCTAACCCCTACCATTGAACTCTTGTTTCAACTACAGCATACCTTTTAGAAAAACACCAGGTCCAGTGATGCAGAATACACTATAACCTGTCATTTCTTCAGTTACTTAATAGTTCCTCCATTATGAATTCACACTTATTTAGGTGAATCCTCTGAGTGAGAAGCTATCTGTATAGTTTTGGCACCATCTAAGTACTTAAATTTTGAAAAAAATGTGTCCTTGTGTAATATTATTTGTACAAGGATCAGTGGATGACTGTGTGCTACAGTAACCTCAAGCAGTTTGGTCCCCTCTGGGGGCTGAGGTGGAGCTCAGAATGGTGAATACTCTGACCTGTAGTGAAGTTTAGAGTGGAACTGGGGTAAATTTGGAAATGTATAGAAGGCAAAGTTTTCAGGCATTTTCTGGTTGAAATACAGGCATCAAATTAATTTTAGCATCTACTGAGTTTTGTTATCACAGGATGGGAAATATTTGAATTAAGTTTCTGAATATATGGAACTATCTTTTCCCCAAATCACAGATGAATAAGGTACTGTATCTCTCTAGGTCTTATTTGTATCTTTGCATCATATATATTTTATTAGTGACAGATTGTATATGCTTAAATAAATAAACCCGGTAGTTGTTTATATCCATGTGTGCATAAGCATACAAGTACAAAGAGTTATATATACATACATAGAGAAAGGGGGGTGTTTTTGTGTTTGTGTGTAGGAAATATAATCATATGGTCACTTACACCATAGTCTCAATCAGAGTTTATTTCTGTAATCGGTTCTCTTTTCTTCTGCCAAAGGGAAGTCAAATATGGAGCTCCTCTTTTTTTGAATTAAGAAATTACTTTGTAAATTCAGAAGCCCCCTTATTACTTGTGATAAGACACTTCCAGTATATCAAGTTTATTCATTTAACTTAGAATATTTGGCTAAATATCCAATTAATATTATTCCTTATTAACTAAATATTAATTCCTGATTTAAAATACTAATGAAAAATAAAATAGATTTATTAGAGAGCTGAAGCATGGAATGTATGATGTTTTAAAGATAACTGCAGAAAACCCTACTATTAAGATAAAAATATATTGAAATGTAAAACTTTAATACTGGTACACATAAAAACTTTGTACTTTAACCAGGCCAAAAAACAACTGAACTTTGATAAGTAAAATCACCTAGGTACTGAAAATTTACAACATAGCAGCAACATCATGAGTTTAGGATCTGTGCTTGCTCACAGCTCATCTGCTAAGGGCACAGCGTAGCAAATGTGTACTTGCTCACTTGTGGTTTAGATCTGTAGTGACAGAACCAAGAGGAGAGTGATGTTATTAATCTTTAGTCTCATGTTCAAGCCACTTCTTCCCATTGCATTTAATAGAGATGGAATCTATTTTCTTTCTAATTCACTAGGAAGATTAAGGTCAAGCAGTCTCCATTAGATTGTGTGTGTAGTCTGTCCAGCCATATAGGTATCTCTAGGCTTCTAGGGAATTCTAACTTTATGTGACTTGTGACATTAATCTCTGAAACAGTCTTAGACTTTGAGTGATGAAACTTTTGCAGTTTATGTATTGAAACGATCAATGAAAATAATCTTTTAACCTTGGGGTCATAAAAAATAGAGGAATATTTTCTGGACCAGTATTTCTGCTTGTCTGGGGCCTGCTTTGCCATGAAGTACATAAAACTGCAAATAAGTCATGAAGGTACTTCTGCTGTGTTGAAGTTAAGAAAAGATACTTCTCAGTCATTAGGTGGAAGCTGAATTGTTTGAGATTTGTTGATCCACTTTATTGCTGGGTTTGAGATTAGAAATTTAATAGTATTCGTGATTGAATCAGAGAATCATAGAATGGTTTGGGTTGGAAAGGACTTTTAAAGGTCATCTAGTCCAACCCTTATCTAGTCCAACCCCCCTACAATGATCAAGGACATCTTCAGCTAGATCAGGTTGCTCAGAGCCCCGTCCAACCTGATGTGGAATATTTACAGGGATGGGGCATCTACCACCTCTCTGGGCAGCCTGTTCCAGTGTTTCACCACCTTCATTGTAAAAAAAAAAAATTATTCCTTATATCTAGTCTAAGTCCACCATCTTTTAATTTAAAACCTTGACCCCTTGCTGAATCTCAACAGACCCTGATAAAAAGCCTATCCCCGTCTTTCTCACAGGCCCCCTTTAAGTATTGAAAGGCTACAATAATGTCTCCCTGGAGCCTTCTCTTCTCCAGGCTGAACAACCCCAACCCTCAGCCTTTCTTCACAGGAGAGTTGTTTCAGACGTCTGATTATCTTTGTGGCCCTCCTCTGGACCCACTTGAGCAGGTCCATGTTTTTCTTATGTTGGGGCCCCCACACCTTGATACAGTTCTCCAGGTTCTCATGAGAGTGGAGTAGAGTGACAAAATAACCTCCCTTGACCTGCTTTTGATACAGCCCAGGATATGGCTTGGCCTTCTGGGCTGCAAGTACATGTTGCTATCTCATGTCCAGCTTTTCATCCACCAGTCC